>CM022773.1:4951643-5504143 GCA_012411365.1 Ameiurus melas | reverse complement strand
GAAAAATCAACATCTGCAGAAAGAAAACTGTTATTGTGCTTTGTAAGTTCCTCTGTGTTGTGCATTTTATGCTGGAATACCTTCCCACTTTTGCGTTCTGAAGTTTGCTAAGTAGGTGAAGGGTGTGGTTTATTTGTATAAGCAACAGTAGCATTAGCCACACAAAACTCTTTCTGATTAAATACAGTGCAGCCAGGTGAGTGGTTTTCCTGCACTGTTGAACAATTTGATTTTTTTTTCCTGGGAGTTTTTTTTTCTTCTGGGAGTTGTTTTCCATTATTTAGATTCATTATGACCAGCTGCCAAAATACCTACCGAGTTGTTCATCTACCAGTTGTGTATTAGCTTCCTTATTACTTGACTAAATAGATCAAGAAAATGGTTTAGTATTTCTAATTGCCTTATTCACTCATTCTTCTTCAATAGTCCCTTTATCCTGGTCAGGGTTGCTGTGGATCCATAGCCTATCCAAGGAATACACAGCATGAGGCATGAGTACACCACAGATGGAATTCCAGTCTATCACAGGGCACCACGACCATGCATTCACACGCAGGATCAATTTAGTCAACCTATTGGCATGTTTTTAAGAAGTGAGAGGAAACCACAGAACCCAGAGGAAACCCAAAGAGTCACAAGTGAGAACATGTGAAACTTCAGTGTTGACAGTAACCTGAGCTCAGGATCAAAGCAGGGATCCTGGAGCTGTGAGGCAGCAATACAGCTACCCACTGCACTACCAAATTGCGTTACTATTGCATCATTTTCTTCCCATGTCCTTTGTGTGTCCGCTGGGCTTCCTCCACGTTCTCTGGTTTCTTTCCACCTCCCAAAAATGTACCTCCCACCAGTTGGTGGATTGCCTATGCTAAATTGCCCCTTAGGTGTGAATAAGTATGTGATTGTGTGTGTGCTTAGTAGGATGCCTGATGAACAGGCATCCTCTTCCCATGGTGTATTCTCACCTTATGCCTACTGTTCCTGGGATCAGCACCTGGTGCCCCACCTCAACCCTAACCAGGAAAAAGCAGTTACTGAAAGTAAAATCTTTGTATTTAATGAGATGTTCCACATCTAATGAGACACTAAATGAGAGCTTTATTCAAAGCGAATGCACGTAGGTACTCCATGATTGTAAGCTACATATATAGTCTTCTCTTCTTACAGAAATATAATATTTTCAGAGTATTTAACTAGAACCCATTTCTTAAACCAAAGTGAACCAAAAGCTTGACTGGAAATGTACATTGTCTACATAATTTCACACTGCATTATATTACAAACATCCTGCTACAAGTTGTCCTTAAAAGCTTAATTGCACTATGGTAAAATATGTCATGCTGTTGTTATTTACCTGCATGACAAAACAAACCAAAACATTTCAACATCTCGCAGAGTATACTAAAGCTGCGGAAGTTTATTTTGGCATTGCACTATTGTTCCTCACGGACTACATCACAGAAAATATTTGACAGGAAATCTGAGTGAACAAAACGACAGAAAGAGATCATAACGAAACATACCATAAAATACTTTTGGAAATAATAAAGAGAGGTTATGTATGTCTGAAATGCTAGAACACCACCTCTCATGAAATTGTATAGATAGCATCTCTAGTTGCACTGTAACCTGTTGTCTCTGATTCAGTTCTGTTGTCTCTTTCCTGTTGACCTCTTGCTATTTTCACAGATCTTTGGAAGGCTTTCTTAAAAGTGTGTGAGCCAAAGAAATAGATAAGGGGGTCCAAGCAACAGTTGATTCCTGCCAAGACATAGGCTGAATAGTATGCCGTTTCCACTCGTGCCAGAAGCTGACATTCATTAGGGTAGTACTTTTTAATGACAACCCCAATAGTCCGGGTAACATTGAGAGGGAGGAAGCAGATTCCAAAGATAACTAGGCATATTCCGATCATCCTTAGTGACTTTGTCTTGACTGACTGACCTTGCAACGAGTTGACATTTACCTTGGTTACAAATCGACCCAGACAGCTGTAGCAAACCACAGATATTGTGAAAGGCACAAGAAAGCCAAAAACAAGGAGCACAAAGTTGATAATGAAAAACACAGTGGTAAGTTTGGATTGATGTATGGAAAGGCATCGTTTGTGCCCATCTTCGTTGGTAACGGGCAGAACAACGCCGTACACTATGGCACCAACCAACAAAAAACACCAAACTGCAAAACACAGTTTCTTCACAAAGGGTTTCTGTTTAAACAGCGACGAACGTTTGAATTGAACCACAACCACGTAGCGATGAATGCTGATGAGGGTGAGGAACATAATACTGCCGTAGAAGTGAGCACTGATTAAGGCTATCTTCAACTTGCACAGAAAGTCGCCAAACTCCCAGTTGTTCCCGTTGACAAAGTAGGCTGCCATCATCGGGGTGAAGAGAGCAGCGAGTGCATCACTTATTGCCAAGTTCAACTGCAAAACTGTGCCAGCGTTCCATTTGGATATCCGGAAGATGAAAACCCAGAGGCTGAAGCCGTTAAGAAGGAGTCCTATCATGTAGATCAAGCACAGGAAGACCGTTAGGATGATGTGCTGGGCTTCTGGAGGGCAAGACGTCTCAGTGAGGTTGTTCATCTTCGAGGGTGCGAGGAAACAACTAAAACTGTGAATTCATGTGTTGATACAGCAACTACTAAATGATGAAAAAGAGGAAGAAGAACAAGGGCAGTTCTATTTTTTTTTTCCTGAGGAACAAATAAGCTGAAACAGTACTGCATCAATTCTCATTAAACACATTACACTCTGATGAATACTGCTAAAATATTCACACCAGCAGAATCCATAAATTTAAAATAAAAATTGTTACAGAGGTGAAAATCACAACCAACATTTATCAAGTTATATTTAGCATCGAGTTCTTATAGTTCCAGCACACTTCAGCTGAATGAGTATAATCCGAACCTCAGTAACTCAAAAACACGTCGGCTTATACTGCAAATAATGTCCATGTTGGACCTAACGTCTCCCGGTCACTGGGAGAAAAAAAAGCAGCAGCAGCTCTATGGCACCAGTAAAGGCCACCTCAAGAGAGGTACACAATAGCTGCGTTTACATGGACAACAATAATACACTCTTAATACACTTAAGACATGTGGAGTACTCCTGTTTTAGTCGCATTATGGACGTGTATTACAGACATGTAAACACCTTAATCACATTATGAACGCCGTGTGGGAGTTTTCGCCGCATTCACGATCACACACGGCAGTTTTGCAGTGAACAAGAGAGTTCGACTGCGTCCCATATCGCATACTTTCCTACTATAGGCCTGCAGTAGGGAAAAACACACGTATCTACGGCTGCTTTATAGACGGTAAATACGGGATTTGGGATACACCCACGGCTTCAAGCAGTCGTCTATTAGTACGTACAGTATGATAAATAATTAACTGCACTTAAAGCGTTCGTAAAAAATTAAATAAAAACACCCAAAACTGTATACGTTACCATAATGAAGACGAACTGCACGTCGATACGCGAAATTCTGGAGGAACATCAGGCGACATGGCGCAGTGACGTAATGACACAGGCTGTTAATCTAATTATGTTCTAGAACATGTCAAACAGGTACATGACAGGAGCATTCTAAATGCGACTCATGTAAACACCTTAATCAGAATATTATCTTACTCAGAGTAAGGTCAATAATTAGATTACCCCTGTCCAGGTAAACATAGTCAATCTTTCGATTCTCATTAGATTGCTGCTGTCCAGGTAAACATAGTCAATCTTTCGATTCTCATGTGCAAGTGAAAACTGAATATCATTCAAGGTCACTTCAGCTGTTCACACTTTGACTCAGTAGCTGCTTTTACATGGACAACAATAATCCACTCTTAACCCGATTAAGGCCACACTTTGATCAAGAAACTACCATGTAAACAGCAATTTTTACTTACCTTAATCTAATTAAGGTCATGCTCGAATTAACCTCTAATCGAATTAAGACAGGTGGAGTATTCCTGATTTAGTCTCATTATGGACGTGTATTACAGACATGTACACACCTTAATCACATTACGAACGTCGTGTGAGTTTTCACCGCATTTTGCGACAGGACTCGATCACACACGGCAGCGCAACCGTTTTACGGCGAACAAGAGAGATCGACTGCGTCCCAAATCGCATACTTTCCTACTATATAGGCCTGTAGCGGGGAAAAATACATGCATCTCCGGCTACTATATAGACGGTAACCACGCGATTTGGGACACACCCACGGCTTCAAGCAGTTGTCTATTAGCACGTACAGCACGATAAACAATTAACTGAACTTAAAGCGTTCGTAAAAAGTAAAATAAAAACACCCAAAACTGTATACGTTACCATAACGAAGACCAACTGCACGTCGGTACGTGAAATTCTGGAGGGGCGGCGCGGCGCGTAGACGTAATGACGCGGGCTGTTAATCTAATTCTGTTCTAGAACATGTCAAACGTGTACATGACAGGAGCGTTCTAAAAGCGACTCATGTAAACACCTTAATCAGAATATTATCTTACTCAGAGTAAGGTCAATAATTAGATTACCCCTGTCCATGTAAACGTAGTCAGTGAAGGTTGGAACCCACAAATACATAAACAAAACGTCATTTATTGGTTATTCAGTTTCATTCTAGTTTCTCAAAAGCTTTAAGGAAGTATTTTGAACAAAAGCTTTCACCATAGCAACACTATGAGCTATATAAAGAGCTATTGAATGCATTGAGGACATAAATAGTTGCATTACAATTGCATTAAAATACTAAAATGCAGATGGATTTTGTTATAAAATGCCAACATATGTTTGACTCACAGTGGGAGCGGGAAGGGCTTAAGTGGCGCGTTAGCAGAATACATTTACATGTACATTTATTCATTTAACAGATGCTTGTGTCCAAAGCGACTTACAAATGAGAATATGGCAGAAATACATCATATACCTATGATCTATACATAATACACAATACTTCAAATCTAAATATATCAAATTAAAATATACAAAATACCACACTTAAACAATACAGTAATTATGAAAATATAACAAAAGGGATGTGACAAATGAGTACCTGCTCTTATATTTTCCAACCACTCACCTACCTACCCAACCAACCACCTACCTACCCTACCTACCTAACCAACCACCCACCCACCTACCTACCTACCCACCTACCCACCCAACCAACCAACCACCCACCTACCTACCTATCCAAGCAACCACCCCCCTACCTACCTATCCAAGCAACCACCCCCCTACCTACCCAACCATGCACCTACCTACCTACCTATCCAACCAACCACCCACCTACCTACCTATCCAACCAACCACCCACCTACCTACCTACATTCCCTCCTTCCTTCCTTCCTTCCTTCCTACTTTTCTACCTGTCTGCCATTCTTTCCTTGTCTTTCCATCCATCTATCTTTGTTTCTGTCTATCTATTGTTTAAATTGGGACTTTCATATATTTATTCAGTCACTCTTGCTTCTGTAACACTGGTTAGTCTGAAAGTCCCTGGGAAGTGAGATTGCACTAGTATACTGCTGCATGGACACAAAAAAAAAACATAAGAACAAATCCATAAAATTGAAGTCCAAACCTGATTTTATGAACATTTTAGAAATGATGCCCCATGGTTGTACCCTAAGCCTTAAAGGTACACTCCCAGGTGAAAGATGCGTACCAAAGCTACTAAGGCAGTACCCATGAGAGACAAGTCCTCTTTATTGAGACTGTTCCATCCAGCATACATAATTACAAGATGGACACATTTTCCCTCTTAATGGTCCTAGGAGTGGGGATGACGTGTGTGGTCAGAGCGCTCTCATTCTCAATATCCCTACGAGTTGTTTGGAACCTGACTCCTATTTTCCTCAGTGAGTTGCGGAAGGCTCCCATAAATTTCTGTGAGGCAAAGCAATAGATCAGTGGGTCAAGACAGCAGTTGGCTGAAGACAGGATCCAGGAGACGTAGTATGATGTTTCCACGTGCAAAAGCAGACGGCAGTTTTCGGGGTAGAATTTCTTGACCACCACGACTACGGTACGAATCACATTCATGGGCGTGAAACACAGTCCGAAAATCAGCAGACAAACAGCCACCATTTTGCATGACTTACTCTTCATGAGCTTGCCTTTCTGATGGCAGATGTTGATGCCAGACATGGATCTTGCCAAGCGGCTGTAGCAAACCAGCGATATCGTGAATGGGATCAGGAATCCGGGTAAGAGTAGAATAAAGTTAGAAACAAAATATATCTTGATGTATTGTTCCTGGTGGATACTGAGACACAGCGTGCGATTCCCCACTGTGCTTATGTCCAGGAGCAGACTACACACCACTCCATTAATCAGCACGACAGCCCAAACTCCTATGCAAAGCTTCTTTACGAAGTCCTTCTGTTTCATGCGGGATTCCTGACTGTGGTAGACCACGGATATGTAACGGTGGATGCTTAGGAGAGTAAGAAAGAAGATACTACCATAAAAGTGGCTGATCATCAGGACAATCTTGAGCCGACACATCTCCCTTCCGAAAGGCCAGTGTCCCATGGCAAAGTAAACCGCTAAGAATGGTGCTAGGGGACATAAAATGAGATCGCTGATAGCCAGATGGAACTGGAGAAACGTTCCAGACTTCCACTCAGGAGTGCGGTACTTGAAGACCCACATGCTGAAGCTGTTCAGGAAAAACCCAAGCAAGAGGACCAGGCTAATCAGCACAGAGATGGAAATAGGCTGGGCCTTCACTAGACATGCTCTGGTTTGGTTAATGAGGGAGGAACAATTTGTGCAATTCATCTAAAGAGAAAAAAAAACACTAGATGTTATGCTCTTAAATTACACATTCACATACAGGACTGTGCAAAAGATGCCTTCAAAAATAATGAAATTAAATGTTTCTACATAAAAAAAAATATGACAAAGAGCAGTAAACAGAAATAAATGAAACAAAGTTGGTATTTGGTGTGTCGACCATTTAAAAAAAAAAAAATTATTATTAGACAACGGTACAATTTGCGCAGCTTTATAAGGAAATGCAGAACCAGTCACTTATTACTTTTATTATTTGCATTATTTATTTATTGCTATCAATTGCACTTACAAACATTTTTCTGTAACAGTTCATTTTGTGCTAGAGAACGAATGTCTGGGAATCTAAAACTGTTTTTGCACTGACTCGATAATGTAGAAGTCATGAAATAAAAAAAACTATAACAAAGTTTGTAGTAAAAAAAAAAAAAGTCTTTTGCACAGTGCTGTATATTTGGGTAAATATTTATTTCAAACTACTTGCATCGTGTATTTGTCTACTTACCTTCTCACAGGGCTTTGAAGACGAATGGCTGTAGCAAGCCAGATCACAGAACTTACCTCAACCTTTATGAAACTTTATGTGTGACTTCCTGTCTGCATTGATATTCATAAATAGATTCCAGAGGATGTTCGAAGAAGCAAAGCTTTCAGAAGCATCAAGCTGTGACTTCTTGTCACGTCTCTAACCCTGCCCACTTCAAAACTATATATACACACATACACACACTGTTTATATATATATCTGTATGATGTCTGAGTCATGCTGGGGAATGCATTATTGCAGAAGCGAAATGTCTGTTTAACGATCTCTCTCAGGTCTCTCTTGTCAGTGTTCCCTTCACCTCCTTGCCCCGTCTGTAACCTGAAACGTTTGAAACCAGGCATCATTGCTCAGCATTTCTCACTGTATTGGCATCAGGCTGTGGAGACCAGTCAAACTTATACTTTCCTGAGAATTACATTCTAATTACATTCAGTTTATGATGTTACCATACAATATCTTGTGTTGAGAATGGTCTAAATAAACCCTACTGAAGTCCTTTTCCACTCAACGATGGGCTAAAGGGGAAGTGTATGCTCTAACCTCAGTAATTGTATACTTATAAAATACATGGATATAGTTAATTATAATAGCTAATAAATGTAAAAAAAAAATGCTAATAAGGTCTCAGAAGGTTTAATCTATGTAGTTTTTTTTGCTGCTGTTATGTTCTCTGTCTGATTTGTCTTTCTTAAAAAAAAAAGAAAAGTAAATAAGTTGCGTAATGATAAGGAGGTCACGGTGGCTTAGTGGCTAGTATGTTTGCCACACATCTGCAAGGTTGGGGTTTAGTACTCTAAACTCTGCCCTGAGATTGCATCTTCTCCCCGTGCTTTGAGGGTTTCCTGCCCCAGTCTGGCACTCAAGACATGCATTGTAGGCTGATTGGCATCCCTAAATGATCTGTACTGTGGGTAAATGATCTGACCCTGTATAGGATGTGGTATAGAAAATGGAATGGATGGATGGATTTAATGATATGTGTCAAATTTGTTTATATAACCCAGTCATAATGCTCCCTACTTTGTCTCTTCCTTAAAACTAATTAAAACTAATATATACTAAGCATATACCTCTTAACGCCTTAATTTTTAACTGTACTATTAGTCAATGTCTTGAAGAAAAGAACAGACCAAACAACAGTGTTTAGGTTCTTCCCATTAACGTCAGCCCAAGCTTCTATAAAACGTACAGTATGTCATATAAATAAAGAATTTATCTGAATAAGCAAATGAAGAACCTTTCCCGTATAAATCTAAGAAACGGCGAGATCTGAAAATCTAACTGGAAAATCTGACTTGCAATCAAGCAAGTGTTGTTATGTCATAAAACAGAACAGCCTATCAGGATCAAGATGCAAAAGCAGGCTGTAATATACAAGAATACCAGGAAGGGGGTGGTGTGTGTACATTTGGGACTCTATCTAACTTACATATTCATAGGATTTTCGTAACTTTTCCCCCACAGATTGGTCACCTGCTAATTTCCACCAACCGGCCAGCTCTCCCTGATCATACAGTACGACAGCTACCATCCAGGGAGGGTGAAGGCTAACAAGTGCTTCCTCCGAGAAGTGCTTCCACATACGCTATGTAGCCATCCAAGTTGCGAATTTAACTTTTTAAGTGAAAAATTGGAACATCGCATAAAATATTTGCGAATAAAGCACCATCTCCGTGCCATGTGTTGAAGAGAACAAAATCGTCACTTCCAGGGAAACTGAGATCTTTGCTGTTGGTATGTTTGCTTGTGGGGTACTCTCTCTTCACCTCAAATGTTATTGGAAGTTCCACCTGACCTGACTCAACTGAACTCTTCAGTCTCTTTAGTACTATCGAAGTAGCTTATCTTGTAGTTAATAATAATACATTGTGTGAAATCATCTCCTGTTTCGAGCCTAGGAAGTTAGTGTACTGAATTTGAAAACTTGTTTTCTTGGGTTAATTAGCCACATCAGATCTTCTTATTTTTTGGTACATTCGAATTCGGCTCTATCGATAACACCTCGTTCGTACACTAATAAGTGTTCATGTTTTTGGGTTTCAGGTGGGAGGAGAGTCTTATCTCTAGACAGGCAATATTTACCTAAAAAAACAACAACAACAACAGGAAGTCTCCAGGGAAATTCCCATGATTGGTTGCATTAGGCGTGAGTACATGTACACATTTCAGTTTCTAACAAAGCTTTCTAAATTCCTGTTTTCAATTCCTATTTATATTTACATAGGGGCAATTCCCAATTAACCTAACTACCACTACAAGGAAGCACATTTATATTTGTAAATAAATAAATATTAAGTGTACATCCATTATTAGGATTAAAAGAATACTACTACTCGACACTTATTAGAAATAGCTCAATATATTTTCAACATATTCTGTATAATAAAACAGATTAAGAGAAATGAATCAAAGAAAGGAACTTTTCTGTAACCTGAGAAGGGTTTTGCGCTCGTCTTCGAGAAACAAGCCAGAAAGAGTGATGGCGAACATAAAACCTGGGAATTCTGTGTTTTGTGATGATCCCTGGCCGCCCATCCTAGCAGGAAGAGCTACAACACAAGAGAGGACAAGAGAGACACTGCTTCCTACAGAGCTCCAGGAATGAGTTTAACAGAGGAACAGGTTCGTCTCTGGTGCTCTGTGAGGATCGACTTACAAATGTAAAAAAATAAAAAATAAAAATTGAGGAAGATAAAACAGGGCACAAATGTTACAGATTAGTTTAAGTTCCTCAGTTGTAATCTGGATGACGTTCCCTGCCAGAGATTTCAGATCAACTTCTGTTATCCGGGCGGGGTGGGGGTGGGGCGGGTGTAATGTGTAATTGGAAGACTAGGAAGAGATCGTTTTCTAAATAATTTTATTTACAACTGGGCTTGGCTACAAACAATCCACAGACGAACAGTCAGTCACAAGAGTACTGTACATATAGTATCTCTTTTAACTGATACCAACAATTAAACAAGACCGCACTTTAAAATACTCACTCATAACAAATCAAACACTAGTTCTCAACGGTGCCATTCTGAACCTAGATGATGGTTTTTAAAATGACCTTTGGTTAAGAAAAAACGAGAAATGATCAAAATACACCACTGAAAAATGCGGCTGCGTGTGCACCCGTCTCTGCAGTACGTATCAGACAGGAGTGGTCGGCGTGGTGGGGACGGTGACCGGGTGCAGGCCCAGGTCCAGGGCCGGCGCTTCCTCGGGTTCGGGTGGACTGCGTTTAGATGCCTCCATCTTTTCCACCAGCTGCGTGTAGAGCTCTTTTACCGGCTCACTGCTCTGTGGGCGTAAAATACCGAGCGGAATTACTACGACGATGTGAAGAGCCCTATTTGGATGGTGTTATTGTATTACAGACTTCGACACCTCTTCCATGATCTAGCTATGAATTTGAAACAGCTATGAATTAACAAGCAAATAGCTGAATCAGAGAATACAATACGTAACGTCCCCATGAAATGGCTGTGATTTCAAGATTCAAGTTTTATTATTTGTCGCATACACAGTAATATATAGCATTTAACCTGTAGTCGCGCTTGAATGTTTGCACACCCTTTTGAATTTTCTATATTTCTGCATACATAGGCCGGCCGTGGATCAGGTGGTAGAGCGATGGTGGGGTAGTGATACCCGGCCCACGTGACTCCACATGCCGAAGTGTCTTTGGGCAAGTCACTGAACCCCAAGTTGCTCCCGATGGCAAGTTAGCGCCTTGAATGGCAGCTCTGCTACCATTGGTGTATGAGTGTGTGTGTGTGTGTGTGTGTATGTGTGTGTGTGTGAGAATGGGTGAATGAGACACAGTGTAAAGCGCTTTGGATAAAAACGCTATACAAGTGCAGACCATTTACCATTTAAATATGACCTAAAACATCATCAGATCTTCACACGAGTCCTCAATTAAACAGATGACACAAAAATATTATTCTTGGTCATTTATTTATTGAGAAAAATGATCCAATATTACACATCTGGGTGAAAATCTGATGACGCTTTAGGTCATGTTCATGCGGAAATATAGAAAATTCACAAACTTTCAAGCACGACTGTATATAACCGTATAGAACAGTGAAATGAGAACTTGGCCTACTCGTCTTTAGGCTGTGCTTTTAAATAACTAAATAAAAAAATCAGCACTGAATAAGAAATAAGAACTATTTGCACAGGAATGTGCAAAAAAAATATGGATGTATAAATATGCAAGCTGCTACTACAGAGCAAGACCCGCCTCTGGGGGCGGGACATATGTTCTAGAGAGCATTCAAATCAAGTCACGCACAGGATGAGTCATCAAAATTTTGTCATCGTAACGTTTTCCCCTGCAAATTAGGACAAATTTAAAATTAAAACAAGAACGTCTCAAAGATTTATGTTGTTTATTTATTTATTTTTTTAGATATAGTATCGTATTGGACAGGTGCACAAAACCCGAAGGGAATAAATAAGAATAAGAGCATCACTTAGGTAACAGTGTCATCTAGTGGCTTTCGGGTTTATTTAAAGCAGTCGTACCTGTTTGGGTGGTTCAAGTGTTTTCATCAGTGCTTCCATGGAAGACGAGTGCACTTTCTGGTGGAGATGGTTCAACAAGCGTAGTGTGTGTCTGTGCACATTCTCCTTGCTGGAAATGAGCGGTGAGATATAAAGATATCGTGAGATACTTCAGAAAAGGGCAGGGGCACTACACCTTGAACAGTTTCAATAAAATAATCAATTCTGAAACATCACGTTTAAATATAAATGGTATATTAAGTCATTTTAAGAGGCATTATATCCTAACCTAAATAGGTATGCCATATACAGTGCTTTACATTAAAGCAGCATAACCCTTGGTGTTTTCTTAACACACTCCTGAGGCATATTGTAACCAGAATTGGATAAAATAAATAAATAAATAAATAAATAAATCCAGTCTTAGTTGCTGGACAATTACACAGACTTATGCATAAATGCTTTTCATTTGAAATATTTCGCCAGCACGACAGATTCCAGATGAAATGTTGAAGTTAAATGTTTATGTTAAATTCCTTGTGAAAGTCCTTCCTAAAAAACAAAGTTACTTGGCTCTTAAAGTAATACGGTCCTGCACAGAGAAAATAAGCAGAGGGGTTATACTAAACGTCTGAAAATTAGAGGCACGCATTTGTATTTTATTCTAATGTTTTGGATCTATTACTGTTTATTTACCAAAAGAAAATGATTTTGATCCCACAGTTTGTACATGGATATTCTGGTTTGGAATAATTTAGTATTATTACTATTATTTTTTTTTTAATTTAAGAGTTATACACATGGTACAAAAACCCCCAAATAAACAGAATGTAGGCTATCATAATAAAAAAAAAATCAAGTTGCAAAAAGAATTGATTTATAATCACAGGCTTATTAATAAGTGTTTTTCTTATTCTTTCAACACCCAATGTATAAAATAACTGACATGATGGTGCTGGTGCATAAATATCTGCTGCAACATCGTCCAGATGGAGACTACAGCTTTGAGTGTGTGAAGCCTGAGATGAGTCATCACTTCCTACCAAGTGAATGGCTATAAAAAAAAAATTATAATTTAACTAGGGTAAGAGTGCAAAGCCCGGGCCGATTCACTAGACAATGACCTGGAGGAGGACGTGAGGAGGAAGTTATCGAAAACGGACGTGCAGAACTCCTCGGTACCGAACTCGTCAGACAGAAGAGTCAGGTGGCCGGTAAGGAGATGAAGGAAAATGTCTCCGAAGGACATGTCATTGTACGTCTCCACTGCAGGAACACAAACACATGCAGATTAAACGTACGGCCACTAGAGGGCCTATCTATTCTACACCACTAGATTATAGGATGATATCAGTTTCTTTGGCCCTGCGATGGACTGGCACCCTGTCCAGGGTGTACCCCGCCTTGTGCCCGATGCTTCCTGGGATAGGCTCCAGGTTCCCCGCTACCCTGAAGAAGGAATAAGCGGTAGAAGATGGATGGATGGATGGATCAGTTTCTTTGGGATTTTTTTCTCTCTCACTACCTCTCTCCTTTTCTGAGTCTGTCAGTCCAAGTGAAGGAGGTGTGGTCTCTGAGGCTTCCAGCCCAAGGGAAGGAGGTGTGGTCTCTGAATCTGTGAGGCCCAGTAAAGGAGGTGTGGTCTCTGAATCTGTCAGGCTCAGTGACGGAGGTGTGGTCTCTGAATCTGACAGGCTCAGTGAAGGAGGTGTGGTCTCTGAATCTGTCAGGCTCAGTGAAGGAGGTGTGGTCTCAGGCTTCCAGTCCAAGGGAAGGAGGTGTGGTCTCTGAATCTGTCAGGGCCGGTAAAGGAGGTGTGGTCTCTGAATCTGTGAGGCCCAGTAAAGGAGGTGTGGTCTCTGAATCTGTCAGGCTCAGTGAAGGAGGTGTGGTCTCTGAATCTGACAGGCTCAGTGAAGGAGGTGTGGTCTCTGAATCTGTCAGGCTCAGTGAAGGAGGTGTGGTCTCAGGCTTCCAGTCCAAGGGAAGGAGGTGTGGTCTCTGAATCTGTCAGGGCCGGTAAAGGAGGTGTGGTCTCTGAGTCTGTCAGTCCAAGTGTAGGAAGTGTGGTCTCGAAGTCTGTCAGATTATTTAAGGTGCGTTCTCTGTGCCTGGCAGTACCACTGACCACTGAGGCATGGCCTCAGAGTTTGCCAGTCTTATTTAAGGTGGTGTGGCCTCAGTCTTTCTGTCCTATTAAAAGATTAATGGGCCCTGTGCCTTTGTCATTTATCTGGCTCAACAAAAAGGATTTGTCCATCTCAACAAATGGGATGGGTCCAGTCTGCGTCATTTAGTTCTATTAAGAAGGTGTGGAGCCTGTGCCTATCTGTTACAAAGGAGGAAGTGTGGCCTCTGCATTTATTAGTCTCAGTAAACAAGGAGACGTGGCCTGTGTGTCCATCAGCCCCAGTAAGGAGGCACGTCCTTCCACTTTTCCAAGCCAAAATTCTTTCATGTGAAACAAAATATATTGCCTGGAAAGAGCTCTAAATGACATCACATCAAATTGTTGGCCTATTTATATTTATAAGTCATACCTTAGATCATGGAACAAAGATGCACTGTATTATTATTACACTAGCTGTTCTTGTATACGGTCAATCCGTGAGGAAATGTCTTTTACTGTAGTAACTATCACGATGAGAACATACCATCCCTCTCTGCAATACAGTATTTTAATATGTACAGAGCACGTGTACCAGCGGCTGGCTTACCCAAAGAAGGGAGCAACCTCTGCAGAGCGTTCTTATTCCTCTGCTTAGCAATATGGAGTACATAATACAGGCCCATCTCACACGCAACTCTGTTTTCCTGCAAATATCTGAAAGACAATGAATGACATTAGAAAACCCCAAATAAGTCGTATCTGTGTACGAGACGTGTAAACTGGGTAAAACGGTCAGATACAGTGTGTGTACTTGATAAGAGTGTGTATAAATACCTGGTAAAAGTGTCAGGAAGGGTGTTGGGGTAGGTGAGGGAGCTCTTCTCTTCACTGGGAAGCTTCTGGTCTACAGTGAATGTGTAATCGTCCACCACTATCGACATCATGGCTGGCAGGAAACGTGTAACAACTTCCAATTCCTAATGGCGGCGACAAACGATATCGCTTACTCGCAATAGTTTCTCAAATAAGTAACGCTTCTTTCAACACCCAAATTTTCATCACCGAATCAGTTCAACAGCGTTTTTTCACCGAGTGACCATGCTGGCTCTTAATCTGGACCCGTTCCACACTTTTCCACTACAAAACTGCCTGATCTCAGATGGTCAAATCAGCTTAGTGGAAAAAAAAGAAGAAAAAAAAAGAGACAGCAATAATAACGGCTTTATTGCCAATTACAACGAGCTACATCGGAGCTAACTTCTTTATTAGCATCACAAGTAAACACGAACGTGTCATGTTGCAATCAACTACATTTAACATTTAAGTATTTTTGTAAAGTTGTGCGTGAATATGTCTGTAGGCCAAACTGAAATATAAATTCCAGCCAGACCTACAAACATTTCGTTAACGCTATCCGCTCTGTACTTGCCCACGTCGATGAACGGCACTCGGCCGTGACTTACCAGATGCATTCGCAGCACAGCTGATTAACATTCAGTGACACAAAACTCGATAAACACAAAAGAGCTGAAAATGAGAAAAAAAAAAAGAAAAAAAGCCTCTCAGATTCCCTAAACCATCACCAGCTCCGGAGCCTGAAAACGGTAAAAGGGGTAATAAGGTGACATGAATAGCAACTAATGATCTTACCAGGCGTGGCTCTTTGAAAACCTGGCTGTCAATCATGTCCCAAGCTCCCTGCCCGAGACAGAGCATCCTGAGGAGCAGCAGCAGGTCTGGACTGTCCTGTTCATACACAAACAGTGATTTTATACTCAAATACAACAAACTTACTGGATCTCATGCAAGGCTATTTATTATAGAAGAACATTTATATAACGGCTTTAAGCATGGAGCTTACCCCTTAGGCACAGACTTCTATTATGAACACAACCCAACTATATAAACATTTGTCTCTTTCTTCAAATGGGTCCAATAATATTGTGGTTATTTTTTGTCAACCTTTTTTTTTTTTTTTTTTTTTTTTAAATCCCTTAACAAGTTGACGTTATTTAGAGCAGGGGTTCCCAAACTTTTCCAGGGCAAGGCCCCCCAAATGGCATTAACATTTGACCGAGGCCCCCCTTCTGTCTTTAAAACACATTAAAAATACAGACTTCTGAATATAAATAATTACACCTTACATCTTTACATTAGGGATTGATTGTGTTTGTGTGTGTGGTTGTCTGAGAGTGAGAAAGAGTAAACATACTAGTGAGAGGGATGGGCATACCAAATTGTTGAGGCCCCCCTGGCGCCCCCTGGCGGCCCTCACATTGAAAACCACTGATTTAGAGGACCGCTTGCTATTGTTAATTCAGTATGGATTAAACCTGAACAAGTAAGCTAATTACTATATGTTATCAGTAACAAAAATGAAAAAAGGAAGAATAAAAATAATAAAAATAAAATGTAATAAAATCAAAGAGCATCTGGGTGTCCCCCTATTTAGAGACCCATTCTAAGCGTATAGTGGAAATCCACCACCAGAACGCCTCTCTGATCAGTAACTCTTACTCTGGGCAATGCGTCCTGGCTGAGCAGCTCCTGCAGGTTCCTCACTGTGCTCAGCACGAGCGTGTTACTGGCAAACGGGTCACACAAGATCATAGAGAGATCCCTGGGAGAGACGCACACAGAATGAGCACAGTGCTGTAAAACATCAACGTGTACATCAACAGCGAGTTGGTCTGCCGCTTGTTTATATATCTGTTAAAATCGGACACACCCGAGCACTTGCTCCTGGCCTTTCTTCATACTGTCCAAGAAACCCTGCAGCTCTCGGGCTCGTTTGGCATCAACAAACTTTTCCCTGATGCAGGCGTCCAAGCACCAAGTGAACTGGAATAATAAATAAATATTTGTTCAAATGAATAATTTTATATCCTGTTGTAGAGTTTTAGACCAAATAAATAAACTACTTTTAGCGGCATTTTAAATATATGAAATAGCACTGAAAGTAGTATGAACAACCGTTTTTGCGCTGATTTCTCTCTGTATTATTATTATGCCCTAAAATGGATATGCATACTAAACCATAAGTCTCAGAGACATGAAACATGATCAGTGGGTAGTATTTCTCCTAATACTCAAGGATGCGTCATGGGCTAGATCGGCCCGATGGTGGCGCTTTAGTGCAGCGTTTTAGATTTTGTCACGCCACAAAATATTTCCCTGAGTCCTTGGCTTCTATCAAAGAACAAAGCCTCAAGGATTACTCAGTTCCTCCAACTTCAACCCTGAGCTAATTTGCATTACAGGCAAAAAAATACTTCACAAACTAGGACAAAAGACCAAAGTAATAATGCAACCAGATGAACACTGTTGCTCTGAACAGCATTTCTATCTGACCATATTAATGTCGCTGAACAGCTGTATTTGCTAGTTACAAGATCGAGACTGCTAGCACTAAAGTGAACATCAGTTCCTGACCTTGTGGCAGGGATCGACGGAGCAGATCTCACTGACGTCCAGATCGTGCAGGGACATGAGGAGCTCGGCGCGCAGGGTACAGTAGTGCACGTTCCGCGTGCGCAGGAAAAGCGTCCTTAGGAACTGCAGCACCATATCGTACAGCTTCACATTCTTCCCGATCATCTGAGTGAGCTTCTGAACAACCTGTTATAAGCACCAGATACATTCTCTGATTACACGTCGCATTTATTAAGGAATTAAAAATGCTCATGGGGTAATGAGAATAGGGGAATGGTGGCGCTCACTTCTCCCTGCCGCCGGGTTTTGGGAGAAGGACTGAAAAAGTTATGCAGTATGGAGAGATCGCTGCTGAAGAGTGCAGCCTCTTTCTCCACGATGTACTGCTTGAGTAAAGGAGAGACCTCGTCACCAAACAGAGCCTGGTTATCCTGCCAGATCTGCCTCTTCACCTCCACTGCGCAAACTTTATACAGCTCCTTATCAGCCATCACCTGCTTCAGCTTCTTCTCCGGAACCTGCGCAAACAGGACGAGAGAAATGAGATGAAAGCGGCAGACGTTAACATCGTTAACGCCAGCAAACTGAAATGCCGTCTCGTTAACCTCTCACCTTTGGCAAGTGTTTCATAACCTGCATGACGACAGGCTGAATGGACGGCATCTTGACCAGCGGGAAGCTCTTCTCAAGAAGTTCCTCCAACTTGTGGTATCTACGTTGGATCGATTATATTGTGAAGATGAGCCATGGGATAATGCGTCAACGCTCACAACTCGGGTGTCTTGCTCTTACCTGTCCTCGTCTTTGCCTTCAGCAATGACAGCGACTCGCTCCATCAGCTTGTCCCGGAGCTCGTCGAACACCGACTGATGAAACTCCAGCCGAGGAGTGCCGTGAAGATCGAGGAACGGAAGAGCGGACTGCAGCGTCGGCAACAATATGCCGTTCTCCATCTACGCATAAGAATATCTGTTGCTGTGGTGAAGTAGAACCTTGCATAATGAGTTTTATCCTCTTGGAGGAAAAAGCATGTCTTTAATATAAATTAAATAAAGTTAAACCAGTGAAAAAGAGCGTCTATATTTGAGATCTGGTCATAACGTTGTGATACTTTCATCAGAGGGCTGTGGATTTCCCATATCACCTGAGTGCTTTTGAACTCGATTAAAGTTCAACGTATGTCATCACTCAGCTTGATCCGTGCTCGGGCAGAAAATGGGAATTAATGAACAGAAACATTTGTCAGCGGGTAACTAGAGGGCGGAAAATATCCACAACGATAGTTTTTCCCGTTGTGTCTGTTGAGGGAGCAGCTGAGAAGAGTCCACTGTCATTATACAGTACGAGAGCGGCCTCTAGAGGCGAAATAAAAATCATCACTGACTAAATTTGTTGAGTTGTTTGAAGTGTTTTTGAAAAAAATAATAACTTTGGATCTCTCAGTTTTTATTTGCTATTTGGAGTCTTACATTTTGGTTCAGTTTGAATGCATTTATTAATACTTAACATATATTAAAACTCATATTTATTTCGGTTAAAAACGTAACGTACATTTTCATGGTACAGTCCGTGCTGTTTATTCTTGTAATAAAGGTCAACAATATTTTACTTTGAGTGTTATGTTTTCATTCAGTATCAATTTAAAAAACGATTATCAGCAGGTACTTCCCAACTCAGTTATTTGTATCGGTAAAATCTGTCCGTCTCTAACTCGAACATCTGTCAGAGATAATAAGGATTTACTTTTCTGTCCTGTTCCATATTTTGTTTACGTTTCAGCATTGCCGTTAGCATGTTCACACCTGTCCCATGAGTTTCTCAAAGTCCTATGACGTCCAAATATTGGTGTCAGAACAGAACTTTAGTCGCAGTGGCACTAAATCAGCCGAAGATGATCACATCACGTTACGCGATACACTGATCTCAACTCAGTGAATTTCTCTACGACGTGATTATGATTTTTGTCTGCAACAGCAAAACCAGGTAAAAAAATTGGAGAGTGTAAACCCGGCTTTAAAAAACGATGAATATGGTTTGAGATGGAGTGGTTTGGGCTGTTTTCAAGCAGATCTGGCAACCTTGCACCTCTCTGGCAACATAAACACAGGTCAAGTGACATAACCAACATGATCTCTCTCACTTTTTCATTTTCTAGCTTACTTTAGATAGAGCCAGTAATCATAAGTTAAAAATAAAGAGATTGAGGTGTAAAAAAAATCAATTTATATATATATATATATATATATATATATATATATATATATATATATATATAAATATAAAAAAATTAGGGAAAATTCTTTTCCAATACGTACGTTCCTCATGCAGTCCTATTCATTAGTGCTCGCAATATATGACATAGTTTTCAAATATATAAAGTTTTCTTTACATAGTATACAAAACGCTGGTAAAATAAATCTGCTCAATAATGTTAAAGGTCTATTAAGATGGATTAGATTTTAGATTAGATACGTCTAATGGGTAGGATATGTTCAGCAGTTGAATGAATCCCACCCATACTCATGAAGCCCCGCCCCCAGAATCTACAGTGGCCAATAGAGTATCTAGAAAATGACTGACAGGAGCCGCATCCAAACAAAAACAAAGCTACCAAATTACAAAACAGGATTTCTTTAGCGATTTCATACACTTTTCTAAATCCACGGCTAAATTCACTGCTTCTTTCTTTTCCTTTTTTATTATCATGTTCTACATGTCTTCCAGGTTATTTGTACAAGTAAGAAATATTATTATTATTATTATTATTAAGGACTATTGCACCTTTAATGCGTCCCGTTTGTTTGAAAGAAGACACGTAATATAAATATATGTAATATAAATTGCGCGCTTAAACACCGATAACTGTGGCGTAGAAATCAAATGATTTACAGCGAGCAAGTATAAAAGTTCTCCCAAATGAAACCTGCGAGCTCATAACCGTTACCTGAAACTGGTCGATAGCTTTCAGAGGCTCTGTGCAGTTCGTCAAAGTTTCTTTCAGATCTTCGCCATTGGATATCCCGAGCTCAGGCAACCCGGCAAACATCTTGCGCTGAGTGTAGCTCTACTGTCCTGCAGTATTTCCAAACGACACCCTGACACGTGCCGAAGACTGTAATAAAATAGGAATATAAATCACTAGAAGTGTATCACATACAGCGCTCTGCGGTTACACACTTCCTGAGCGCGCAACAAAAATCCACCGGGTAGCACTGATCTAGAATGATACATGGTTCCGTCTGAAAAAAAGGTTCCTACGTGAAACACTGTACGCCTCCGTGTCAAAGTCATGTCTTAACAATTTCTGGGCATTTGTAAATCAAACCATTAAAGTGTAGGAAAATAAAAAAGAAAAATAAACAAACACACACGTATGTAGAAAATGGTTTTTATTTTTAGTTGATCACATACAGAGCGAAGGAATTCAAAACTTTTCTTCATCATAGTTCAGTGTATAAAACGCACCGTGCCTGAGCTCACAGATCTGCACACATTGTAAAAAAAAATATTCTTGCATCATAACATTTCATTTAAAACATTTATTTCAACCAGATCATTATCAAAAGGTGCTACATATCCTACTTAAAATGTTACTGAAAGTAACCCTGTATGCATTTATGCAAAACAAACAAACAAAATCTTAAATCTGTTTAGTTTTCTTCTTTTTAAAAAAAAAAATGATCCCCTTAACTTTTTTCCTACAGGTGACATTGATAGTGATTATTCAAGCTATTTACTGTAGTACCAGTGTGTATTTTCTTTTGTTGCCTGACCTACTGAAATCATGATTTCACTTCAGGCCTTTTGCCACTGTCCTGGCATTCAGTGCATAAAAACATAGAAACATTGCAAACAGTCAAAATTATAGCACAGTGTCATTTCCTTTCTTCTTGCGGCACATGGCGATCAGTAGAATCACGACTGCTAGGATGAGCAGGAACGTGAAGAGGAAGACGAGCATGCTCCAGCTTCCTGGACAAAGAGCCTTTCTCAGGGACACGCTCTCAGACGGTACGAGGCTGCTCAGGTTCAGGATGTAACCAAGAGCCCAACCGATCGACGTATCCCCTGCCTAGAAACACAGAAATCAACGAGATACGATAAGAGTAGAAACCAATCCACAATAGATGGTCATAGTAATTGAGCATTACAAATGAGCAGATCGATAGATTCTGTGTGGTGCAATTTCACAACGCATCACTCAGTCGTGTGGACTGTACGTTTAACACTGTGCTCGAAGCTTACTTTCTTCTGGAAGGAGATGTGGGAGAAAGTGTTCGGATCAAACCCGTAGCCTTTCAGAAAGAGCACCTGCATGAAGACCGTGGCTGTGCAGTAGTCTTGCAGTCGGCTGCGCTGATCTGGAACCTTCTGCAGCATCTTTAATACAGAGAGACAATACAGTGCACGAATACAGAAAGTATAAAAGAATGAGGCATAAGATATTTTGCTCAGTTTCTGGAAATAGCAATCTGTTTGAAACTATAGAACATACTATACAGTGACATGCTTTTTTTGCTAATCATCCCAAAAGCAGACCGATTGAGTCTACAAAAAACTTGACACTGTTTTGACATGCAGAAAAACATATGCAAATATTATGCAAGAACTGCATACGTTTTTGTTGAATGTGCAGTCGGTCACATTTTGAGCAGATTAGTTGCTTTCGGTGTATAAGGAATAATAAATGAAATGTATTTTAATGTTTGAGATGCGTTTTATACACCGAACCATGAGGTGAAGAAAAGTTTTGAATTTTAATTCCTTGGCTCTGCATGTAATAAAAAAAAAAAGAAGTGTGTGTAGTTTTTTTTTTTTTGCATGTTGATAAATGAAATCACGCACTTTATGCACAAGAACCTCGAACTGAAACATTTATAAATGTGACCCTTGTGCTATCTGGTCAGTTTTGAGCTCAGGAAGTGTGTGAATGCATTTCAAATATTAAAATGCCCTTAAAGACACATTATACACCAAAAGCAATCAATCCATTTAAAATGTCACCTACGTTCAACAAAAGAAAAAGATTTGCATAATTGCATAACATTTGCATGTATTTTTCTGTCTGGGTAGACAAGTAAAAGTCACGTAGTAGTATATTTGCTAGAATTACAATACTACCAGTATTGACCCCAGTTTAATAGACCCCAGTGCAAGTGCACATAGAGTATCTTAAACAATGTATAGTATATTTAGTCTAGGCTAAACTTCAGCTTGTGCTCCTTCACGAGACTGAGAACTGTGAATGTGAAATATGTAAATAGACATCTCAGAATAGCAGAGGACAGAATTAGCATGACAGGGTCGAACCTCATGGAAGCTCATGTTGCAGACGGTGACGGCAGCCTCTTCTAGGAGCTTGGGGGAAGTGACGGTGATGCCAGTGGCCTGCTGCAGGAAGTAGTGAATGTAGTAAAAAGCAGAAAATGCCTGCAACAGAGAATGGAAAAAGAGAGATATATACGAGAGACCGACGATGGCATCCCTCATGGGTGAAAAAGTAAAAACATACCTCTGTTTTACAAATGTTTTCTTATTGGCCTAAACATTACAGCAACATCGTTATGTTTAGTAGCAAGCTCTAAAGTTTGCATCCTTGTCAATCTGCTCTAGTTCATTTATTTGAATGTGGTTTGAAACTGCACACAAATCAATTTGTTAAAGTTCAAACAGGATCAGGCTCTCAAGCATTGAACCAACAAGTTAAGAGTCAGTTTGAATCATGTGATCTAATATGTATTTTTTTTTTGTGTATTTTTTAGATATTGTAGTATTTGGACAACAATTTAGGAAGAAGCAGCTTTTTTTGTTTCACTATTAATATTTTAATATACGATTTCAGACATCTGCAAAACCCGACCTGCATTAAATCCTGGGTCATCGTTACATTTACATTCATTCACTGAGCAGACGCTTTCATCCAAAGCGACTTACATATGAGGAAATACAAGCAAAGCAATATATCAAGCGGAGAACAAAACAAGTAGTGCTACCATACAAGATCTTTAATTGCATTCTAGAAGAAGCAAAGTGCACAGAGTAGAGGTGTAAGAGCCAGAGTGAGGTTTTATTGTTTGTTTGTTTTTTTTGTTTGTTTTTTTAGGGGTTAGTTAGGTGTTCATGGAAGAGGTGGGTCTTTAGCTGTGTTTTGAAGATGGTGACAGATTCTGCGGCCCGGACTGAGGTTGGAAGTTCATTCCACCACTGAGGGACAGTTAGTGTGACAGTTCTGGAAAGGGACCTCGAGCCACACTGAGTAGGCACAACTAAGCGTCGGTCATTAATCGATTGCAGATTGCGTGAGGGAACGTAAGCCTTCAGGAGAGAGTTGGGGGTGTATGTGGTGGGGGTGTTGTTCCAGACAATGTCTTGTACGTGAGCATCAAGGCCATGAAATTGAAATGTTGCAAAGTAAGGGTGTAAAAACTATTGCACTCAACCATACGATGTGAAAAAAACTCTCAGGTGTCACTGAACCAAAAAAAAAAAGTCACATACTTGACACTGTGGTTTAGTGACAACGTAAACCCTGCCTGTACATGCTGCCATTTGATAAAGACCGAGAGATGACTGGCATGTTTGATTGTGTGTAGTTACTTGTTTGTCTGGGTAGGTTTTATTTTGTCTTTTATTTCCTTGTACCATTTTAATAGCTGTACAGCACTTACATTTTTATAAATGTGCTTCATGAATAAATCTTACTTACTTACTTACTTACTAATTTAAACGATTAACACATGGAGTATTCATTTACAGGGTTTCCACATGAGAGATCTGTTAAATACCATAAATAACCATTTATACTTAAACACAATCTAAACCATACAGTCTGTATTTCTTGCTTCAATATCATGATAAACATAAATGTGATATAAGCAGTAGTGCTGGACTGCATTTAATGCCACTTAAATGTTACCAAATCTGCTGTATTGCATCCATCCATCTTCTACCGCTTACTCCTTCTTTTCAGGCATCGGGCATGAGGCGGGGTACACCCTGGACAGGGTGCCAGTCCATCGCAGGACACAATCACATACACACTCACACCCATTCGTACACTACGGACAATTTAGATGCGCCAATCAGCCTACCATGCATGACTTTGGACTGGGGGAGGAAACTGGAGTACCCGGAGGAAACCCGGAGGAAACCCCTGCAGCACAGGGAGAACATGCAAACTCGCCACACACGGCCCCGGGAGGCGTGAGGCGTGTGAGGCGATCGTGCTAACCACTAAGCCACCGTGCGCCGCTGTAGTGCATCCTTAATGTATAGTTCATTTACAATAACAGATTGGCGATGGCTACAGAAACAGCATCAGAGACAACACTCTCTACAGCGGTCATCAGAAGTCATGCTGGCTTTGTTCACTGTCTGTTACAGGACCTATCGTGTTTTGTTCTGTGTTTCATGATATGACATGTTAGTACACAAAGTATCCATTGCTCCACACTTTAATTTAATTTCTAAATAAAAGTAAATGTAGACCTACCATAAATTTGCCAGTAACGTTGGGCTGGAAGATACCATTGAAGGAGCACTTGGAGTAGGCGCAGGACTGAAATGAGAAGATCTTCGACATGTTCCCCAGGCAGTGCTGGTGGTTCCCTGAGCCTACAATTTGAAGCTGCTTGACACCATTATACGGAGTGGGTTTGCTGGATGCTGTGCAGGGAGAATCGAACAACATGTCCAGAGTCTTGGACACATTGTAACCCGCTGGATAGCAAGGGTGGGTTATGAGTTCATCTGTGCCCTGAGACTGAGAGAGAGAGAGAGAGAGAGAGAGAGAGAGAGAATAACCTTATGCAGTGGTCAGAGTGTTTTCAGAATCTCATTATCTCCTGGGATTTGTTTACACGGAGTTTACACAGAATGGTGCGAAAAACTAAAAACATCCAGTGATGGATGGGGACACCTTGTTAATGAGAGAAGTCTACAGTAACTCAATAAGCACTCTTTACAAACATGATGAGCAGAAAAGAACATTAATACACACAACATATCCAGTCTTGAGGCTGATGGGCTACAACAGCAGAAGACCACATCAAGTTCCACTTCCTGTCAGCCAAGAACAGGGACCTGAACTTACAGTAGGTATGAGCTCACCAAAATAGGATAGTTAAAGAGAAAATAGACCAGGTGACATTTTTCCAGTTTTCCCCAGATTCTGTAAGACGCTGTGCTCACATTCTGTGAAAATGAAGCTCTTGACCTACATCAGAATCATTTTTGAATTGTGCTGCTGCAAAATAACTGGCTAATTGGATAACTACATGAATGTGCAGATGAACGGGTGTTCTTAATAAAGTGGATTTCCTAGTACACAAAATACTTGAGTTTAACTCTTTTTAGACCTTTGAAACCAAAAAAAAATGGAATTTGCGCATGTTTTGGGTGTGCCCGTGTACAGCAGTGAATTTTTTTTTGCGATGTCACACTCCATAGTATCGGTTGATGGCTCATATGAAAGTAGACACTCAGGGCTTGAAGAATTTACAGTTTTTCATAAGTCTTTCTTTTTTGCCCCTAGCCTGTCAAGTTTAGATTTGAGAATTTTATTGTGGCAGTTGTATACGGTGTTTTACTATCAAAATCAATATTGAACCAATGTTATTGAGCAGAGGTATGAATTATTTGCCCAGCAGGGGGCTCACACCCCATCCCTTTCCGATCGCCCTGCTCACCAGCACCTGAACACAGAATCATGATACTCTACACACAGAAACCCAACAGTGTCTTGAAAAATCTTACAACAGACTCGCGGTGATAAAATAACTAATTTGTTTATATTGATTGAAAATATCCGAGAAGTCGATTTCCATTCCAGCGGCGCAGTGGAACGGCAGTGTACTGCGAGAAAGGGTTCAAATTGTTTCTCAATGTCAGCAGAAACGCTCAGTCACTGCTGTAGCACACTTCCTTAGTTGCCAAATGCTCTAACTACAAATTCTGCTGAAATGGACTTAAACCTGCAAGTATATTTGTGTGTATATTTACTGCTTTTCCTTGTGACAAATTGACTGATTTCAAACCTGCTGTTTTCTAAAAATGCTTTATCTCAGTTTCACAGTTAGCATGGTTACTGTGGTTTGTACACTTTATAGGTCAGTTCTCCCATTATAGATGTTCTTTGGGTGCTTTTTCTTTAGAATAAACTGCATCATTTGAAGACAAACAAAAAAAACAAACAAAAAAAATAAATAAACAAATGCAGTTACTGAAACAAACAAAAAAGTATGTAAATTTGTATTCTTATAGCATTCAAACAGCTAGGAAATAAATATAATCTGCTGTATATTTTGCTCTGGAACTGTAGGTCCTGTGTCTGATGTTTTAGGGTGAATTACTCAAGTGAAAAACACAGAGATAATCATATCTCCACTAATAAGGTTCAGATTGTACTGTTTCAAATGCAATTCTTTTTGACAATCAAAGGTAAAGTATTTGCTTATGATTAGTAAACAAAAAAATAAAGAAGAAGAAAAAGACAGACTGTGGTTAGTTAGTTCAGCGCATGACAAGAAACCACAACATTACAAACCACTGTGCAAGTTTTCCATGACACAAGTCTTCAAGGTGTATACAACAGCAACAGTTAATGCCCCCATAGACAAAAAACCTGTTACTAACTTTAAACAAATGGCACAAACGGATGTAAACAGATATACATATTGAGTTTATTTTTTAAAATACCCGAATGAAATTGAGTTAAAATGTTGGAAAGATAATTTCCCTCTCAGCATCATAAATAGCATGAAGCTTTTCACTAAAATGTGAAATCAGAGACTTTTACTGATCTTTAAGCGTGTATAGTGTACAAACTAGTCTCTGGGGCTTTTATTGATCTTTAAGCGTGTATAGTGTACAAACTAGTCTCTGGGGCTTTTATTGATTTACGGACCTCCTTTAATGCACTATTTCCTAAAATGAATGACCGAGTCATTTTTAAATACCAATGAAGTTTAAATTAGCCTTGACCAGGTTAAGCAAACAGAGGCCTGGTATGTACTGATGTACAGATATTTACTTAATAAAATAAACACACATTTTTAAACCTTCAACAGCACCTATTTCCGCCATTTTATCCCCCCCCCTTCCCCATGTACAGTAAATCCCACTCATATACAGTACCTGCATAACCCCTACACTTTTCCTACACTGTAAATTAGCTACATTTATAGCATCAGTGATGAAGTCTTAGGTTTCATTTCTTGTCACGCATCAATAAGCAGAATATAAAAGTCAAATGTAGATTTAAAAAAAGTTAAAATACTGATCATCACATATACAAGTACAGTGCAATAAAACTGTTTCCTTCACATATCCTAGCTTGTTAGAAATGCATCATATGTAATGCAACCTTCAACGTTAAGGACATTTTCATTGAGCTCAGATACCTATTACAGTACTGTATGTACTGCTGATTTAATTGGTTTATTAGGCACCATCGTCTGCTGTGGCAGAAACAGTGTTTACCTTAACCAGTTCAGCTAGCAGGAGGCGCAACATCTGGTCCCTGCCGTAGCACAGGAAGCTTTGAGTGTAAATGCTGTAGTTTCTGCCGTACAGCTGCAGTGTCATCAGGTTGTCCTTGTCTTCCACCTTGTCCTTGGTTTCGAAGGTAATCTGAGTAGAGGCACCACCGAAATCTAGCGCACCGACCGTATCTTTTCCAGGGGACAACCAGTGGCCTACAAACCCATACTGAGGACAGAAAACGGGACGGGAAGAAAAGGAGAAAGAGAGAAGACAATACATTAAAGAGAGGATTTGGGGAAAAATTCCCAAAATATTATAATAGTATTAGGGAAGTCACAGAGTAGGAATACAGCTAACGTGTTCTAAATATATACATACACAAAATGAATAGGAGGTGCATTATTATTATTATTATTATTATTATTATTAATTTGACCAGCTTCACAGAGGTGTGCATCGTAACTGGGAAACTGGGAGACGCACAAAAAAGTCACACGAGCAGGGCGCAGAAACGACCAAGTGGTCAGATATGAAAACTACGTTATGGCGTTGAGCAAAGCATTTATAGCATCCGTAATAACTGCCTGGTCTGGGTTGTGGTGCTTTAAATTTTGCCATTTTGTACTGTGGGAAACGGATCAAGACGAGAGACTGAGGTTGCTGAGGTTGAGAACTGTCAAATTGTCACTGGTGTGTTTCCTCATCCTGTTTTATAATGTTTCTTTTTACACCTCTTTACCTACAAAACTTTCCCTATATACTGATAACCCTGTTGTCCTCAGCACACTTAGGACTTGGTATCAATTTAGACGACATTTTAAATTTGTAGGTGCATCCTCTTTGTGTCCTTTAGTGAACAACCATCTATTTCCCCCATCGTGTATGGACTCCTCATTTTCAGTGTGGTATGACAAAGGTATTAAACAAGTTAGAAATTTGTATTCTGATGGTGTGTTTGATAGCTTTGCCAATTTGGCATCCACTTACGATCTCCCCTTGACACATTTCTTTCGGTACTTTCAAATACGGAATTTCGTTTCTAGATGTTTTCCTGATTTCCCTTCTGCTCCTTCAGGACAGGCCTGGGAAGACCTGTTTTCAAATAATCCGCATCAGAGAGGAATGATTTCTAAGATTTATGATTTTGTTTTGACGCAAGGTAGTGGGTCGAGTAATAAAATTAGGAATGCGTGGGAAACGGAATTAGGAGTACAAAAATAAGTGAGGAGTGTTGGGAACATGCTATAGGGAGGGTACAGACTACCACTTCTTGTGCTCGTCTTGGACTTATACAGTTCAAAGTTTTAAATAGAGTCCGTTTGTCCAAGTCGAGATTGTGATGTATCCGGATGTTGAGGACAAGTGTGATAAATGGCTCTCCCTGTCATCTTGGCCATATGTTTTTCTTCTGCCCTGAACTCCATGGTTTTTGGTCTGGCTTTTTTACCATCATGTTCACTATTCTCAGGGTACATTTAAAGCCTTGTCCATTGATTGCGATATTTGGGATTCCTCAAGCTTCAATTCCTTTGAGCTCGATACAAAAGGATGTTATTGCTTTCACATCCCTTATAGCAAGACGTTCCCTACTGTTACATTGGAAGTCTGCTAAATACCCATCTATCACTCAGTGGATAAAGGAAGTGATGTTTTTTCTGAAACTCGAGAAAATAAGATATACGATGAATGCTTGTACAGATATGTTTTTTCATAAATGGCATTCCGTTATTGCATAATTTATGGAGTTACAGACACTACCCACTTAAAGGTTGCTGCCTGTTGTTGAATTTTATAATATCTCTATAACCAGCGACAGTTAATGGGTAGCCATGATGAGCTGGAGGGGTGGGTTGTGGGTTCAATTTTGTTTTTCTTTGTATAAAAAGAAAAAAATCTGTGAATATTTACTGCTGTTGCTAATTTTGTATTTTTGGGAAATGGTGGGGAGGACAGAACAGAAAAGGCGATTTAGATAGGCTTAGCAGTTCAACAGAAATGTTCATCAGAAATGTTTAATAAAAAAGAAACGTAGAAATGCTATGCAGAAATGTATAGCAGAAATGTTTAGCAGAACTGGTTTAGCAAAAATTGTTCAGTAGAAATGTAGAAATGTTCTGTAGAAATGTTCATCAGAAGTTCAGCAGAAATGTTCAATAAAAGTGAAACATAAAAATATATATATATAAATATATATATAATTTTTCTTTTATTATCCATCCATCCATCCATCCATCCATCATCTGTTATTATAATTGCTGCTCATACATTACGTACATACTTGATTCTTTTTATTCTGTTTTTTTTTATTATTATTTCCTTGAGAAGCACTTTGAGCTGCATTTCATGTATGTGTTTATGATTAAATCCATAGAAATAAAGATGACGTGATGATGATTATTACTTTTTTCACTGGTTACCTTGATAAAGTTCTCTAACAGGTAGTTGACGGTGACCCAGCCATAAGCTCCTTCCTCTCGCCCTGTTAGTATGGTGGCCCCTTTGAAGCGAAACGGATAGCTCTTCAGCTTCTCTTCTACTTCCTTCAAAATCTCATCTGACTTTTTGGGATGAGACATGCTGTAGAGTACAACAGACACAATCATTCATCTGTGACCGATGTCTTCTAAGACTATGTAAATAATAGTCCTGATCCCAGGAGTGTGAAGAAATAATTCACTAAAAAGCCCTGATTAGGTTCTCTGGAATGTATGACTCACTTCAGTAGTCTCATGCCAGCTGTGGCTCCAAGATACAAAGGTGTGGCCTGATGCCTTGACTTGGGAATGTCCTGCAAAGCCTGGTCCATGCACTTTTCCAGGCTATGAGCAGCTCCTCCTTTCATGTCGGCATAGCTTGATATTCCTCCACCTATAAACAAAAAGGGCGTTTACTGATTGCTTTATTTCGATTTCATGACTTTGAGAACTTGAAATTGAGAACTTCCCTTTTTGAGGAAGACAGAATGCGCTGATAAAGAGAACAGATGTTGGTTTTGTTATGTCAGATGCTTCCTCAGATTATTCCTTAGCAACAATAATCAGAATACACACACTATATTACAACATGTGTCATGTGGTTGCCCGGTTTCTTTGAACTTGTGTGATGGGGAACCCGAACTGAAAGTGTTGTGTGCCATGTCATTTTTAAGGACATTGCAGAGGAAATATGGACCTTTGCACATTGTCTGAGGGAGAACTTGGTAAAATGAAGTGAAAGCTCAGAGAACATGACCTGGGCTGAGGGAGGAAGTTTATGAATGAACATCAGTTTGGATTCTGGCCAATAATTGCTAATAATTAATGAACTAATAGTATTTAATAAGTAGATACCAAGTAGTGAATAATTCTAATAGCTAACTACACCTATTAGAAGTGAGGTTTTGAAAGTTGGTATCCAACTGAGATGTTTTTTTCCTCCCAGTGTTATTATTTAGGAACCTTTGATTTAGTCAACTTTAGTGAATAAACATACCAGCAACATCGCATCATCGTTTCCATAATGTTACTTTCTGCATTGAGAAACAAACTCTTAATACCTCACATGGTTTCAGGACATTGCAGAAACTTTATTTCGGTCTGGTTACAGCCTACATGTCTTAGTACGGAAGGAGAAATGTGCCACTAGGATCTGAATTTAAAATGAATTTTTCAAAATCTGAATTGTATGTATATATCTGAACTCTGAAGTGAAGTCAGATTTTGTAGTTGAATTAGATCAAGCTAAAATTGTATTCCATGGCTTGAACTTGTGTGCAAGGTTTGAGATTCAATTATCATTATATTAACTGCAATAATAATAATAATAATAATAATAATAATAATAATACGTAGAAAATTCAAAGGCGACTTTTGGTGGCGCAATCCGATTTCATATTCAAATAGACATTATATAATATTATTCTATAATAGAATAGTAGATAGATAGCAGATTGCTCACTCACTCATTGGTAGCTACTTCTGTACCCATTTTGTATCAGTTTTCCAATTTCAACATACATTATTGCCATTATATTATTGTAATATACTGTAGAAAATGAGATGGTCCTTCCATATTTACTAAGAGACAGGGTCTCTGAGGTTACAGGGTCTCTGCAATGAGCTTGGTTCAGTCTTCAACCGGATTGTAGCTATAAACAAACAAAATAATACTCATGCATGTCTTTTTTTGCAGCAACATCACACAAACTCATCAATAACTTAATGTTACATCCTGAACGCTTTCCTCTTATTGCCTCACCATCTCATCTTCATAAACTAGAGTGTAGCTGAAGATGATTCATGATCCAAGAAATGTCATTCTATGTCATTCAAACGTCATTCTATGTGCACAAATCTGTGCATCTTTGATGAATAAGAGTTCTAGTAATTGTGTTTGTTTGACACATCTATGCACGCCCGTACATGCACACGTACACACACTCCTGCTTTCACTTACCTTTCACATGGCACTCGCTATGCTGGCTGACGATGCCAGTGTCGTTCTGTTTGTCTGCAGGCCATTTGTAGATAAACATAGCTGTATGAGAGGATCCAGCATCCAGGACGATACCATACTGCAAAACACATGCAAGGCCTCAATAAGAGATCAGTCAAACATCTAAGGATAATGAGCACCACCATTGGTAAATGGGGTTCAATGTCTTGCCCAAGAACACTTTGGCATGTGGAGTCACGTGGGCCGGTAATCGAACTGCAAACCCCACTATTACAGGCAACCCAGTCTACCACCTGAGCCACAGCCGCCTTACAGCTGCCCCACAGCCGCCCCCTAAGGCGAGTGTGGACAGTTTTAGACAATCAGACAAAGACTGTTATTACTTGCACACATTTAGGGACAGCGGAACAAGGTTGTTAACTTTTGTTTTGGAAATAAACCCACATTTGCCTCAGGGGTAGGGCTGATGCACAGGGGCTATTTCATCTAGGCAAGATCAGGTGTACAAGACAATACATGCAACTAGGGCAACGTTCCCACTTCAGATCTGCACTCCACCCTTCTGTCGAGTTACGTACAGGTTCGCTCCAGCTGCTGTGTATTCACCAAGTTCCTGTGTTCACTTGCCTGTGTTCACAGGTGCATTAACCATAGAACACTGAGAACAGTGAAGACAAGAGCTTTAATCTCATCAATAAACCTGAGTGCTCATATATGAATCAAAATAGGTTTTAAAATGGTTAACGTTTCAATGTGTGCTATTTTGTTAGGAATAAACAGCAAAAAGGAAGAATTACTTATCAAATGCCTATAAGATGCATTAAAATATATATATATATATATATATATATATATATATATACACACTTGTTATAATATAGGTTTACAGTTGAGTTCATATGGTTACGTACGTCTTGCAGAATCTGCAAAATGTTAATAATAAAAATAAATAAATGAGGGATCATAAAAATTTTACTTTGTTGTTTATTTAGTCCTGCCCTGAATAAGTTATTTCACATAACAGATGTTTACATATAGTCTAAAAGACACAATAATAGCTGAATTTACACAAATGAACCCGTTCAAAAGTTTACACATGCTTGATTATTAATACCGTGTGTCGTCACCTGGATGATCAACGACTGTTGTTATGTTATGTTCACGGGTCATTTGTTTGTCCTGAGCAGTTAAACTGCTGACAGTTCTTCAGAAAAATCCTACAGGTCCTGCACATTCTTCACTTTTCCAGCATCTTCTGCATATTTGACTCCTTTCCAACAATGCCTATATGATGCGGAGATCCATCTTTTCAAACTGAGGACAATTAAGGGATTTGTACACAACTATTACAAAAGGTGCAAACATTCACTGACGCTCACGAAGACAACACCAATGCATTAAAAGCCAAGGGGATGTAAACTTTCGAACAGGCTGATCTGTGTAAATTGTTATTTAGTTTAAGGATTGTTGTTTATTTTTTGCAACGATTACAAAAGGTGCAAACATTCACTGATGCTTAAGAATGTACCATGACACATTAAGAGCCAGGGGCGTGTAAACTTTTAAACAGGATGATCAGTGTAAATTGTAATTATTTTGTCTTCCCCGATACATGTAAATATCTTATGTATCTTCTGAAGGGCAGGACTAAATTAAAAAACAAAGATCTTTAAACAAAATAACAATTTACACCGATCATCCTGTTCAAATGTTTACACCCCCGTTTAGCAGTTGTGTATGCTGATATATTACTAGTGAACACACCACATTTATAATTCATCCATCTTCAGTAACTGTGTTATCATAGACAGGGTGGTGGGGGAACACCGGCCCATCACAGGGCACCATGCACACACACGTTCACACAATCCTTCACACTTTGTGACAATTTAGTATAGACAATCCACCTACCAGCATGTTTGTTTGTTTGTTTGTTTGGGGTGCGGTCGGGTGGGGAGATTGTTCAACTCTATATCCATAGCTACAGGTAACCGCTCCTAGGAGTGCTTTAAGGAAATCAAAACAAACAAACTGCTGGAGTTACGAGATATGTCACCGTGGATTAAGGTGTCGCAAAACAACTTGTACCACTCCCTCTTGCTCAGCCTGTTACTGGAGCTGATGCCTGCTTTAATAAAGGTTATAATCTGCCACTACGATGAATAGACTACCACTTTGTAGCTCACTTTGCATTCGGTCATTCATTCAACGCCGCAGAAGCTGTGATTTTACACACGCCAGAGGCCACACATTCCCTCTCCTCAGTCAAGCGGTTTTGTTGCTTTTTTTTTTTCCTTTTCAAACGAAGACACGAAATGAAGGCAGTAATAACACAGCGCAGTGTTTATATTTGTTTAATTCCCCGCATTCCCGCAACCACTTCTGGTTAAATTTGAGGAAACACAATATAGCAGTATCTATGCAGGCTTTTCAGAAAACATTAAACACTCACTTTGTTCAATAGTGAACGTTACACTTATCGTATGTCCAGTGCATGAAGATGTATTATACACATTCTGTAATATTACCCTTTTTACGTTGTGGGTTTATGTCCCTTGACACAGTGGTTTTTTGTTTGTTTTTTTAAAGATCTTTCATTTCCATTACAGAGTGTTGTTACAAAGTCACATTCGGTGTGGCCACCCTCACCCTTTTTAAATGCAACCCTTTCTTCCTGACATTCCCCACTCACCCTTTTTAATGCAACCCTTTCTTCCTGGCATTCCCCCGCCCCGCTTCATTTACATCCGGATAAGATTTCTCGACATTCTCCACTGTTTAATGAATCATAATGATGATAATGATCAAGGAAAGAGGAAAGGCAGTGAAATAGATATATAAACTGGCAACACCCCAGTGTTCTTCATACCAGAGCTGAACATCTAGGGAAGCACAAATGAATCCTCAAGACACAACCTATATTAAGTATAATCAGCAATATACATGCTTTGAAAATGACTTCTGTTCAAGTCATGTTTGGGCTACAGAATAGAGAGGACATCACATCACATCACATCACTCTGATGTGCTTTACATTTACAGAATTTACATTTGAATACATTAGTCATGATTTGAATACATTTCAAATATCTTTAGCATGCATGCAAATCATTTTCCAACTTTTCCTTCAAGCAGACATGCACCCCTTTTCTTTTTTTTCTTTCTTTTTTTTTTTTTAAAAAAAAGTGGTAAAGATGAGCAAAGGGCGTGGGGGAAAAAAAAGCAAACTTCCGGCCAAAATCTACATCCTATACAGCATGTAGCCTAATTCTAAGTCCTATTTCGTGCCTCTGTATTGTAGTGTAGTGTATGTACAATTTGGTGCAGTTGTGTGAAATATTTTGGACATAGTATATTAGTCTTTAATCAGGAGCACTGGGACCAGGAAATAGCATTTCTGGGCTGTTTACCCAATTATGAGAACACAAACAAATGCGCATATATATCAAGTCTTACGGTATTATGATTACCTACAATAAACAGAAATAAAGTTCATTCGCTCTTTCTTTCTAAACTTGTATTTTTACCCGTTGAAGAAAGATACAAAACAACATAAATTATATATAATACTATATACAACATCTTCTAGATATTTGCTTAACAAATGTGCATTGCCATGCAAGTAATACTGGCTTTCCCCAAATGTTTTTATATTATCACACACACACACACACACACACACACACAATCAATCCTCCACAAGCTATTTAGAGAGACATTTAAAGACGCCATCTTTAGTATTTGGTATTATTTGGTGCATAATGTGCACCAAAGTAATTTTGTGCTAAACACTTAATGTGAGTAATAACGGTTATTAAGTTATATAAGGATTTAAAAGCTAAATTGCAGTAAATTATAGTCATGTTGGAGTTAGAGATACACTCTGACGTGAAATAACGTGAGATTAAATGTATATTATATATATTTGTTAAATGTATGTATATATATATATATAATCTACAAAATTAAAATAAATAAATAAATAAATTAAATAAACAAAAATAAAGAATAACAACAACAACAACAACAACAACAACAACAACAATAATAATAATAATAATAGTCGTCAGCGGGGTTTTTTTTTTAACCCTGCTCGTTCATTTACCGTAAATGTGCCCATAGACGCGCATGTTAGAAATCAATGACTGCTCACTCAATCACGCATAGCTGGGCGGCTGTCATGCTTTCGGCGTAACATTAGGCTACTATCAAATATAACAGCATGTCAGATTTATACCTAGATCCTTATAGAATTAAATGAATGATACCGATTTGTATTCGCGAGCACAAACCTGGGTAAAGTGTGGCGAGTAAAGAAGAAGGATTTACCATGAACTGTGCGGGCTCCTTCACGTCCTCGGTGTTTATGGCGAGCAGAAGAATGCCGAGAGTCGCCAGTAATAACAGGGCAACCGGGACGATAATGCGACATGACTGCTGTTGCTTCCCCATGATAGCTGCCGTGTGTGTGTGTGTGTGTGAGTGAGTGAGTGTGTGTTGCACTCGAGACTTGAGTTCACCTGTTGCAGAGAGTCGCGCTGAGAGTGTGATAAGCCTTGCTGTGTGCTCTCCATAAAAGTGGGCATGGCCCTTATGCGGCATGACATGACTCTATAATGCATGACTGCAGATTAGCAGAAGTGTCCACAGTGTTCAAGCTCCTGCAATTATGCACCAAAAAAAAAAAATTATGCACCCAAACAAACCCCCCCATTAACCCCCCCATTAACCCCCCTATTATTTGGCATCAAAGACTGGAGGGATGTGCAGGGGTTGTTTTCATTTTCCCTTTAATGTTGTCTTTCCAGAATACAGTGGGGAACAGGAAGAAAGCAAAATGGGCAAACATGGGAGTAAGTGAAAACCACCTGCGGGAGACAAACCCTGAGGATGAACCTATTGAGTCACTGATACAATAACAACCAAACACAAACACACACACACACACACACACACACACACACACACACACACACACACACACACACACACACACACACACACACACAAAAAGAGCACACTGTTGTAAACCACTTTATACAGAATCACTTAAAAGCTATTCCACCAGTATTCTGCTTTACCTTGTTGACATTTGGGAACGTGCTTAAAGAAATCAAAAACAAAAAATCTATTGAACTTGAAGGCTTCAGGCTGCGTTTCTGTGTACAGAGCTCTTCATGTCAGTACTGCTGTGCTGTTATCTGAATTTATGCTGCTGTACGTGACCTTTTATCTTCCTGCAAGTTGGAGCAGATGCTCTATCACCGCAAAGTACTATGCAACTAGACGCATTGGAACCGTGCATTATGTGGTTGAATCAAGGCCGCAACCACATCTTGAACGTGTGGGGCTTATGGCAGACACACACACACACATGCACACACACTCACGCACACACACTCACACACATACAACATACACATATAAGGAGGTCTTTCTTTCATTTAGTATAGTTTTTATGGCGCCTTTATAGTGCACCTTTAAAAGCATGGTCACTATCTTCTCGCATTTTATGGAGTAGAGCTGTAATAGAGTGGAAGAGAGAGAGAGAGAGAGAGAGAGAGAGAGAGAGAGTATGTGTGGGGGTCTTCTTTTATGTTATGGAAAGTAACAGTATTTGGGTTTGGAATGGCATTAGGGGAAATACACGTTAACAGAATATTCATTTGTAGGTGAACTGTAGTAGTTCACCTACAAATGATATCGTACACTTTCTGTCAAACTGTCAATCAAATTGATTGATGATTTATGACCTTCTGCACATACTTTATGAGCAGGGTGTGTGGGGGTTAGCCCTATTGATATCTACATATGTAGGCGCATGTGGGTGTGTGCGCTACTGGACGTTGTGTGTGTGTGTGTGTGTGTGTGTGTGTGTGTGTGTGTAAGAGAGAATGGGTCTTTTTCATGGGTTTGTTGATCAGAAAATGAATAACCATCAATAGGGCTAACCTCCACACACCCTGGTCATAAAGTAGGTGCATCTACAGAACTTTCAGCCATGGTACACAGAGAGCCATAAATCATCAATCAATTTGATTGACAGTTTGACAGAAAGTGTGTGATATAACTACGAATTATCCCTTTAACTTTTTGAGCACAGACCTGACAAGGACATACAGACTAGGACATATCAACATACAATGGTCACAGACACATGAGAGTTCATTGTCCAAAAAAAAAAGAGAATTAAATAAATAAAGAAAAATAAAGAACTAGATTTGCAAATATTATTCTTGTTTTATTCGAAACACAACCTAAAAACACACTTGAGCCAAATCAACACGTGTTACCATGTTCTAGTCGAAGTCTAACTATGATAACTCTCCCACTTTGAGTTTGATGAATCATTTCTTTAGAAAAGTGACATTGACAGAAAGTGAAATTACTGACAGTACATTAAAACTGTCTATAGTTACAGTAAGGTTCCTGAAAACAAGTTAGTTTTCACTTATGGTATGACAGCTATAAACAGTCATTCCATCACTAAGACAAAAAAGCAGCTTGTCGTGTTACTGACTCCTCAGTTCTGAAAACTTAAAGTTACATCTTCACCACTGACTCTTACAAAGTGCTGAAACTGGAGACTCGTTCCAAAAATGCTCAACAAAAATGAAAAAGAAAACTTTGCCGTATGAATGATTACATGTTTTTCCATCTGTTTATGTGTGTTTATCCGCCATACAAATCCCTGTGTAAGTTACATACCACAGATTTGATAATGTATAACAAATGAGTGTATTAATATAAACCTGTGAGTTACCTTGTGGTTGAAGCTACTATCTGAGCTGCTGCTGTATAAAATTAATCAGAAATATCTGATCATTCGGAAGCAAGCACTGGGGCAAAACATAACAGCATTTAATAGTTCTAGATTGGACACACTTTATAAAAAGATTAAATCAGCCTTCAGGGTTCTTCAGTTTGTGTCTCTGGTGGAGGTGGTAAGGGTTCTATGTATGTAGAACCTTACACGTTGGATTTTTAAAACAAAAAACTTTGGATTCCAAGTGGAATCACTATAGGAATCTAATAACACTTGCCTATTGAAGAACCCTATTTTTCTGTGAGTAGATGGACAAAAACATCCATCCATCCATCCATCTTCCACTGCTTACTCCTTTTCAGGGTCACGGGGAACCTGGAGCCTATCCCAGGGAGCATCGGGCACAAGGCAGGGTATACCCTGGACAGGCTGGGACAAAAACATCTACCAAATAAATGAATGTAAATGTTAAAAAAAGAGCAGAACTAAAATTCAAGATGAGTGTTATCACTAGAAGCTATTTCCTTCTTCTATCAAAGTAATAAAGACATTGTGTGGGTCACCTTAGGGACCTTTATAGATATTACGGATGTGCTGACATGATTCTGAATATTGTACATGTCCTCATAACACAGTATATGCCCAAGTCTCACCCTTGCTTCAGTCTATAATCTCATCTACTTACTGTAGATTTTTACCTATGAACTGCTGCTGTAATCATAAAATCTGTCCATAGTTCACCCCAGGATCCCTGTTCACAGTACACTCAAACTGAACACCCTTTCAACACTCTCAGTACTGTTTGTCTTAACTTTTCCAAGCCTGCATACTGTAACAATTTCTAATCAGACTATTGGGTGTCACTCCAGAAAAGGATGGGTTTCATTTTCCATCTGGTTCCACTGAAGGTTTCGTCTTCACGTCATCTCAGGGAGTTTTCCTTGCTCTTGGCCTTGGCTTACTCAGTCAGGATCTAAATATAAATCTCCAGATTTCTATTAAACTGCTTTGGGATAATATATATTGTTAGTGTTTATAGAAATTGACTAATGCATGTGAACGGAGAATAAAAATAGCATTAAAGCACACAGCCACCACACATTAGTACATCAATATCAGAGTTCTCAAAAACTCTGTCCTTCTCTTAAGCTCCTCTACGTAAAGAAGACCTCCTCACGTCCACGTTAAAAGTGGGTATGCTCAGATCCATCCTCATAGTCCGGGCACAATCTGATGACTATGAAGCAATAATAGTTCAACAGCAGAAGCAGAACCATGACAAACAGAGCAACCAGGACCACAGCCACCACCAGGAGGCACTGTTTGTTTAGATGAGAACCTAGATGTTTGTATCTCCAGAGCCATATTGTAAGCAGTGACTCAGAGGGAGGAGGTGGTAAAGTGATAGAGACTTCTCCAGCGTGAACTGAGCTCTGTGGCTTGGACATGGTTCAGGTTTTACCAGCTCACCTGCAGAGAAATCCAGAGATTAGGGCTTATAAAGCAGTCTGAAAAGCCTGCAAAAACACAATGTATACACAGTCAGTACATTGTGCACCAGTGTTTCTTAAACTTGGTCTTGGAGTAAGTCTTTGCTTGTATTTTTCTCATTTGTAAGTCGCTTTGGATAAAAGCGTCTGCTAAGTGAATAAATGTAAATGTAAATGTAAATGTAAGTCTGCACTTTGGTGAAATCATCAAGGCTCGGTCCTACCATGGAATTCAATTTGTGTCAAAAGTACCGATAAGATTACTGTGAAGTGCTTCCTCTGCTAACTCTTCCTAACCAGGTACAGACAGATGAAGCCCCTCACCATTTGTGCACCATTTACATACCTTCCCAAATAACATTCCATGACGTCCTGAATACCATATATGGAGTTGTTCCTCTCTTACTTTGATATGCTTCCTGTTAAATGCAAATATGCCCTTCCGCCTAGCCAATCAATAGTTAACCCAATGTCACTGTTGTGTGTTAAGCACGAAATATACTCTGCCTTTCTTTGAATAAATAGGAGATCTTGCCATTTGAATCTTTTGGTAAGCTCTCACGAGGCCTTGGTGCAGGAAGCGTGTAACGGGTCGAGGGCGCAGTCTTTTTGTGTACGTTCTCTTTCTCTCTTCTTAAGAAATGTAACCTGGACAGTTTTCTGGGGGCTCGTTGTGGGATATCTATTTCCAATTCTTAACAAGTACCAAACATAATTTGTCAAGCATCAAAAGAAAAGAAAAAAACTTTGTGCAGTTTCATTATGTATGCGAATAGTCTAAAGGTAAATCAGGCTAGTCAGTATTTCACACAGCCATACCCAGTTGTATGTGTGAAACTGGAGCTTTCTGTTAGCCAACACGTCTCATTATTTAAAAGAATGAACATGCTGCCACAGATACCATATCCAAACATCTTTCAAGCCAAATTTCATTCAAACTCCACTCAAACCAGTTTCTGGATTTGTGTATCCTGAACACCACAAAAACAATCCCAGGTCAGTCCATACAGGATTTCACTGCATTTTTGGGGGGACTGTTGCGATCAAAAATGCTTGATTTTACTGCAGCTTTTAAAAAAAAAACTAATTGTGGTGCAATTTCCAGAGTTTTTAGTGCTTTTGTGCAGAACACTACTTGAATTGGTGAAATTGCTATTGCACAAAATTGTCTTTTGCAGTGATGTTAGTTGGTAAATAAGTAGTTTTAGCTATACTCATGTTCGACACGAGAGAATCGAAAAAGGCTTTAGCTGAATGTGTGTTGTGATGACATCACATGACATCACGTGTCTTGGCCCAAACCATTGTGGCAACTTACTCTGCCCAGGTAACCTGCTCCGGGGTCAGTTAAGTTAAAGCTAACAATACAGAGCATGTATAAAGCTCACCTCCTGTCCAATCAGAGAACTAGGAATTATGATTGGGTCACCTTACCTCAAGGACCTCCACCTGTAGATGTACCAGGCTGAAGTCTTAGGTAAATCTGAATAATTGAGCATTTGAACATCTCCCAGGTGTTTGTATATATTTTTAATATTAGGATGCTATAAAAAAAAACTATAGAATTAGTATAAACTCCTGACAATTAAGTAAATTAAACTGTAAATTGAAAATTATTGGTGAAATTAATATTGTTTCCTCAGTTTATTCTTTGGTGTTTGAACAGTAAGATAAATTTATTCATTAACATCAATGATTCTGCAATATCCTGTCTCCCAGCTCTGGCCTCTGATTGTTCCACATGGTGACAGGATGCACCAAAATAAGGAGTCTCTCCTTCTTAATCATGGCTATACTGTGCAGCCCGGTTATGTCACATGCCTCGACTGGGTCTGGACAGCCCTGACAGTCTTAAACAACTGAAGTGTGAATCCCAAAGGCCATTTCTTTCCTGACTCTTTTCTCTTTTCTTAACGACCCTCTTAAATCAACCCTGAGGTATATGGTAGGCAGTGACTCTGGATATGGAGTCATCAGGTACTTCTTACAGGTGTAATCCAGAGATACACCTGGATGTAGATACACCTACATCTCATAAAGCAGAGTGAAAAACCTGCAAAAACACATTGTATACACAGTCTGTACAAGATTACTGTGAACACTCTTCTGTCTCTGTTCCTCTGTTAACTCTTCCTAACCAGGTAGAGACAGATGAAGCCCCTCACCATATGTGCATTCCTTTTTCTCCCCAAATACCATTTAGGCACATTTACATACCATCATATTTACATATTATGCATATTTACATACAGTAGGCAGTGACTCTGGATATAGAGTCATCATGTAGTTCTTACAGGTGTACCCTCTGTCTCCACACACTAAAAAACACTGGGTTAAAAACAAGCCAAATTGGGTTATTTTTAGCCCAATGGCTGGGTAAATATAGGAACGAACACATTTTGGGCGAAACTAACCCAAATTGAGTTGTTCATTTTAACCCAGCAAATGGTTTGTTTTTCAATCCAAAGGATGGTTTCATGTGTTAGAAAAATGCTGGGTTAATTTTATTTATAAATGGGTTAATATTCTCAGGGTTATTTTTACACTTTGAAAATGTCAAATTATAAACAAATATGTCAACATGGTATCTCCTTTATTAATACACTAGAAGGTGTTCAGAAATGTATTGCTAGAGCTGCTAAAGTGGTGTTTATATTTAGACATTGACGTAAATTACTCAAATAAGTCATATGTTTAAGATTAAAATGTCAGATTTGGATCGAAAAAACATTTAAAACATCCATAAAAAAAAACACCGGAGTAAGCAACAGTAATGGTTTTATGGAAAAAAAAATACTGATATGAACTAAATTTCTCCAAATAAATCTAACAGTCTGTCTGTGTGAAAACCGATACCTCCACCTGAGACGAATTCAAACAGTCCATGCTGAGTTGATTTGACTCTAGAAGCTGGGCTGAGGCGTCAGGGTGGAAGAGGGGTGCATTGGTTCAACTGTTGTGAAAATGACTCACCACTAACACATAAAACTACCCAAAACTACCCTAGACTGAGAAAATAACCCAATTAAATGACCCAAAAGGCTCAACCCAACATTTGGATAGAAAAAAATAACCCAGTTCAAGAAGTCTATTAAATTGATCTACAATGCAGAATGGACAAGGACAGTGTAAGAAAATATTACTCTCAGCAGTGATGTAGTGGAGAATCCCTGAGAATATAAGTGATGAGCCATTTTGCCTTAATGCTGGTAATCAGGGACTGACCACAGGTCATGTAAACAGTGGAAAAGGTCTTAAGGGGCTCTACAGTATATTGATTTTCTGGTTAAGCCCACTTTGTTAATACTAGACACATATTTCAGGAAGTATGTAAATGAAAATCTTACCTGAACATTGATTAACATTTAATATAGATTCATGCACCCACAGAGATGCTCTAATAGTGATGTGGGTGATCAAAAAAGAACATTTCTCAATGCAAGATCGCAAATAATTTCACCATCTACAGGGCATAATATTGTGAAAAGATTCGGGGAATCCGGAGAAATCTCATTGCACAAAGGGCGAGGCTGGAAACCACTATTGAATGTGCGTGACCTTCGAGCCCTGAGAAATTATCGTGCTACTGTGATAAATATAACCACATGCTCTCAGGAGTACTTTTGAAAAACGGTTGCTACTTAACACAGTCTGTTGCAACATCCAGAAATGGAACCTGAAACTCTATTACGCAATGAGGAAGCCACATATCAACACTATGCAGAAACGCTGCTGAGTCCTTTGGGCCTGAGCTCATCTCAGATGGACTGAAAGGCAGTGGAACCGTGTCCTGCGGTCAGATGAGTCCACGTTTAAGCTTGTTTTTTGGGAAAAACGGACGTCAAGTCCTCCATGCTAAAGATGAAAGACCAACCAGACTGTTATCAGAGAAAGTGCAAAAGCCAGCAGTCTAGATCTGTCTCCTATTGATAATGTATGCATCATGAAGACGAGAAACAGACAATGGCGACCAAGGACTGCTGAGCAGCTGAAGTCTTGCACCCAGCAAGAATGGGCAAAAATTCCACTTGCAAAACTGTAACAATTAGTATCCTCAGTTCCTAAACGATGAAAGGGTGTAATTAAAAGGAAGAGTGATGTAACAGTGGAAACATGCCTCTGTCCCAACTTTTTTTTGATTCTGTTGCAGGCATTATATTCAAAATTTGTTTATATTAACAAAATACAATTAAGTTGATCAGTGAAAACATTGCAAATCTTTTCTTTGTACTTTTGTCAGTTAAATAAAGGTCAGAGAGAATGAACAAATCACAGATTTTTGTTTTTATTGCATTTTAGAAAATATCCCAACTTTAATGGAAATGGCATGTGATATATCTGTGCTATATTATATATATCTGGCCAAAAAATCAGCCGCAAAACATTAAAGAGCCACCACCATATTTAACCATGGGCATGAGGTACTTTTCCATATGGCTACCCCTCTGTGTGCCAATACCACCTCTGGTGTTTATTGACAAAAAGCTCTGTTTTGGTTTCATCTGGCCATAGAACCCGATCCCATTTGAAGTTCCAGTAGTGTCGGGCAAACTGAAGACGCTCAAGTTTGTTTTTGGATGAGAGTAGATTTTTTTCTTGAAACCCTTCCAAACAACTCGTAGTGATGTAGGTGTCTTCTGATTGTAGTTTTGGAGACGTTCTGACCCCAAGATGCAACTAACTTCTGCAATTCTCCACCTGTGATCCTTGGAGATGTTTTGGCCATCGGAACCATCCTCTTCACAGTGCGTTGAGACGATATAGACACACGTCCAATTCCAGGTTGATTCATAACAGAACTTCTTAATGATTGCCCTGATGGTGGAAATGGGCATTTTCAATACTTGTGCTCTTTTCTTATAGCCACTTCCCATTTTGTTAAGCTCAACAACCTTTTGCCGCACATCCCAGCTATATTCCTTGATCTAACCCATTGTTATGAATGACTAAGGGAACTTGGCCTATGTGTTACCTCATATTTATCAAGTCATGGTTAAACAATTTCTGTTCCTTTACACCCAGATGTACAATTTTTTTTTTTATATATCACTTGGTATATACTTTAAATATATTTTTCTCATATGAATTCATAGTGGTGCTAATAATAAAATATATTTAACAAAGAGATTTTTTTTTTGATAAACCTGTGTTGTGATTGCAATTGTTTGATATCCCTGAGAGCAGAGTATATCACCACCTTCTTTGCTCATATTTACCAAGGGTGCCAATAATAGTGGAGGGCACTGTATGTACTAGAGGGTCAAATATCAAGCCTTATATTTGTGTAGTTAAAAAAAGACAGAAAAGAAACAGGTCTGCATCATCCCTATAACACAGTGCTGTTGTAAGGATGGGTAACACACATGGAAATGAAATTTTCACAATTCAGTGCCATTAAGCATCTGTGCAAATGTGCTGTGAGTAGATAAGAGGTAATGTACTTATTCAGATGCAGTATCTACATATGAAGTATTTTTATGCCTGAAACCACTGCTAGTCACTGCGTTTCACCTTTGCATGGCGGCACATCAGTTGCCTGAGGAACAGCTCGGTCCTCTCGAGTGTCACTTTGACAGCGAACACCACTCAGCCATATTGCCATGACACGAGCAGCCTGCACAGCTTGTGCTGTCACTTCACAATGCTGCTTTATTTTACGGCTTCATCCGTCTGCCCTGAACATTTTAAAGCCAGAAGCAGAAATAATGACATCCTACCTCAAGGTTTGTCTCAACACACAGGTTGGGCTTGATCCTGTTTCTGTTTCTGCAGTGTAGGGGGGTGGATGAGGACGTGTCCACTGTCTGTGCTGATTTGTTCTGGTACATTTTGACTCCTCAACAGGTCAAAACAAACACACACACACATACACACACACAGACTTTGACTCCACCCCTTTGATTGCTGTTGGCTGCTCAGCCTTGACACACACTGACCCTTAAGAATGGTCTCTTTTTATTTGACCAATCATACCTGTAAATGTTTGATCCTGTGTGCATTTAATAACGATGTTCAAATATCGGCTCAAAAGACAAACTCAATATAGATCAGGCCGAAACAATATGTACAGTGCCCTCCACTAATATTGGCACCCTTGGTAAATATGAGCAAAGAAGGCTGTAACAAATTGCCTTTATTGTTTAACCTTTTGATCTTTTGTTTGAAAATTCACAAAAGTACTCTGCTCTCATGGATATCAAACAGTTGCAAACAAAACACAGGTTTACAAAAACAATCTTTGTTAAATATAGGGTTGCAACAATTATTGGCACCCTTTTAGTCAAAACTTTGTGCTACCTCCCTTTGCCAAGACAACAGCTCTGAGTCTTCTCCTATAATGCCTGGTGAGGTTGTAGAATACATGGCGAGGGATCTGAGATCATTCCTATATACAGAATCTCTCCAGATCCTTCCAATGTCAAGGCCCACGCTGGTGGACTCTCCTCTTCAGTTCACCCAACAGGTTTAAAGAAAGACAGAAAGAAGTCAAATTTGTGTTGTAGGGATAGGTAGAAATTATTTTACGGTTAAAGAGGTCCCTGGCTACAAAAAAGTTTTTTGTCCCCGCTAAAACAAAAATGAAAAGTAAAAAAAAAAAAAGGTTTCACTGATGTCACAGTTTCCAAGTGTTGCTGCATCTCCCAGTGGTCTAAAAATACACACGGAAATGAAATTTTCACAATGCAGTGCCATTAAGCATCTGTGCAAATGTGCTGTGAGTAGATAAGAGGTAATGTACTTATTCAGATGCAGTATCTACATATGAAGTATTTTTATGCCTGAAATCACTGCTAGTCACTGCGTTTCACCTTTGCATGGCAGCATATCAGTTGCTTGAGGAACAGCTCGGTCCTCTTGAGTGTCACTTTGACAGCGAACACCACTTAGCCATATTGCCATGACACGAGCAGCCTGCAAAGCTTGTGCTGTCACTTCACAATGCTGCTTTATTTTACGGCTTCATCCGTCTGCCCTGAACATTTTAAAGCCAGAAGCAGAAATAATGACGTCCTACCTCAAGGTTTGTCTCCACACACAGGTTGGGCGTGATCCTGTTTCTGTTTCTGCAGTGTAGGGGGGTAGATGAGGACGTGTCCACTGTCTGTGCTGATTTGTTCTGGTACATTTTGACTCCTCAACAGGTCAAAACAAACACACACACACACACACACACACACACACAGACTTTGACTCCACCCCTTTGATTGCTGTTGGCTGCTCAGCCTTGACACACACTGACCCTTAAGAATGGTCTCTTTTTATTTTATTTTACCAAACATACTTGCAAATGTTTGATCCTGTGTGCATTGAATAATGATGTCCAAATCTGAGTCTTCTCCTATAATGCCTTATGAGGTTGGAGAATACATGGTGAGGGATCTGAGATCGTTCCTCCATACAGAATCTCTCCTGATCCTTCAAATTCTGAGGTCCATGCTGGTGGACTCTCCTCTTCAGTTCACCCCACAGGTTTTCTTTGGGGTTCAACTCGGGGGACTGTGATGGCCAGGGCAGGACCTTGATTTTGTAGTCAGTAAACCATTTTTGTGTTGATTTTGATGTATGTATTGGATCATTGTCCTGCTGGAAGATCCAAACACGGCCCATTTGAAGCTTTCTAGCAGAGGCAGTCAGGTTTTCATTTAATATCTGTTGATATTTGAGAGAGTCCATTATGCCATGTATACTAACAAAATGTCCAGTTCCTCTGGAAGAAAAACAGCCCCAAAACATTAAAGAGCCACCACCATATTTAACCGTGGACATGAGGTATTTTTCCATATGGCCACCTCTCGGTGTGTGCCAAAACCACCTCTGGTGTTTATTGCCAAAAAGCTCTATTTTGGTTTCATCTCACCATAGAACCCGATCCCATTTGATCCCATTATGTGTTACCTCATATTAATACCCCTGTGAAACAGGAAGTCATGGTTGAACAATTTCCTGTTCCTAGTCACCCAGGTGTACTAAAAAAATTTAGAATATCACTGGGAATATATTTCAAGTATATTTTTCTCATATGAATTCATAGAGGTGCCAAAAATTGTTGCACACCAATATTTAACAAAGAGATTTTTTCTGGAAAAAACCTGTTATATTTGTGGTTGTTTGATATCCATGAGAGCAGAGTCATTTTGTAATTTCTTTTGTACAAAATATCAAAACATTAAACGATAAAGACAATGTATCACAGCCTTCTTGGCTCGTATTTACCAAGGGTGTCAATATTAGTGGAGGGCACCGTAGCTTTGAGTCATCTGCTCAGATCAACCTTTCCCGGATGACAGCAATGCAGTATTATGGCTTATTGTTCGATATTCATTTGACAGTACAGTGTTCTTAAAATAGACACCGTGTTGTAAATGATTGCTCCCTGCAGTCCCTGATGAAAAATGGTGATTTGAAATTTAAACATCAACACAAGCCATGTTGCAAATAGATATTTGCAAATATGGTTGCAACTGTTGTCCGTTAATGTAAAAATAGAGCATCTGTGTGCTGATTTCTGTCCCTGTTCACACGGGTAACTGATTACATCCATTCATGTGCCTCTTTATCATCCATCCATCCATGCATCCATTGTCTGTAGTGCTTATCCTAAACAGGGTCACAGGGAGCCTGGAGTCTCTCACAAGGGACTCCTGGCACAAGGCAAGGGACACCCCAGATGGGGTTCCAACCCATTGCAGGGCATGTTCGTACACATACACACTACAGACAATTTAGAGACAGGGCAGAGGTGGGAATTGAACCCACTAACCCTGGGGATCACTAAGCTAGTATTTAGTAGGTTTGCCTCACACCTTCAGCTTTGGGGGTTTGACTCACGCCGTCGTCCTGTGTGCATGGAGTTTGCATGTTCTCCTTGTGCTTCGGGGGTTTCGTCCAGGTACTCCGGTTTCCTCCCCCAGTCCAAAGACATGTTGTAGTCTGATTGGCATCTCTAAATTATCTGTAGTGTGTGCATGAGTGTGTGTGTGTGATTGTGACCTGCAATGGTTTGACACCCCATCCAGGGTGTCCCCCACCTTGTGCCCCGAGTCTCCTGGGATAGGCTCCAGGCTCCCTGAAAACCCTGTATAATATATGCACTACAGAAAATGAATGGATAGATGGATTTTTTTTGAGCCCATATCAAATAATCTACATAGCTATACAAAACCTAAACTTTTAAAAGGATACTAATTCAATTGTGAAGTTTAAAGTAGCATTTTTTGAATGAATTATTTTCAAATTTCTACATGGTATGACACCAAACTATAACCTCCTCTGCACCCATCTATTTCAAGAGCTTCTGTGCAGATGATTTGAGCTATTCTGTGCATTCAAATGAGGTTTAAATGTAATTATGGAACAGCTTTCTTTTTTTCTTTTCTTTTTTTAAATAAAAAATTAACTCATCCACCATAATATAAGTTTTTAATACAATTTAAATGTATATTTTTCTCACTCACAGTCCTTTGAGTCTCTTTAAGGTCTGTAGCATTGAGTCTTTTTTTTAGTCTTGTCTTTTATTCATTTATATAAACACACTGCAATAAATGATAGCCCCTTTAAGATATGTAAACTTATTTCTTCTCTGTAAGGTGTCATGACAAGTCTTGGATATTGACCTCAAGTTTAAAAGTTTTCAAAAATGAAACTTAAAGTAATCCATTGTCTGGACTTGTAAAACTTTTTACTGTGAGTTGAAACAAAGATTATCTTCAAGTTGAGTTTACTCAGGTCTTTAAAGCAACATTCGTTTCTAAGTGTAACCAACGTGCAATGCCTTACAGTATAAAGGTGAGTTAAATGAGAAAAAAAAGTTGTAAAATTATTCATAAAATTGTATGTGCATTAATTTAAAATTTAAAACTTTTAATTGTATAATTCATCTTATTTTATTTAGCATGTTTATTTAATCCACTTACCCTAATTGTTCTTGCCTTCTTGTATATAAATATTGTTTTCTTATTTTATTATAAGAAAGCAGCTCTCTTTTTTCACTCTCTTCTGATCCTCTTCTCTCTTCATTAAAGAAAATAGAATAAAAAAAAATAATAATACTCCATCTGGAAATATAAAGTACTTGACTTGAAGTAAGCCTATACTGTATATACGGTAGATGTGAACATAGTCCCAGATTTGTATATATAAATCAGTATAGGAGCTAAAGTTTAAATAAAGCCACCCACTTTTTCATTGAATCAATATGGCGTAACCCCTCATAGTATCCCTCTACGGTATATCTGTACATAAAAAAAAAACTCACCTGCGGCATAAAACTGTCAGAAATCCCACAAGAACATCAGTATGAATTAAATTTAGCATTGATTTGCTCACATACTGAAACTAGAAACTAGATCCCTAAGGCAGAGTGCAGTGAAAAGAATAATTCTTACAAGAATAATTCAAACCAGTTTAGCATCTTACATACTTTTATTGGCACATGAGAGTATAAGTTTTGAACATATATTGGTATTTTATCGTCTCACAGAGTAGGACTGGCCTTCCAAAGCACATTTGGTGATAAAAAAACAACGAGACCTGGATGTATCTATATTAAAATCGTCTAGAGATTAAAAATCACAATGTTTGTGTCAGATTGGACTGGTTACATAGCTGTTTGTTGTTAACATATTACACACATTACTCCTCAAATCTGCAGGGCATCCTCAAGGATTTCCGCTACAACCACAATAAATATCATTTCTCCTTATGTGATAAATCAGGAAAGCATATTTATCCATTGCTTGCACTTCATTTCGACGGACTATATGCAAACGCTTGAAGCATTGAGGGAATTTCACAGTACAATCTAGGCAGCGTACTGACAGCGTACAAACGTCCACTTGATACAGTCTCTACCATGTGCTGTAGAACCTCAGCAAAAAAAATCAATAAATAAAAAATGATTAAATCAAATAAATAAATTAATTACACACTTCATGTAATATTCCCAGCTTACTAAATATATTTTCACATCAAAGCCCTCGGAAAGATTGTTTTAAGACAAAAGTGCTATACGGTGTCCTAGCATGACTACCATTCACCGTGTGTACTAGTACAAGTCACAAAATGCAAAAGATCTTCCTGTAGTTGATCATTTAGCCCAAAAAAAACCCCGAAAGCTGAAGCCGATTCAAGGAACGTAGAAATGTAAGGTTACTTCCACCGCCATCTATATTAATAAACAACCATAATACAACACTGATTTACATTAACACACAATCCTGTTTGTAGTACGAAAGGTACCCTTTGGGTAGAAGGACGTCACACGACACTACAGAAATCATTACAGAGCATTTCAAGCAGAATTCAATATTAAAACCATCCACTCAAAACGTCCTGTAATAATAGCTGTGTTATTAGATTTACGCCACTTACTGTATTTTGGGTCCCTTTTCCGTCTTTCGAGTCTCAAAGCTTTAAAAGAAATGATAATCTGCTACATTTTGCACTTTCTGAAAAGACTCGATCACGTGACTTATTGTTAAGAAAGATCGGAGCATGTGGGAAAAAATGACATAGGGAAAAAAAAACAACAACAGCAACAACAAAGAGAAGTAAATTGATCCACAGTTTTGTTGGCTTAACAGATCCAGATCATGTCAGAGAAATGTTTTTTTTTTGTTTGTTTGTTTTTTTGGGAGAAAGCAATGGAAAGAGAAATGAAATGATTGGAAAAACTGCAAGATACAAGGACCTGGATAATACCTACAGCATTATTTACAGTAGTGCATAAAGGAAATCTCCAGCCTGAAACATATTCAATGTTTATATCAAAATATCTGTGACGTGGCCATAAATGAGCGACTCTAGCGCTAGTTTGTTGATGTTTTTTTTCGTTAGTTGTGTGGGATGTTAGCTGTCGTGTGTTGTTCTGATGTCATTATTAGTAGGACATTGCTAGTGAGATTACAACGGCATTTAATAGGTGAGAAAAAAACAAACATAAATGATAACGCTCAGGTTTAGCTGTTAGCTTATAAAAAAGAGCAAGTGCTTCTTTTCTCGCTCAGCATTTTCTACATTTAATGAGAAATCAAACACAGAAGTAGTAAAGACGTTGGCGCAAATATTGGACTCGAAGTTCCAGGATGCAACGCAGTTGGTGATCTACGAGATGTCGAGCATTGACGTTTTTGTATTAGCGTGAAAGTTAAAATCCTTCGAAACTGAGCCGTGGGCACAGATGCGAATGCGAGACAGTTGGACGGACTAAAGGACTAAAGCGCCGCTGCATCGTTCTCTTTAGGTAAATGTGAAACAAGGGGCTAAATCCTACTACAACACTATTAGTAGGTAGTCAAACTGCATTGTGGGTAACAGGACAGTTAAAGTAGACATACACGGACATCTCAATGAAAAAGTTCACTGTTGAAGCTCAGGTTAATTATTAAGGTTAGTGTACAAAACGTTCAGGGTGGATTTATCCTTTAATCTACTCTACATGTACCATTTATCTATTGCCTAGTCTAATAACAATACAAATAGCAATCAGAGGTATATTTTACATCAGCAATATACAATATACAAAAATGTCCTTGCAAATGAAACATGAAATTTAGTCAAAGTTTAAAAGTTTTGAAATCAGCTACATATGTTTTAATATGTGGAGAAGTGGAGGTAGAGTGACCACTGAATGAATCGAATGGAAGTATGCTAGCCAAGCCTAAGATAAATAGAAGTAACTTCCTAATAAATTTATAATAACGTCTGCAGCTAGGAGCATGTTTCATGAGTGTAGAAAGTGTGGGAAAATGAAGCTGGGTGTTTCCGTGTGTGGGGCATGTAAGGGCGTATTGCGGCAGTACATTTCAGCTCCTAGGGCTTTTTTTCCCCGTTCATTTTGGCAGTTTCTTTTATGTGTCACAGTCGTGTCCTGGGCATGTTCGAAGAGGCCTGGGGAGGAGGATGGAGGAGGGTGCAGGATTGTGTGTGTGTGTGTGTGTGTGGTGTTTTTTTTTCTTCTTCAGATGAGCATGTTGTTGGCTCAGACGGCGATGTTGTTGATAGAAAGGGATCAGCAGGTCTGGCACAATTTCAGTCAACCCCCGCCAACCATCTCCCTGTCGCACTCTCATTATGTCTAGCTCTCTTTTTTTTTTTGGCTCTCTCGTCTGCGTTCACACCACCGTGCTGACGGAGGGGTCAGACAGGTTGAGCTGGCCGGTGATGTCCGTGGGATATGGCTACAGGCGAAGGAGAGAAAAGAAAACGACAGGAATAATAATAATTCTTCCTATTAATGTTAAGGTGTAAATAACGCAAATACATTTGGCCATTTAGTAGTCATTTTTCATTAGTGAGACGAATCCCATTTCCACCACAGGCTGTGTTTGCCCCAGACTAAATGTCGAATTACTGAATGTCAAACATCCTGAAGACATTTTGGAGACATTCTTGCTTTGGAGATTTATTAGTACACTTTAATCTAAAACACTTCTGTTTGGTTTTCGTTTGTACGTTGTTACTTGGTATATCACGTCAAATGTCAAAAGATCTGACATGATTTATCCAGGATTCTGTGATTTCGTGATAGCAGAATTGAACGCAAAATCAAGCAAATGCAGCAATATTCAGAAGAGCTTGCAATGAAAAAAAAAAAATGCAAATTTTCCAAAGAATTGCCCCGAGACGCGTCATGTGACGTCAGTGCTACGTGCGTCGAATTCAAGTATAGCTAAAACGTCTCATTTACCAACAAATTTCACCATGAAATACAGTTTCATGCGATTGCAATTTCACCAATTCAAGTAGTTTTCTGCCAAAAAAAAGCACTCAAAAAACTCTGCAAAATTAGTTAAAAAATTTTTACATGGTAAAAACCTATAATTTTAACAGGAGTGTGCAGACTTTTTATATTCATTATATTCCTATTTGGAACCTATTCTGATAAGGGAACCCTTCTAATGCAGGGTTGTACATAGAACCTATAATGGTTCCCCTCGTGAGACAAAGTTAGACTGAACTGACGCTGCATTCACGCCATGCTGTAAATAATTTAATTACGAGGTTCTGACTTGTAAAAAGTGCTCACATCCTCGTAGAGCTCCGAATGGTACCACCTGACAGCGGTCCATGCATCACCATGCAGAACCACTCGAAATAGCAGCAGCTTCAGCAGTGAAATGTAGTTAAGTACTTATCTGGTAATATTTCTGTGTGATAATTCGTATATTTATTACATTATTGCATTATTGTTGCTATTTGTTTAAATTTGCAACATCACAGTACCGACACTTGAGTTATTAACAAACATGTCATTGTAACCTGATGAGCTTTCTGTGTTCTTCAATATTTAGCAGTAGAATAAAAAAGCGATTTCATTTTTAATTATGCAATTATGCATTTTGCAGTTGTCAACATCATCTCACATGGATTCATTTTGGCATATAGAAACGCATTATTCCGAGTCCAAGGACGGCTCAGACTAGATTAACCGGGTTGTCGTGTAGTAATTACAGTAATTCCGACATGGCGTGAACGCAGCATGAACTATAAGGCATAATCGGATACTGTACAAAACATGACGTACACTAATTTAAAAAAGGGATCTGAAAAGCTTTTTGATTGAAGGATGGTTGGCTTTAGTTAGAACCCAACTAAGGAACATTCTAAATTGACCTTCGACGAGTGTAGTATTTTAAATTGATGTCTTTTCATCAGTTTCGGTTCATAACTGAGTGCATTTTTCTGAAAAGGTTTCCTCAAGGGTTCTTTGTGTAGGTATGAGTTCTAGCTAGAGTTCTATTTGGATCCTTTTGTTATAGGGTTCTACATTGCACCTTTAAGGGTTCCCCATATGTGAAAAACTGAGATCCTTTTAGCAAGCAAGTACCATTGTTAGTGGAAGCGCAAGCCTGATTCATCTTTGAATCTTAAACATGAATGTTTTTGTAGTTATTTTCCCCTCTGTGTCTTTTACAGAGGATGTAAATGCAGGCAGGGCAGCATGGGGTGGTGGGTGGCCTCACTGATGACCATGTTCGTAGTGTGAGCATTCCCAATCACAGCCTACAGCGCCACCTGTCTACAGACAGGTGAACATCACGAGTCTACTTCTACAACAACAACCAACCACAGTAGTCATGCTGATAAAGAGGAGAGAGGCAGTGTGGCATGTGGCGTAGAGACACCAACATTTACAAGTCCATTCAAATCCATTTATAAAGAAACACACTGATATAAAAGAAAAAGGATGATTAGGACTGAGATGGGTAAACATCAGTCTAAAGAGACAGGTTTTGTGTGTGTGTATGTGTGTATTTTTTGTACTTCTGACGAACTCTTTCCTGCGTTCTACATGTGACCTGCATGAATCTACAATCCGATGTTTCTAGAAACATGACAAATATAAGAATAGCACATTTCTGCCTTCTCCTCATTTCCTATTCCTTGTAACCAGATGGGGGAAGTAGTTCAACTTATTTGACTGGTACTCTCAAATTGAAATGATTTGAGAGGGATCAAAGTCGACAGGAAAAAGGTATATGGAGAGGAACACCGCTCCTATGTTGGATGTGTTAATGGCAAAAATAAAGCTGGCATCCATTTCACATGGAAATATGAAACATTTGGAATAAAAGGAAGAAAAAAAAGAAACAAAATAATAACGATGCCCCGAGATGTTGACTTCAGAACCAGAACATCAAACCTATAAACTGAAGACAGTGTCACCTAAAAGGCAAAAAATTAAAGCAAGAGAGAACCAGAAAGAATGATGATTGTTATTGTGAGATCTGTCCCATTCTGAACCTGTAGGAAGATTCAAAGTTTGGCGCAAATACAGTATAAAGGGGACTCATCTGTGGAAAGGGGATCAGCAGGGACTCATCTGTGGAAAGAATTGAAGGGCGAGCTTGAGTCGCTGCAAAGAAAACACCTGAAGGTTAAAAACAAACCCGCTTTGGGAATAACCGAGGTGATTTTAGAGTTACGCGCTATTTGTTTGGTTTCCTTTAGCTGATTTTCTTTAATTAACCGTGGAATGTGTGTGACATCGACCACATGAAATGGGAGAATACAAGGGAGGTGGGAAAAAAAACATAGAAATGTTTGTTAACAAGACCCAGCAGTGACAGGGAAGACAAGGCACACATATAAAGAAAGGATGAAAATTAAAACAAAACAAAACAAAACAAAAATGTAAGAGCATCAACTTAAAGTCCCATCCAGGTTTAGGCACGGGAGAAAGTCCAGCACGGGCTTTAACGAAGAGTCTAGCTTAGCCTCCTGTAGGAGGGACTAACTTACGATGGTCATAACCCACAACCCCTACACTCGTATTCTCCCTATGGCTATGCTCGCTAACGTTCCCCGATTGGGCTTTCCCAAACAAATGTCTGGATGGAGCACTGATGGCTGACTGACAGACATGTGGCCATGACCGTAACTCCATGTGTGAGGGGTGGATAGAGAGTCTGAGATGAAAACGTTTAGGGGATTTTTGCGAAGAGGGATGGAGGAAGTGACAGAAAGAGAGGGAGCGAGAGAGGAAGCGAGAGGAACAGGAAAGATAGAAAGATAGAAAGATAGATAGATAGATAGATAGAGAGAGAGAGAGAGAGAGAGAGAGAAAGATAGATAGAATCAGAAATGGTTAAGAAGTACAGGGCAGGGTGTCATTTCTTCATCTCCTTACCGTGTCTTTGGAGGACCTACGTCTCTTGATGTTGGACGCCAGGTTGGTACTGATGGACCTAAAAGAGGCTTTCTTTTTGGGGTCAGGCTCTGCTCTACCACTTTTCCTATCCTAAAATAAATATACAGTATATGTAGAACAATTATTTACTATCACTATTATCCTACTAATACTACTAACCTAATACGAATGCTAATACTACTATAGCTGAGTGTTGTTATTTTTTTTTTCCTTATCCGCCATCACGTAGAAAACATGGCGTCTGCTGTTTACTCAGCATCTTCATCCTGACATAGTGCTTTCATGCAGACTTAGGCTTCTACAGATTAAAAAGAACACTTATACGCACTATATTAATACTTAAAAGTCTACTCGTACCATACAATCCTCAGGCTCTCGAGGGGGAAAGACCACTACTGAGGATGGCATGATTCAAAAATAGAGCCCTCCCCAGTTGTTTCTTAGCAATGGAAAGCAAAAAGCATTAGCGAAGCAAATGAGCAAAATGAGAAGCAATAAAGACATAAATAAGCAGCTTTTTTTTTTGTTTTGTAACGATAGGAGTGGTTCGTTTCATGGAGGAGGAGGTGAGGGGAATGGAGAACCAATTGAGAAAAACAGAATCTAAATCGAAACTAAAGATCATCCCGTTGCATTATACCCAGGGTCGAGTATAATGACTGGGAGGGCTAAGGAGCGGGCTGTGAGGGCTCATAAGAGGGGGTAGGATAATACCAGGGAGGAGGTGGAGTGACTTCAACCAGAGGACATGCAATACATGGAACCGAAAAGGAAATGCATAATGAATGACATGACAGTTGACCTTGTCCGGTACTGTCCTTTACTTGTCCTTGATTTCAGGCCTGTTTTGGGGCCTACTGGACCTTGATTCCATCTAGTGGACACTCCCTTAGACTGAAAAATCCTATGCAGATATGCAGATAATAAACAAAGGATTACATGATTGACCTTGTGTTGCCAAGTATCTCTATTTATATCATCTCTATATCTCCTCTAGAATAAAGTGTGTTTTATTATAAAATATTTATAATAATAATAATAATAATAATAATAATAATAATAATAATAATAATAATAATAATAATAATAATAATAATAATAATAATAACAGTAAGAGCACATTTCTGACTCGGAAAGAGTCATACTTGTTTTTCCATCATTATTTCCCCATCACAATTTATTACACTGTAACCAAGATGACATTTCAAGTCTTTTTTTTCCAGTAGGTCAGTGGAAGATCTCAGAGAAAGCATGACTGTTTTCGGTTCTTTCATGCGCCTGTGTTTTCATCTGCTGCGTTTCAAACCCCTCTGATGAGCCGGTGTCTCAGCACCGGAGAGTTGACTCAGAGCGCATGGGTTCTCGATCTGCACCTGGTATGCGCCGTTTGAAGTGCAAATGCCGGGGATAGATCAGAGCAGTCATGCATTCAGAAAGCCACGGTGTGAGTGAGCGAGGCGAGTTGTTTCGTATCGCACCATGGGATGAGTTTTACACTTTTGGGTTTTGAGGGCAGATTTTCTTGTCTTTTCAGAACCCCCAAAAAATCACCGTGTGTTTCATCTCATGTACTGGTTTGGTTCATATAGAGTTGTGTGTATATGAATCCACATATTGTCTTCTTCGTTTATTTGCTGGTTTGTTGTCTTTTTCCTTCAGCTCATAAACCACGAGGAAAAAGAAACAATGAAATCCTGATTTCCTCGTGGACCAACAGCAGTCTAATTATACACCCTCATCAGTGCTGGCCCTTTGTCTATATGTGGGTAGAATGCGTAGGCATATTAACAATTGTGTCTTTAGTAGGCGTAAAGAGCCTTCAGGCCAAAACATGTTGTGAGGATGTACAAACTTTTTTAATATTTATGTCTAAATGACCTTGAGAGAAAACTGTGGGCTTTGTTGCTGTGCAGATTGAAAAATAAATAAATAAATAAATCTTTGCCTGTTGCATAATGGGTAGAAAACAAGTGCTACATCAATAAAGCAGTTTTAAAGTACCCCTGAACTTTTTAAAGGATGAACTCCGTTGTTTTGGCTGATTCTGATGATGGACACATGGTGAGAACAGTCATATTTTTAAATTTTACTTTAACAAACAGACTTTCTTAGTAGCTCTGTTAAAAAAAAACAACAACAAAAAAAACACAATTCAAGAGCATTATATGTAAGATCCCTTTGCAATCTAAAAAAGAAAAGGCTACAATATGTAAATATTTAAAAGATGACGTGATACCCATACACTTACCTAGCTAAGTGATAAAAGGTCAAATGTTTTGCGATGAACAAAACCATGGTTGCTACGGTAGCATTAGATTTTAGCAGGTTTGGATGGTCTTTTTAAAACTCTCAGAAAACATGCAAATACTAATAAAACATCAGTTTGCACACATGCATATTCATGATACCTAATTTGCATATTCATGTCTGTTCATGAGCACAAAGGGGCAGAGATGTTCCAAGACAAGATTTGTAATTTATTGGGGCCTTAAATAAAAATGAAACAAAATGTATTTATCAATTCTGTGTTCATTTTTTTTTACATGTTCAAGGGGTACTTTAATATTTTTTTGCTTTTAATGCATTTAGAGTCCAGCTAGCTAATGCAGTGAGCACTATACTAAAACTGAACATTATGTTGTACCTCTACAGCACCACAGCCGGGCTTTTTCGAGTGAGTAGGGCAGGCCATGCTGTTTCGCACCAGCTTTTTGCTGTTGAGTAGGCCGGTGACTCAGCATGTACAGAGCCAGAGGCCAGCAGTGAAGGAACAGTGATCTGAACTAACGCAGGATGGGTCTCTGATTCCTGCTGGAACCCCACTGAGACATTCAGCTAGCATGGCCTTTCAGATTGAACACTGCCCAGCGTGCATCTGCTCCACTCCACCATAGTGTGTGTCTTGGTGTGTGTGTGTGTGTGTGTGTGTGTGTGTGTGTGTGTGTGCACTGCTTTTCTTAGTGGTGGTTTAGTAGGCGTGCATGAAGGAGCTGCTTCTTCATGATGCCCACAGTGGAAGACGGAGAAGGAATAAATCCTTAGCATGCATTTGCAGTGAACCATTCATATTAGTGTCCACAATTGCACCTTATTTGTCCTAATCTGTGCTGATACAGTACTCGTTCAGTATAATCAGGGGTTAAATATGGATTTAGCGACGTGTTAGGTGAGAGCCTTTCTTCCTATATATGTGTGAGGACACATGAGATCCCTTCTTCCGATGTAGTGGCAACAGCATACAGTAGCTTAATTAATCTTGTGACCAGTGACACTAAATGTGCTTTATATATATATATATATATATATATATATATATATATATATATATATATATATATATATCTCCTACTCACATTTTGACTCTTAAATTAAGGATCTGATTATTAGTTATAAAGCTACTATCGCTAGCTACATAACTAGCTATTCTGCCTTTTGAGCACTAGCAAAACAGTACAAAACAAAATTGCCTCGAAAATTGAATACACATCTGTTGATTTTGCTAGCATGTCTGGTGGTTACTATTCATCTGGCTAGTTCAAATAGGCTAGCTAGCTCTCCTGCTAAGCTACTTCAGTGACAAAAATCATTATAATTACTTTGGCCAATGTTCAAGCAGGAAAAACAGGAAACAGTTGAAGAAAAAAGGTTAATTATGCAGTGAGTTATAATACTAGTAATAATACTAATAACAATGCTAGTAAAGCTGATCTGAACCACATTTTACAGATGCTAGGTGGTGTTTCCAAGTATCTGAATACTATCTCAAAAAGGCCATTACATACTAGTATAATAACATTTATGTTTCATAATTTAGCAAATGTGTAAAAAAAAAAATTGTTATCGAATCACCAAGAAATAATAATAATAAAAAGTATTATTTTCTGACACACACAAAGTCAACAAAACATGAGCGAACAAATAATAAGCCAAGATCTAAGCCTTGGTTAAAATAAAAAACATACAGTGCCCACCAGAATTATTGGCACCCTTTAAAAGTCAAAATGACTGCATAAAACACAACAATTCCAAGTTTCCACTTAAACAGTTGAACAAGCTGTCTTTGTTCTCACAGAATTCACTCTCATTAGAACTACTTTTTTCAAGTTTTTACTCTCAGAAATAAGTTATCATATAAACTCAAAAATATTGACACCCCTAAAAAAATCATACCTGTTAGAATCATAACTGTTTCAGCAGCTGTGAAACAATTACAGAAGTAAAATGAAGCAAAAAATATCAAAATAATGGTTGAAAGTGTTCAGCTATTCACTTTGATTCAATGATACATATCTAGAGACTTGTGTCCAGTCTTTGATTAATAGTTGGCATTATAAAGTAACACATTATTTAAGTCACATGCCAAGTTTTAAGTCTTCTTGGTTATGTATATGTGCTTGGATGAATACCAAACTGCTCGCAATTTAAACATATAGTGCACTACGTACTGTAGGATGGGGAAACCATTTCATTGCTTACATGGTGCACTTATATAGGGGATTGGAAGGTAAAGATGAAGATGAATACTTACTAGAGAAACAAATACCAAATTGACAAATAAATAGTAAATTTTTTGATTAGTTTGGGCCAACTCTAATATGTAGTGCCAAAAAAAGCCACAATGGGATTTATCAGATCGAATGGTTAAACAGATTTCATCACCATGTTCCGTCACATTTTAAGATTGGAATTTACTTCATATTTGGATAAACCAATGGTGCTGGTGCTTCACTCCCATGCGCTCACACCCTATTTAACCCCTGATTTTAACTACCTCAACTATACTCTTAACTATTATTGTAAATGCAGTGCACATAAATAAATATTCATTACTCACCAAGCAAAATAAGTTTACATGCATTAATACATAGAGTGTTGGTGTTAAATGTAAGCTTATTATCCTGTGGCTTACATTATTCTATGGGTACAACATGCCTCTTACCAAAGCTGCACTGTTTAGATAATACCTATATCATATTTGCCTCAAAATGACCCTTAAATTGAGCTTTCTATCTCAAAGCTGAAAGAAATTCGGTGTCATAAACAGAAAGGTAGCAGGTATCAGCAGTAGGCAGCCGTCTAGAGACTCATGCAGACCCTTATCCTGTAGGAAGAAGGACTGAAAGGGAGTGCCATACCTGCAGGTTCTTCCTCCAGACATTAACTGCTGCAAAGGCCAACTGCATCTGCTTCCTGCGAGCGTCTTTGTGTCGCTTGTACGCAATCTCGATGAAGATGAGGAAGATCCCGGCGACGATGCCACCAGCCACCAACATAAACACGCCTGCAAAACAAATGTTGCAATACCTCACTATTGATATGCAAGCTTAGCAGAGAACCTTCATTGCAATATTCATCTCTGAATATACTTCTTGTTTCTACAAGAAGTGGCCCATACCTGCCATATTCTCAAAGGTGAGTGTGGCTGGGGCATTGCTCCTGGAGTCACACTCCTGGTATCTCACCCAAGTTTTATCCAAGTCCTCCATGAACCCATTCTCATGAGAGCTGTCGATTCAGAGAGTATAGGTTCGAAATTAGACCGCAAAGACAACGTGGCTGATCTGATGCATTATGATTGCATTACCTGAGAATGGCCAGGGAAACATTCTGCTTCCAAGGGCTGTCTTTACGCATGCCGATGCCGAAGCCTGAACGGAAGAACAACTCTCCCGTGGTGACCAGGTCGCACTTCTGCGAGGCTTCAAACTCCAACACAGCTGAATCCCAGATAAAAGCATGGAGTTTGCTAAAGGAAGGAAAGGAACTGTGTGTTAGTGCTGGTTCGAACCTTAAGTTGAATCTTAATATTGCAATTTTTAGTTATGTTTTTTCATGTAACTTCATTATCACTACGAAAAAGGTCAAGTATTGTATGTAAAAATGAACAATGACGATAAAAATGAAATCATTTTGCATTTCATGTTCAGAGTGTCATATATTATGCATTGCACCATGGTCCTGTAGAAACGCCATTTCGTTCCAATGTAAACAAGCGATATACTGTAGAGGAATGACAATAAAAACCCACTTGCTTTGACTTGACTTGACATATGAGGAAGGAAAAAAAAAAATTCGATAGGAAAGATAGGAATATGACAGGAAGAGAATCAACTTTGGGGAGGTATGGTACAGCCAAACATGAAGACGAGTTACTGTTATCACCCCAAGTTGATTCTTTCTATAACATCATCTCCCAGACTGTTTTATTCAACAACAGACGTACATACTTACTCACTCTTATACCACAGGAATGACAGCTGCCCTATCGCACTGCAGCTACCAGTGGAGGAGGGTGAGGGCTGACACATGCTTCCTACAAAACATGCGCAGCTCTGGCACTGCATCTTTTCAAACAGCTGCTCATGCTGCATCACAGCGCAGTCAGGCACACTCCGAGGAAGTGCTAATTGCACTCTTCCATATACATGAGCTCACAGACGGCCACGATTGGTTAGCATTGTTCTGAAAGAGTAATGCCATTCCTCCTACACAGATCGCACAGCCAATTTTGTTCTCTTGGACTCCCGGCCTCAGATGTTTACAGTCAGGATTAGAACTTGTATCTCTTGACAATAGGCTGAACGCTTTTCTGTTGCACCACTCATCAAATACTTTGTGAACATCTCTCATTATCGTTATACTGTATGTCAAGGCAAACACAACACCACAAATGACTGAACTGAATATGAGTATATCTCTCTCACTGACCCGTCTCGCACAGCCTGGATGGCCTCAGCGGCGCTCTCGTAGTTGTGCTTTTCCATGTGGCGGTACATGGTGCTCAGCTCAACTTGACGCCGGAAGTAAATGTCCACAGAGCTCTGCTTCACCGTGGCGTAGATGAACTTGTCTGATGGATTTCGCAGCTACAAGACAACAGCACATCAGAAAGTGTCCTCAGTCAATGTTACATACCAAACCTAATGATTATGGAGACCAATAACCAAATGTGAGCTTTTTTTTAATTTTTAATTATTCAGTGGCTGAATGTGTGGTTCTTCAAGTGAATAATTTAAGATGGCACAAGTGTGTCCTAAAACGCATGGAGTGAAATCCCAGAATCCAGCTTGTTCAACACCACTGAAAGCAAGCAATATGCCCTACTAACATTCAATACCAAGACTGATTTGTCCTACTGTGGTTTATCCTCAGTATGCCTAATAAAATGTAATTTGATGCAGGATCAGATTATGACAAATACCCAGGGTCTGTGATTCTAATAACTGCTCATTTGAAATCAATTGGGTGTAAAATGATGCTAGTCACACTAATGTCCTAATAATGTGTCAATATCATAGAAAAACAAGAATAAATAATGTCCGTTTGAACCAAAATGCAAGAATAAAGATGTAAAAATAGAAATAAATAAATGTCTAGAAATAAATGTCCATATAATACCAAATACTGTAACACAGCGCAACTGATTTCAATTTCCCTTATAGAAATATCACAGCACATTTCATCTGATCACATTTCAGCAAGTTAGGCCCTGAAATTGCACATGCGAACTCAAGAACACAAATGTAACATTATATAAAATAAATAAATTAATAAATAAAGTGTCGGAAATAAAATCGCATGCTCTTCAGGTGAGAAATTAACATGTAAAAAAATTAGTGAATCATGTTGGGGGGAATGAATCACGTGAAAATCCTATGTAAATAAACATTTCTAAAATGACGCAATAATAAACGTATTATGTAAAAAAAAACATTTCTAAATATTATGTTACAAAATACATGAAAACGTGTGAAACTAACAATTGAAGACTGTAAATTTCACTTGTGAGTCATCAGCCACTAATCCCATTTGAAGGTCATGTGACTTTTCTGTAAGGGTTTTATGGGAGCAAAGTTCAGGAATAAAACGTTCTAATAGCTCCTGTTGGTTCCTATTTGCTCAATTTGCTTAATATTTAAACAGCTTATCCTCATAGGAGTAATATGTGCTGTGATCTTTTCATTAATGCGGGTCTGCAAAAAAATTTTGAGAACCACTTTTCTGTTCATATCAAATGTCATTTCGTCAGGGTAGGTACAGCAGGTTAGAGGTTTCCCTTGGTGAGAGAAAGGCGTCTAAATATCAGTTGAAATAAAGAGAGGCTTGTTGTGTCCTTGACCGACTTAATTACTCATCCTAATTCTATACCGTGTAAAACGTGAGAATCATGGAGAGTGTAAATGTTGTGTCTGTAAATTTCCGTGCAGTTTTATTGCATGCAAGGCCGCTCCATGCTACATGACAGAGCCATGATCTCACCCTAGGGTCGTTGATGCCGGTAATGCGCTCCTCAGGCCGATCCAACACTAGGAAGGCTGCCAAATTGGCAGTATAAGATGCAACTATAATCATAGCAAAACCAGCCCACACCATACCTAAAATTCTCGCCGAAAAGCTCCGTGGGGCACCTGGGTAGAAAGAGATGGAAGTAGTCAGGAGAAATGCCTGCTAAAAAAAATAAATCAATCATATGTTGAGTAAATTCTCATGAGACATATTCAGTGAGAAATTCTGTTTGCTGTCAGGTACCTTCTCCAATACCGGAGTTCAAAAGTACCCCCCAAGAGAACCACATGGCAGAGGATAAGGTGAGGGCGTCCTCTTCTTCCTCTTCACTATTCACTTTAAACCTTCCAAATGGGCTGCAGAGCAAAGCACATTTCAACTCAAGACAATTCCACTGAAGATATCTTGATCATTGATATTGTTTTATATACTGTATATATGTCCAAGAGTATGTGGACACCTGACTGTCACACCCATATGTGCTTGCTAAATATCATATTCCAAATCCATCAGCATTATGGAGTTGGTCCTCCCTTTGCTGCTATAACAACCTCGACCCTTCTTCACTAGATTTTGGAGCATGACGGTGGGGATTTGTGCCCTTTCAGCCACAAGAGTATTAGTAAGGTTGGGCATTAATGATGGGCGAGAAGGACTGGCATGCAGTTGTCATTCTGATTCATCTCAAAGTTGTTCAATGGGGTTGAGGTCAGGGCTCTGTGCAGGACACTTTTACACCAACCTTGGCGAACCATGTCTTCATGGAGCTCACTTTGTGCACAGGGGCATTGCCTTGCTAGAACATGCTCGGGCCTCTTAGTTCCAGTGAAGGGAAATTTTAAACCGACAGCATACAAAGACATTCTATACGGTTGTGTGCTTCCAACTTTGGGGCAAAAGTTTAGGCAAGGCCCAAATATGGGTCTGATGATATGATCAGGTCACCACATACATTACTTTTGGACATATCGTGTACATACACTGCATTCCCAGCACAATAAACTGAACTGATCAATATAGTAAGTGAAGAGCTTCTTTTACCTGAAACGGTCTAATAGGTAGAGCATCACCGCCACAACATGGACCGAAAGACCCACCAGTAACCACAGAGTGCTCTGAAAGGGTTGCATGAACGAGTCCAGCGTACTGCGAGGTATTTCCTGCATTTAACAACATGGCATTACTCACAGCACGAATACACACCACCCACACGGGCTAGCCTGCCACCATACGGAGCATCGAACATATTCTGTAGGAGTATTATTAGATTCCTCAGAACTAAACAGAGTCACAAGTTTCAGTCTCAAATATAGTCAGAGGAGGAAATGTAATTAACGGGAGGAACTGTAAAAGATTTCTGGGCAGATTTCTAGGCCTGGTCTCAGAGGAGTTTGAGGCAGAATTAATTACATTTCAATGACTATTTTCGGATGAAGTTTAAATGAAACTGAACTCAAATTATTGGCACCTAGTTAACTCAATGCATGTAGGATTCTGATAGCTAATTTATTGTATATATAATAAATTATATACCAATAAATTATTATATATATATATATATATATATATATATATATATATATATATATATATATATGATATTATATATAACAACATATAGGCATTTTAATGAGCATTGGCACTGGAGGGCGTGGCTTATTTATCTGATGATCTACTACGAACGTCATGCAAATAACAAAAAACAAGTACATTTTTCCCTCCCATTTTCTCCCTAATATGTTCTTGGCTACTTCCCGGCCACCAGCCAGCTCTGCCCAATCATAAGACAGCTACCAAGTGCCGAGGGTGGCGGCTAACACATACTTCTGAGACATGTGAAGCTAGCTTTTTCAATATCTTTTCAAACTGCTGTTCAGGCTGCATCACAGGGTAGCATTACACATTCGGAGGAAAGCACTATCTGCCCTCTTTCCCATACATAAGCTCACAGATACCCAAATTTAGCTACTGTTTGAAAGGAGAGAGCGGGTATAAGACCCCTCCTACCCAGAGAGCATGGGTAATTTTACAGTTAATTGGCAAACGTTCGACCATGGATGGCTGTAGCATCGTCTGTATTCAAATGCTTTCCTGACAATAGAGCGAATACTTTTTTTAGTTTGCTTATCTCTGTAATATCTAATGGTTATAGAATTATTGCTGTTTTAACATCACTGTTTATTATTGTTTATTTAAGTTTTTTATTACTCTAACTTGTTACATTATATATTATATTATAAAACACAGACAGCTCAGCAGAGAAAGCCGACCGTGACCGGAAAATGCAGACTTTGCACAACTCGTTCTGGTTTGTGGCTCCATATAGTTTTATATTCTGTCCAATAACATCATAATAATATGACCTGGAAGATGATATGTTGGCAAAATGATAAATAGCCCATTCAATATCAAAGTCTATAATTATTACCAGCCTTGATAAATCGATATATGTTTACTGTTACAATAAGAACAGCATTTTGAGATGTAAACTCCCACAAATGCATAAGCAACAATGTAAAGTACTAGTGAGTGCCACTTTGAATTTTCTTACTGTCACAAATGCCACATCTTCCGAGAACTCCAACACCCAGAATCCTTATCTGGAGCTCATTCCAGTCTTATTTACTCCAGTATCCATACTCAATGCAAGTCTTGTTTGCACTTTTTTAGCATGCATTACTAGGGCGAGTCCACGATTGGGGTGCCATTCTTTTGCCCCACTGTTATTACATTTAAAAATATGTTAGAAAAAAGACATTTTAAACACAGGTAAAATGACCTTCACATCAGCCTATATGCATGTTTCAGATAAATAATTTAAAACATTAATAAAAAAATAAAAAATAAAAAAAAACTACAGCTCAATATATAACTACACTACAAAAATCGTATTGTTTGTGTATTAACGTGCGAATCTGTTATCCTATCATGTGTGAAACATCCTTTTAAGCGAGGCATACATTATAAGCTATGAAAAATGTACATGTTCAAAAGGAAGTTGCATCATCCAAATTTCCTGAGGTTCAAGGGAAGAAGAAAATGCCTCAGACTGCTTGTTGGTATACTGTTTTTCCCTTTCATGGTTCTTTATTGTCTGCTTCATGTTTACCTTAATAAAAGAAAACATTTATTTTCTACCTCAGAGCGTCTCTCTGCTTTTCTGTCTCTATCTGACAATTATTGGTTTTCTGCTCTTACATGCTCCGTTTTATTAAATCATGATATTTTTTTAATATCAAAAGCATGCTTACAACAGTGTCATTTGTGTAAAGTATATTAAATATCTGCTTTAATCATAGTGAATGATGGGGAGTGATGAGGAAATTTCAGAAGTGAAGTACCTTTTTGACAAGGATGGTGAGCCCCTGGTACTTAAACGGTTTGGAGAACTCGATGTACTGGGCTCGTTCGTTATTGATGGTGAGTGGAGCCACAATCATATCTGCCAGGCCACCCAGCAGCTCTCCCATCATGCCGTTCCACTCCTTCTTATTGCTGTTATTCACCTAATAACACAGAGGAAATCACACTCCGCAATATGTCCTGCTCGCAAGGCCTGTTTGTAATTACACCTGTGAGCAATGACTCTGCAAACTGTAAATGTCCAGAAAGAAGCAGACGTTTTGTGGTTCTCCGGAGTGTGACCTTGCTAAAAGACGAATGGGAAATTAGGGGACGAAGGAAATCAATAAAGTGCTGGAGTGTATAACTCACACGCTCCTGGGTGCCAAATTTCCCATCAGCCACTAGGTGCACTTCGTAGGTGAAGTTCATTGTCATTGCGAGTTTGATCAAGAGGTCGATGCAAAACCCATAGCAGCACTGAGGCACTATGGGACGACCTGGAGATATGCCAAATATAACAATGACAATCATGTACAGAGATGTACCGAGACATATATATATCCTCCAAAACTTCACATATATAAAATTAAGTGCAAAAGTTTGTGCGAATCCCCACCCCACAACCCCTATCCCATGAACAAAATGGCTTCTGAATGACAAAAGGAAATTTTGACTATTTCACACAAACTGAATTACAAGAAAGTTGAAATTGAAACGTGGGTGGATTTTGTAAGCAGACACCGATCCAAAATATAAACAGGTTTTTCCATGACCCTCTCAAACCGTAGTTGCAGTGTATGAAAGCTGGCAGATAATAATAAAAGTAGGATGATGAATGGGCAAAGATTGGCTAAGATTGGGGTGAAAAATTACACCTGTGAGGATCCAAAAGCTCTTCCGAGGATATAAAACAGGTTTATAGTTACAGGAGCAAAAAGTGAGCATATGTTATTAGAGAATATTTATATCACATTCAGAAAGAGAATGTTTGAACAGACTTTCCTTTTCCACTTATAATACACTATATGGCCAAATATTTGTGGACACCTGACCATCACACCAATGTGAGGATCTTCCCCCAAACTGTTAGAAATGTATAGGATATATTTGTATGCTGTAGCATTACATTTACATTCAAGGCATTTGGCAGATGTCTTTATCCAGAACAACTTGTATTCATCTCATTTATACAACTGAAGGTTAAGTGCCTTGCTCAAGGGCCCAGCTGTAGGGCCCCCCCACCACCACCACCACCACCCTCCAACAGAAGGCACTAGAAGGAAGGTGCTATCTGCCCTCTTCTGCATACATGAGTTCACAGAGGCCCATGATTGGCTAGTGTCACTGTGACTGACAGGGGAGTGTATACCATCCTTCCTACCCAAGGGGACAGTATAACATCCTTAATTTTACTAAAAATAGGTTGAACGCTTTTCTAAGGGGATGCAAAACTTTTGCACTCCACTTTATCTTTCATTGCAACCTGTATTACCAGGAATTGTCTCGTTGGGCCCAGTGCAGATCACTTTTTTTATCAGGACTCCGTTTACGGTGTATTCCTCTTTACACGTCCCGTCTCGCAGCGTCGGCTTCACGTACACAAACGGCTCTTGATGAATGGTGACAATCTTTAATGACACCGAAGTCGATTAATCACGGCATAATAAAACAAAATCTGTCAGTGACGAAGTGCAAAACAATCAGTACCAAGCACCTTCAATCTTGTTGACATCTGATAACCTCTCGGCTTCTCAGTGTCTCCTCCTGGCCAAATGATCTTCCTCTGCGTGTTCATCATGACCTGTAAGTTGATCAGTAAAATATTTGCATTTCAGGTAGCTTTATTCCTTGTACATCTCAAACTGCTATACATTTAAGGCGTACCTGCGAGCCGTTATAGACGCCCACTTGGACCAACCGGGTCTTCTGGTAGTTGAGAATGCTGTAGTGGGCGAACCTCCTGTCTCCGTCATCATTAAACTCCACGCGGCCTGTGAGGCCATCTGGATACTTGGATGACATCAGTACTCTAGCACATTGGAGGGGGTTGAGTGAAAGATGGCGTCAACCATTGCCCTCTCTCCACATGTACTGTATGACAGTGAAGAATGACACTAAGGGTGGACGTGTATTGCAAGATGGAGAATAGTGAGTGCAGCATGGTGGAGGAGGGAAGAGCTCACTCTCCCAGCTCACACACAAAAGGATGAACTGAATAGATATACTCATTGCCTGTGGGCGTGATATTAAATGGGAGGGCTAAGATGTAATAACTCTCGATAGCTAGACAGTGAGCCGCCCCTGAACGTACCACTGACAAGAGCTCACGTATACCAGATTGGTGTATGAGGCTGGAGTCGTGGTACGTTACGGTACATTCCCAGCATACAAGCAGATTCAAGCAGCTTTTAATTTATTCAACCCTTTATAACAGTCTTCTGCATTCATTTATCATTTAAAAGGCCACATTTTACTTTGATACACATTTACTTTCCATCTATAAAAAACTGCCTTTAGATAAACGAACATGTTTTGCAACAGATGGTATGGCTTCCACAGAGCCATGATTTCATCATCATGGAAGCTGTTCTGGGTTTTTTTTTTACCTGCAGAGATAGAAGAGAAAGCCAAAGTCTGCAGAGGAACTGTAGCACGTTCTCAACGATGCTTGAAACAACCTAGCAGTCGATTTCTTTAGAAAACTGATGCAGTGTACTGATGCAGATTTGAAGGCAAGTAATGCTCACACCAACTACAAATTTCATTACTTTGATAGTATTTTCACTTTACACAGACTTTTGCACAATTCTGTCGGAAACATAGGGGAGCAGTCTGAACTGAGTAGCCTCAATATTGTAAAATAAATAAATAAATAAACACTACTATTTAAAGTTAACTAGATAGTAAGCAGAGCTTCAGCTGTGGTCTTTCTTCCAAACTTCTGTTGTTTCATAACTCCATTAAAAAAGCTCCTTCTGCAAGCATAAAGGAGATATCTGTTACCCCTGAAGGCATCATTAGCTGTAAAAGTTTCTATTGCATGAAGCTGTATTGTGTGATGCTATTATATATATATATATATATATATATATATATATATATATATATATATATATATATATATATATATATATATATATATATATGTGTGTGTGTGTGTGTGTGTGTGTGTGTGTGTGTGTGTGTGTGTGTGTGTGTGTGAAACAATAATCCTTAGTGTAATCTAATCTATACTTGGTTGAAATCAAATCTTGGTCTCAAATTTTCCTTGAATCACAACCAACAAATTATGATCAAGTCATTTAGGCATATTGTATACCTTCAAGGTGTGCACAAATACTGTTTTGTACAAAACCTTAATTTTCTTTCATCTTCATGGCACTTGCTTCTTTCGATATTTGTAGTGTGAAAGCTGTCAGTGTTCTCAGCGCTAGCAGTAATGTATGGTAATGTATAGAAGCAGATGGATGACAGAGACAGCACAGAGAGACTCACCGTTTGAAGAGCGGCCCGGTCTTCCAGATGTTCGTGTTGCCCACGCAGCCTTTCGGAGGCTCAGTGATGTTCTCCTTCTCAAAGAGCTCCTGGATGGACTGGGCTACCACTGCCACGGCGTCGTAGATGTGCGCCGACTCGTTCTTTCCGTTGATCAGCTGGAGGCCGAGCAAGCCTGCCCAAGCGACGATAGGACACGGCGTTTTTTCGGTGCAAGACACATTAGAAAACAGTGGCGTGTATGGAATTAGCAGAAAGCTTGCTTAGCAGACAGGATAGAAGAGGGGTGAAGACAGAGCACACTGATTGATGTCACTGATGTGAAGAAGCTGGGACAGTAAGGAATGTGGCTTACCATCGTACTCACACGTCAATGCGGACGAAGCACTTACAAATAAAACTCAAAGCGCAACAAATGCACGAGCATTCAAACCATTATGGATTACCACAACTCTCTATTGCACCATTTGTAGTCTACGGAAAGAAAGGACACACACTTAAAAGATGAGACCAAGCGTTAGACAAAGAGCACAATACAATGAGAAGAAGGTCACAGTGTTTAAAACCTTTAAACATCCACATGTTTAAACGTTTAAACACATCTAAGTACACCACACACACTGGTTTGCTGATGTAGATTGCAAAGTGTAATCATATCAAAAAAACAGTTACATCATCTATGAGTTAAAGAGAGGAATGGAGTTTGGGGAGAAAGTACATACCATCTGGAGCTTCACTTAGAGCTTTACCAGACATCTCCCTTTCCCCCACCAGCCACACGTAACCAGAGCCGGTCATGTTGAGCTGGCGAGCTGCTTTGTAAATGGCGGCTGCCTCGTCCTCGCTGTGATTAGACAGAGATTTTCACTGCTGGCATCATTCCAAACACTATCAAGCTGATGGCTGAGCTACAAACGCCGGAAGCGCCTTCTTGCATGCAGTGTGACATTTTGCGCAAAAATCGCCTACTGATCCAAAATGGATGTCAGATGGTATCACTGAATAACACAGATGGTAAAAGTGTTGTGTAGTAGTGTGAAGGTGTCGACGCTCTGCCAGATCGCTGGCATTTTCAATCATTAAAGCGCACAAGAAAACAAATGATTACAAGGAATATACAAATATAAGAACATATATAACATAATACATAATAACATAATATAACAAATGACTTTGATTACCAGTCTTCGTATTCATATATCAAATAAGAGGACGTCTTGTGTAGAGTACTGTTGTGGTGCAAACGTTTGCATACCCTTCGGATCGAATAAAGAGGGCATCAATAAGTGTGTTGGGTTTTACATTAGTAGGACAAACAGCAACATCAAACAGCTTTTTTTCTGAATTTAATATAATTATTCTCTAATAAGGTCTATGTCCTTCAACCTGTTCTCCAACCTAATGTCCTCAATTTTCAGCTGCAATATTTGCACATTCTACATACACTCACTGTCCAATTTAATTTAAGAACACCTGTGCATCTGCTCATTCGTGCAACTAACCAATAAGCCAATTACGTACACAGTAAATATCAGAATGGGGATAAATGTCGCCTGGTCTCCAATCCGTTTTCCAAACTGTCCAATTTTGGTGAGCGGTAGCCTCAAGGTCTTGAGCGTGACTGACAGGAGTGGAACGTCTTCTCTTGTTGTAGCTCATCCGCCTCAAGGTTCAGCATGTTGGGCATTCTGGGATGCTTTTCTGTTCACCGTGATTGTGGTTATTTGAGTTATCGTAGACTTCCTGTCAGCTCCAACCAGTTTGGTCTTTCTCCTCTGATTGAGACTGTTGTGTACTCAGACCAGCCCTTCTGGCACCAACAAACATTCCACTTTTACAGAGATCACATTTTTTGTCCATTCTGATGCTTGACGTGAACAATAACCAAAGCTCTTGACCTGCCGCTGCGTCCACGCCATGTCAGAATCACCGGAATTACTAGATGACAACCTGGACGTTGTACTCACAGATGTTCACATCCTCGGACCCGGGAATCATGCCGCTTCTACACGGCAAAATGAATCCATGTGAGATGATGTTGTTGACGACTGCAAAATACATACGCTGCATATGTCTTTCATTTATTTTCAGATTAATCTTGCATTATTAAGACATTAATAATAGTCAATTTTACGAATTATTACACGGAAATATTTTGAGTGTTTCCACATGACAGTGCAGTGGTCAGGTGGTACAAGTCAAACCTATCCCAAAAGTCCTAGTTTACAAGTTGTAACTACGAGTTCTAGGAGAACGTGAACGCTTTTTACAATCGGAATCTCGTAATTACGATGATTACAACATGGCATGTAGGAAGCTTTTGTCTGCCGGGACTGTGGTGGCTTAGGGGTTACGGCTCTGGGTTTATTGACCGGAAGATTGGGGGCTCAAGCCCCACCACTGCCAAGCTGCCACTCTTTGGCCCTTGAGCATGTCCCTTAAACCTCTCTGCTGTATCATGGCTGACCCTGAACTCTGACCCCAACTTCCTGGCATGCTGGGGACATGCAAAGAAAAGAATTTTACTGTGCTGTAATGTATACGTGACCAATAAAGACTCGTTATCTGCATGATTGTATGCATATTGTGTTGCTGCCACATGATTGGATAATTGCATGAATGATCAGGTATACAGGTGTTTCTAATAAAGTGGCAGGTAAGTAGAATGCTCAGATTCTATATGTTGACTTCCATTTTTTAAACGATCAATCCTTTTCTCCAATAAACCTTTTCTCTCAGCTGTGTGGTTGTTTAACCTACACTCTCTAACAACTCTGACAGGGTTGATAATGTTGATAAGGAGGATCGGATGATCTCACCTGGCAGACAGGATGATGACTCTGGCCTCCAGCTCTCTGGCCTCCTGGAGCAGTGCAGTCAGATTTGTGTCTTGGCTGAACAAGAGCACTTTCTCTGCCTGGGATTAGGACACAACATCAGTCAAGTCGTTGACTCATCACCAACCTGAACCATGCTCTGTTCAGCGTTCTCACATGTTTTTTTTTTTTTTTCTCTCACATTTTTTCTCTTTTTTTTCAAAGGGAATCGGGAAAAAATGGATTAAAAAAAGGTTTCCGTGACAATCTGATTGAACTGAAAAAAAGTAAGCTTGGCGGAGGAAAATAGTTTTGCATTTGTTTTCGCATGCAAACTGAAGGGAAACAAGACTCCAAGGAAGAGCGTGCATGTTAGAGGAAAAGGGAGAAGAAGATTGATGCAACCGGAAAGCAAAAACCGGGTGGAGGAAAGGGAGCAGGGTGGTCATGGTGGCTTCTTTCCCAAAAGTAAAAATAACCAAAAAAAAAAGGCAGTAATGCTGCAGAAAGGTGGGAATAACATCTGGATTGTGCCTGTCCCACACGACCAGATCTCCACGCACTGTGTCAAAAGAATAGACTTGCAAATCTTGCTGGCTTCAGTACATGCAATTCCTTTACACAAAAATAAAAAAGTGGGAGGTAAAGGGAGCGATTCTGTTGTTGAAATTATACGTTTTCAAATAAATAAATACAAAATCAAAGAAATAAACAACCCATTCTCGATTGAAACCATAAAAAAAAACATAATTAGACGTGCTAGCAGGTAAAGAATCTCTGGAATCTGGTTGTTGAATTTTTTTTTCTTTCTTTTTTTTTCTTTTTCTTTTTTTTTTGGACTGGTTTCTAGTTGCTACGTTCAGATAACTGTTGGGCGGCGTGCATTGACCATGCAAATATACCTTGGGTCCTCGCTTGTTGTCATAGGACAGTTGGTCGAGGTTTTCATAGTTCCTGTTTTTACTCTGATGAATAATGTGCACAGAGAAAATATGCAGACACAGAAGAATATTATAAACAGGTATAAATGGTGTGCAGTAAAGCATTCCAACAAATCTCCACTTTTCTGCTTCAAACTGGGAAACTCTAATCCTGGGGCTTGCAAAAAATATCAAACATAACTACAGAGAGCACATAATTAGAATCTCTTATCAATGTCACAGTGTGTGTATGGGAAAACATCTTTCCGATAAAACATCTTTAGAGGACCTTGCAATAACCACAGATTTATGCAGATTTGGGCCGAGACGTGTCATGTGATGTCATCACAACATCATTCAGGCGAAACCCTCTTTGATTCACGTGCGTCGAACGTGAGTACAGCTAAAAGGTCTCATTTACCAACAAACATCACTGGGAAATACCGCGCAGAACAATTTTGTGCGATTGCAAATTCACCAATTCATGTAGTTTTTAACCAAAAAGAAAAGCACAAAAAACTCCAGAAGTCGCATCACAAATTTTGAAAAAAGCTGCAGTAAAATTACAAAAAATACTCTATGAAAAAGTGTGCAATATGTATGGCGGCATTTCTATGAGGAGATGTCTATTTAGTATTTTTGGAAGGAGTCTCCAGTGTCAGCGCTTGTTAACAGCCAAAGATACGTTTACGGCATCTGCCAGACACCATTATCAAGAGCAACTTGTATTTATTCTCATTTTTTAAACTACTGCGCAGTTAAGGGAGTGTGTGCCAGTTTGGTAGTGCTGGGATTTGAACTCACAACCTTCTAATCAGTAGTCCAACACCTCAACCACCAAGTTACCACTGAGATAAAGCTGCAAAGTTTTCAGACATGGGAAAATCTTCAGAGGGGAGGAATTTACGCATTGCGGTGTCTCAGTAACATGACAAGCTTTTTGTACATTTTGTCTTAAGAGAAAACATTGAGAGGCTGGTGAAGGAACAAGTATTTATAGCTGCTATAATGTATGTAAAAACAAGTATTTGTCCCGTTCAAGGACATTCTACAATCTTAAACGTAACTATAAATGGATAAAAATTGTGTGGTGTTTTTCAATAAATTATTATTTTCCTAAAATACCACACCCCAAAGGGGGTTTATTTCTTACATAGTTGTGTATCGTACTCTATTTTAGCTATGATGCCTATTTAAAAGACTATTTCAATCTAATAATCTGCCTTGAATAGTAATCATACACAAAACAGCCGTTACATCTATTTCTTTACGAGCCTAAAGCAAAAAAAAAAAAAAAAAGATTTCTCAACTCACGCTTATCACTGCAACAACTACAAGATCTGCAGAAGCAGGGACAACTCATCGTGCTTAATCAAGACGAACGAGTTTCCATATTTCTCAGCCACAGACGCACTTTATCAACTCTACGCTTCCCGGCTCCAGATGTACATATCTCTGCTGTAGCAATCCTCCGTATTTCATGCATTTAAATGGGAAATACTGAGGAGCGTTTAGAGCTGCAGCCGAGCCTGACGGTCTAGTGCTTTAAATATGCGCATTCTGCCTAAGCCAAGAGAGATAGGAGGAGAAATGTGTGCACTGACAGTATATATATATATATATATATATATATATATATATATATATATATATACTGAAAAGAGCAGTAAACAGAAATAAATTAAACAAAGTTGATATTTGGTGTGTTGACCATTTTCTTAAAAGATGATTACTAGTTTCAGGAACAATTAGTGCAGTTTTATAAGGAAATGCACTGTAAGTTTTATTGAGCATCTTGCAGAACCAGTCACGCCTCTTCTGGAGATTTTGACTCGCTTCTTATTTTTGCAGCAAAACCCAGCAGCCTTCATTGTGTTTTTCATCTGAAAAGTGTCTCTTACCCCTTAATACGCTGCTTTCTTTACTGACATACATTTTTCTGTAACATTTCACTGCGTGTTAGAAAACTAATGTTTGGGAATCTAAAATGTTTTTTGTACTGACTCGATCATGCAGAAGTCATCAAATAAAAAATCTATAACAAAGTTTGTAGTAAAAAAAAAATTAATAAATAAATAAATAGGGTGCCTAAAACTTCTGCACAGTACTGTATATAAATATAATCTCATAAGGAGAAATATTCCATTTACCTATACCCAAAATATATCATTTTGCACCATAACAAAAAGTAATATGTTATGTTTATATGATTTGCATAAAAGGCTGCATGCTCACTGCTTATTATTTAGTTATTTATTTTAAAGCGTATCAATCAGTCATGACAGTAAAACCCAAGAATGAGGAATGTACATACGTCTAGAGTTCATCACTAAACTAATACTAATATTTAATAATAAACTGACATGACGACAGCACAAAGCGTCGTGTCTAGTGAAGGTCTGACTGCACTCTTTTTTGAGCTTCGACTCCCCTGATGATGATTTGGGAACTGAATTAGAGGCAGAATTTTAAAGGAGCAGGGCTTGAGGCTGCCATTACTACAAAGGACATTATAATGACATTGAAGTTATTCTAAATATACGCACGGGGTGACAACACAGACACACCGACCCCGTTTCTGAAGCAACCAGGTTGTAGATTTAAATGGCTATGACTGCACTGTGTTATTGCGATGCACTCCGACAGGCAAATAAACAAGAACAATCCTCCTCGGTTAGAGGCTGAAAGGCGACTGACATCCAGCCATTAGTTTTCTCAGAGAGAAGAGCTCTAAGGGAAAACATATCCCACACGTTACACCTACACATCTCTGGTCTTCCTGCGCACTGTAATTAAACCCTCCCGCTATTGATTTTTTGCACAGCCCCAGGTTAAGTCCCTCATTTTGCTCCTTGTTGTGGATCGAGAGACACGTAGGAGAATCTGACTATGGCAAAAAGCAATGTGAGATGAGTAGAAAAAGTACAAAGTTTTGCAGATAAACCACTTAAGACGCTGCTGATGCCTCTGGCATAAATAATGTTAGCCAACAAAAAGAAATGCGTTTACACAAACAGAAAAAGGAAACAGTTAACATACACAGACGACCTCTGAGGTGCCGGTTACAAGAACACACGCAGACACAAAACAATCTGTGCGCACGCTGGAGGAAGCGCCCGAGTGGCCGAGGGTCTCTCACCTTCGTCTCCCTCTCCTCCAGGAGCGTCTCCAGCTTCTTCTGAGCCGCGCGGCCCTCGTGGTCATCGCTCACGATCAGGATGATGTGATTCCAGCGGAACTCGCGCATCATGTCAAACCACACCTGGGCCTGGTGGGAGTAAGGAGGTACCGTGCGCAAGAACGACAGGTGGATGCTCTGAGGAAAAAGGATGAGCAGGTGACTCTCAGGAGGACAAATTGTACTTCATTTTTAAGCAAGTCCAGGTTCCTGTCATTTCTCGTTCAACAAGACACAAGCGCTGCCCATGCGGAATAATCCCACGAATCCCACAAATCACTTTATACTGTGTTCAGTGCGTGTGTTTTTAGTTTCACGTGTTTTCACATGATTGATTCATTTGTTTTCACACGTGATTTTGTACATGATGAACTGATGTTCACATCCGATGTCTTTCATGATTCACAAGTGACTCATTTATATTCTTATGTTCACTTTTCACATATACAGTGCCCTCCACTACTATTGGCACTTTCCGTAAATATGAGCAAAGAACGCTGTGAGAAATTGTCTTCATTGTTGAACTTTTTGTTTAAAAAAATCACAAAAATACTCTGCTCTCATCGATATCAAATAAAACACAAATTTATCCAAAAAACAAATCTGCATTAAATCATATACTTGTGCAACAATTATTGGCACCCCTATGAATTCAAATGAGAAAAATACATTTAAGTATATTCCCAGTGATGTTTGACATTTTTTAGCACACCTGGGTGACTAGGAACAGGAAATTGTTCAACCATGACTTCCTGTTTTACAGGGGTATAAATATGAGGTAACACATAGGCCAAATTCCCTTAGTCATTCATAACAATGGGTTAGACCAAGGAATATAGCTGTGATGTGTTGCAAACCGTTATAGGACATGTGGATCTATTCATCACATACTGTATGATTCACATGTTCACATGCACACGTTCAGGACATAACATTTTGAAATACACTTGCACATGTGAAATATATGTGACTTAAGGGATACAGCCGGAGTGTGTGAGTCGATCTCAACAGTTTTAGCTCATTTGTAAAACTAAGATACTGGGCTCATATCCAATAAATCTGCCTTCTGGGTGACTAGTGGCTTTTGCGTATTAGAGGAAGCTTGGTAGCTGTCATGCAGTAGGGAAGAATGAAATTGTAGGCAGTGAAGATGATACAAACATAATACGGCTAACTGACTGGGCTGCAAGAACACACATTTATTAAAAGTTTTAATGTCATTTTCTCGAGGCAATGTTTTGCCGGCCACTTTAATAGGAATATCTGCACACTTAGTCAATCAGCCGATCCAGGCAACAGCAAGCACCATGCATAAAATCATTCAGGTACACGTTAAGAGCGTCAGTTAACATCAGAATGGGAACTGTTGCGCACCGGGTGTGGTTTTCTTTCTGGTTGTTTGTCTGTTTTTCGCACCATTCTATGTAAATTATAAAAGAGCGTTGTGTTTGAAAATCCCAGAAGATTTCACAACTCTACCTGTCTGGGCAAAACTTTTTCTTTTTAGTTTTTTTATGTCTGAGAAAACTTTTATTATTTTTCAACATTCTGATGTTTGACCATGAGCTAAAGACCTGTATCTCCACAATTTTATACACTGCACATGATTGTCTGATAATTATGTGCAAAGGGTATATTTTACATGTTGAATAGATGCATTTATTCTACAGGGCTCTTTATAATACACAGATTAATGTGGCTCATAAAGATTGCAGTTATATTTTAAAGCAAATCATTACAAACTAGCATCAGGCAAAACTGTGATCTTATTCACCGTTTAAACTTCCATACTCACGTTCTAGTAGCCATTTTAGTAGCTACACATTACTTTCACTGTATTCATGAACAATTCACAATAGTTGTTGAATAATACGATTTAAGACAAAGTGAGAGTTAAGCTGAAATAATTGTAATTGTAAAATAATCCCTTTCTCTCTCTACTCACACGCTACTCTAATATAATGCACACAGATGCCTGGTTTTCATTTGTTATCACATGAAAGATGATGAACGTTTATGAGAAAAAAGACAAGTACAGACTACGTGGTTTAAAATTTCAGCACACTGTTTTGAACTTAATATTTCTTTCTTCTTTTTTTTTTATATAAAAGTAATAATAATAGGATTTGGATATGCAAGCCAAATCAGGCACATTTCAAAAGAAAACAACACTGACAGTATTTTAGACCTGGACAGCAGAACGCTGGACTGGAGAATTTTCATGGTTGGGTAGCTTTTTTTTTCTTTCTTCGAGCTCACCTTGTCTGAGTAGATGGACATGCGGGTGGTCAGTCCCACTACAGGTATACGATAGAATCCAGCTGTGTAGGACACTGGTGTCGGCGTTAGATGGTCATTGGACTGTGGAGGATGACTCACCAAAATGGCATAGACCTGAGAATGGAGGGGGAACAGATGCAAAATATAAAGACATCAACATAAACCATTTCATATCTTAGCTGAATCAAAAAATAAAGGGATGCTTTATGAAAATAGCCTTTTTTTTCTTATTTGCACATGGTATCTCAAGTAATATCTTGAGAGGTGATTGAACAGAGAGAGAGAGAGAGAGAGAGAGAGAACTGGTATGTTAATCTTCTTTGATGTTTTGGAGGCTGCAGTCTCTCTCTCTCTCTCTCTTCTCTCTCTATCTCTCTCTCTCTCTGTGTTTCTTCACCAGAACAAAGCAGCTGTTACCCAGAGGGCTGACGCCATGTTGGCCTCATTTCATGTTCAAAGCGACCGGTCGGCTCATGGTGACCACTTTTGGTGTTCACAAAATCACATCCACAATGTTGAATTAACAACTATAGTGCTGTGTGTGTGTGTGTGTGTGTGTGTGTGTGTGTGTGTGTGTGTGTGTGCGCGTGCACTGAATGTTAATCATTCCCAAACGGGGATAAAATCATGGCATCACTGCTCATGATCAGTCTGTAAATGAAGAAAAAAAATGAATACAACTCTTACTATTTAGATTTGAAAACTAAACATCAATCATTAACTGTATTCACTAACACCTGCTGTGTTCCAAACAGAGTGTCCACTATTCCCCTACTATATACATGGTCACTCTGGCAACTTCGCTAACCTGCATGCCCTGGGTACTATTTTTAAACAGTTTTATTTAGTGAGTTTTTGGATGAAGTCAGAATTTAAATGGATTCCCATTGCGCAACACTTTCAAAAAGAAAGCTCTGTCCCTATGTATATTTATACCTATTTCCCGGAGGTATATTCTTTTATATTTGCATAAAAACAGGTGCATTTTGTAATTAAGTGCAAATGTATTTACTGTTTACAATACACAGCTAAGTAAATGAAGAATGTTGGATGGACAGACAGACAGACAGACAGACAGACAGATAGATAGATAGATAGATAGATAGATAGACAGACAGACAGACAGACAGACAGACAGACAGACAGACAGACAGACAGACAATAGATAGATAGATAGATAGATAGATAGATAGATAGATAGATAGATAGATAGATAGATAGATAGATAGATATGCAAACAAACAAACAAATCAGGTGTCAAAGAATAGTATGGGCTTTTTTTTTTTAAATATGCCTAAACATATTTAGCGTTTAATATTAAGATTCTTTATTCTCAAAGGAATAAATTGCCATTAAATTCCCATAATTCTATCAAAAGTACTATTTGCTTGTGCTATTGCTTATCTCTCTCTATATTTTTAAAAAGCACCCCTCGTTCCTTTGCGTAATGCGCATCCAAGTGCGTTTTGTGTGCACTCAGATTCCACAGGTTTTACACAATAACAACCCCCCAAAACAGTACTCATTATAGCTCCACGGTATATTTGTGCGTTTTATGGTGCGCACAGCTGAGCTAGGTTTCTGTACCTGGTTTGAGATGAGATCCTCACACACGGACAGCGCCATCTGAATGGCGTTGGGTTTGTGCGTGACGGAGATCGCGTTCATCTTGAACTTGTCTTTACCGTAGATGTTGTTGGCCTGGGTCACCGCGTCCTTGAACACCTGTTCGTAGCGCTTCTGGCTCAAAACAGCGCCGATGTTTACGATCTTGGGCTCGCAGCCGCCCCGTGCGCACGAGCAAGACACGAGGAAGGCGAAGAGAACCAGACGCATGTTTGTCGTCTGCCTCAGGATCCGCGCGGATCAGCGAGCTGTCCTGCACAGGCTCCGTCGATCAGACAGCCTAATGGACCCGGGTTCCTAATGATGGAGAAGTTCTCAAGCACAGGAATGCGATCACATCGATCTGATTAGGTATGTTTAGGGATGTGAAGGGTTTCTCAGTCTCTTTTTTGATGATCAGGTAAAGCTGTATTAAAAAATAAACTCGCCTTGGAATGGGGACGCTCCTGTTGATATTTCCCCTCAAAGATTCATGCTCGTTCAATAAAAAGCAAAAAAAAAAAATCACAATAAAGAATATATATTTGTGATTTAGAAAAGTCCAGAGCGTTAGTGTAATCGGTTTAAATTTCCCCCTTTAAGAAAATCCTCTATTTCCCAGTTTTTGGCGTGGCTCCATTCGAGTCTAGTGACCTGAGGCTCGCCGCGATCTCCGCTGTCCTTGGTGCTGAACGCGTGCGCGCTCTCGGATGCGCGCTCCCGCTCAGATTCCGCCTGATTAACGTGTGCGCTTTATAAATCAGAATAGCAACAGCTTTGCTACTTACCAGTGTGTGTGTGTGTGTGTGTGTGTGTGTGTGTGTGTGTGTGTGTGTGTGTGTGTGTGTGTGTGTTTGTGTGTGTTTGTGTGTGTGTGTGTGTCACACTGGTATCATTAAGATATTTTCTCTACCCTATTAATTTCTTATTATCCTATCATTATTAGAATATCTTCCTTCATTTCATCATTAGGTTAAATAATTTCCCATCCATTTCCTAGCAACGTCAGCTCATGCAATGGCTAGTTCCATCACTTGATCATGTATGTCAGGCTCAGGGTTCAAGTCAACATATCTAAAGCTTGCTATATTGTATTGTTTAACAAGACCCAGCATCCCTGGAACACCTTCTATCCATCAGCTTTGTGCTTCATTTAATCTGCCATTCATGCCAATAAATCAGGCAATGCTCTTTTTCATTTCCTGGCATTTATCATTCATCAAGGACATTATGGACGGACGTGTCTTTTTTTTCTTTCTTCTTCTACTTCTCTTTTTTTATAACACCAGCAGTGAAGGAGGCTTCTTCTTACGGATAATCAATAAAAGCCACGCTCAGTCCATCACTCGGCGCGAGAACGCGGATGCCGCGGTAGCGCGCAAAAAAATCACCGAGACCCTCGTTACCAAGGAAACAAGCATCTCTCTCTCTCTCTCTCTCTCTCTCTCTCTCTCTCTCTCTCTCTGTCTCTCAACAAGCCTAACTTAGTATTATGAATCAGCTTTTGGTCCTGATAAAAAAAAAAAAAACAGGGTTTTTTCAGGGACTGGAAATGTACAATCTTTAAATCTACCATTAATAAAAAAGAAATAAAACAAACAACAATTAATTTGTAATCAATTGCTATAGTGGATATTTAAAACAATGCTTTTTTTGGTTGTTGAAATTTCATTACATCAGTAGTTACTCTTGGTTTGGGAATGCATTACCTACAACCACAACCACAGGGAGAAAAATCTAATGAAAGTCAGACATGGATGGAATTTTTTCAATCCTTCATCCCACAATCCATTGGTACAGCAATAATCCTCAAAACACCAACTGTCAGCCATTCTGTCCTCCAAGCCTCATTTATTCCCTGATTGCATAATCAATACTGACAATTGTACTGTACACGGATGAGATATTGGGAATGCTGATCATGCAAGATAAAGTGTACATGCACAGATGAAAGGTAGATTAGTCATATGAAAGAAGTGTGCATGTGTGCTTGTGTACTGCATGTTAGTGACGGAGGGGTGAAGAGTATAGCATGAGTAGGGCTGTAAATGTACAGTGCACGTCCAAGGCTATCACTTAGCCTTTTTCTTCCACTTCATTATCCATTGAGACTGGTCTCCCTGAATCACTCATTTGGATTCTTTTTTTCTTTTCTTTCTAAGACCCCTCCAGTAGAAACCGAAGCGAGTATAAGAGAAGATGGCAGCTCCTGCCCTGAGATGCTTCCAGCTCCCAATAAATGAAACGTGCTCAATCATTTTCAAATTGAGCCTTGCCTCTCAAAGTGTCAGCGTGGATCAGGCTACATGGCTTTACTCCCTGTATGATTTCAGCAACTTGCAGATCTATTTATAGCTACCGCAATGGGAATATATTTCAAAGGTGAATTTATAAGAAATTATATTACTTCTTATTTGCATAGAATAATTATTGTATCAGAAGTATGGGACAGATTATATATTGGGGGGGGGTAGACATGATGCAAATGATGTTTGGGACTGGTTTAATGTGAATAATAACAATAATAATAATAATAAGAAGAAGAAGAAGAAGAAGAAGAGGAATATGCAGTGTTTACAGGAAAGCCCATCTGCATCATTAAGAAAAAAAGCAAGCCTCCTACATTGCATATAGCATGCTTGTTTGTCTTCCTGTAGCATATGTTCACTACATGCTTAATTTAAACTGGTTCACCCCCCTGTGAAGGCTAAAACTAAATGTCTGTTTAATTGTTCCTGAGTGGAGTGAACCTTATGAAGAGGCTGCTTCTCGATTGTCTAGCACAACAAAAGACAATCACAGGTCGTGCCATTCCTTTAGCATTAGGCCCGGAAAGCAGAAACCTCAGCTGTCTTGATCACGGCTGGCATGGACACCTTCTCGTTACTGTAAACAGATTCCTGTGCAAACTGTAAGCTTTTCTTGAGGATTCTTCATGAACATGTAACAGTCTGCACATCCTACTCCAGAAAACCAGAGAGATGTGGTACCTTAAGTAAAACGAAGACAAAAGCACTCACGTGATAATATAATTGGATAAAGATCATTTGCACAAATGAGGAGTATTTTAAACAAATAGGAGTCATTCTCATTACATCTGGCTCTTTTGAAACAGAGAGCAAAGGAAGCACTTCCCAAATGCTCTTTATGCTGGATATTGCAGTTAGGACTTACAGGTATGTGATCATGGGTAAGATGTATGTGTAACACTAAGAGGAGGTGACCGTGAGGAAGGCAACTGATTCAGAGAAACAGCTCCACCTCATGGAGATGCACTGCGAGCTAAACACAAGTCTTCATAGCAGCAACAAATAAAACATGAACAATAGAAGACATATATGTAGATTGTAATAATATAGACTGTGCTTGCCCATCAAAATATGAAGATTGATTTCAAAAAGCCTTTAAAGCAATCTAGTATATGATTTTGCATGCGTATGGAATTGATGCGTCGGTTATTTCTGTATTCCTGAATGTATACCTTTTAATGGTAATCAAATATTTTTTTTTTCTGAACAAACATGCATCTATCTATCATCCATCTATCTATCCATCCATCCATCCATCCATCCATCTATCTATCTATCTATCTATCTATCTATCTATCTATCTATCTATCTATCTATCTATCTATCTATCTATCTATCTATCTATCTATCTATCTATCTATCTATCTATTTATCACTCTGCATTTATGAATAACATGTTCTAACATAAAGAAAGCAGGAAATGTTGAAGTGTTGGTCCACTATTAAATCTTTAGATTGTACTTTCTAGGTCAGGGTTGCGGTGGATCCGGAACCTATCCCAGGAATACTGGGCATGAAGCGGGAATACAGACTGAACGGGATGCAAGTCAATCAAACGGCATAACACACATTCACAATTTAATTGTGTAGTAGTCAATCCAGATCTACTGATATGTATTTGTTTTTTTTTTATAGGTGGAGGAATCCTATTCAGACATGAGCAAAACATGTGTAACTCCACATGAATTGTAACCTGAGCTCAGGATCGAACCGGGTCCCCTTTGAGCTATGAAGTGGAGTTGTCACCTCAAATTTTAAAAAATGATTGGAGATATAATGGATGCATGATGGTCTTATCATTTATTGATCACGCTACTATGAACTACTGTAATTGCAGTTGGGTGCAGCAGCAAGCTCGTTTCTCAAATAGAAATGACCTTGCTGCTGAAGATCAAAGTGAACAAAACATGATGACTGATGGACATCTACTGGTCCAGTAGATGAAGACAGTAACATAAGATAACCCTGTGTCATTGTCACTGTGATCCACTAGCTCGGATATATCAGAGGTATTGAAGAGGATCGTTTCTAGCTAGACTCAATGGGTATTTTCATGTTTTTTTGTTTTTTTTTGCTGGCAAGCAGGAAAGTTTAGTACTGTTCACAGCTCACCACGGGGCTGTGTGGGAGAGTATAACATACGGTTTGGTGGCTTTCTGGTTAATTAAAGGTAAATCCCTGCCAGGAAAGAAATGGCTGCCTATGCAATTAGTGCCAAAGTCACAGAAAACATTGGCAGCTTTCTGAAATAGTATGCTGGAGTGAGCTCAGAGAAAGTCTGCTGCAATTACAAATGAGAGACCAAAATGTTAGACTATGCCTCAAACCAGGATTCGCAGCATGAGCAGTGAACTGAAGTACTACTGAAATCTATTTTATAGCACCACCTAGCTGTGGTACAGCTATTATACACAATATAAAATATGTACAGAAGTGCACCCTCAGATAAGCCTTTGAATATTTCTGCATAGGCTGTATGTCTGTTTTGAGAGCTACAGATCACTCATCTGTAAGCAGCTGCCAAGCATCAAGCATCTTTATAAGTGATGCATGCACATAAAAGAGAAAAAACTTGATCAAGCTGTTCTAGGATCTTTAGATCTGTCCAGTCTTCTTGATTAATGCTTTGGGATTTTATCTGCAACACATAGAGTCTGAAAGATGACATAAGCCTTGAGAATGTTGCTCTGCAGACTAGCGGTGTGTCGTTTGTTAACGAGCTGACTCTTTGAATCGACTCTTTATGGCTAACGTTGAGAGCCGACTCGCATGTTATATGAATCGTTTATTCCTTTTTTGTGTGTGTGTAGACGTAGGCAGTGTTGTTACTCTCGCAGTGCAGTTTAATCAGAATGCAAGAGTTCAAAAGAAATTCAGCCACACGACAAACAATCAATGATTAGAATATTGCAAACTTTGTTTAGTATTTTTTTAAAAACATTATTATTATTTTTAGAAAGGAATAATTTGGGAGACGAAAGAGCCGACTCATGAGCTGAACCAAATGATCTGACTCACTGAAAAGAGCCACATGTACAAAACTAGAGAAATAAAAAGATGTATATATTACATACACACTGTAAAATGACATATGTACTTTTTTAATATTATTTGCAACTTTCATGCTGCGATGTATGTTTACAGTAATGACACATTAAAAAAAAATTTTTTTACAGGATTGTGGCTAATCAAAATGAGCATAAATAGCACTGCTGCACTTCTAGTTGTACCTCTATTTTAATTGAATAATCTTAAACAAATTGTTTTAAATGCATTTTTAAAGCATTATAATTATTTTTAAAAATCCAGCTATCTGAATTACCTAAATAAACTAGCAGGCTATAAGGTAGCTAGCTAGTAAATGTTAGCTAGTTAGCTAACAGGTCTCATGCCAGCTTTTCTGCATAGCTTTACTTCTGGTTTAAACTTATTGCACTCACCCTGGCCTGCTGATATTATTAAAGTCATTGTGTTATATCAAATGTAAACTAAAAAAACAAAACAAAAAACAATGTAAGAAACCGTAGCTAGTTTTACAATAAATTTAATGTTTCAATACTATAAGGTCCTTTGATGCAATCTTTCAGTAGTATAAATATTATACTAGTATTAGTACTGCTAGTACTATTCAATTCAATTCAATTTTATTTGTATAGCGCTTTTTACAATAGTCATTGTCTCAAAGCAGCTTTACAGAAATAAAAAACAGGTATAAACAGTCAGAAACATCTAAAGAGAGACAAACAGGAACAGATAAACAGAGACAAACAGGTAGAAAACAAATGGAATTTATCCCAACTGAGCAAGCCACTGAGTGGCGACGGTGGCAAGGAAAAACTCCCTAAGATGTTTTTTGAGGAAGAAACCTTGAGAGGAACCCGACTCAGAAGGGAAACCCATCCTCATCTGGGTAACACAGAATGTGAAGGTAACACAGATAATGTGAAAAATGAGAAGTATGGCCTTAGGAGCAGCCGTAGTCCCAGCAGAAGATTTGGGCTCATCCAGAGGCAGAGGGGATCTGGATCTCCAATATCTCCATAAATTTGTGTGGGGCTCGGCAAAAAGAGAGAGAGAGGGAGAAAAACAATTAGGACTGTGAAGTAGTGAGATAGAATCTAGTCAGGGTAAGCTTGAGTAAACAAATACGTTTTAAGCCTAGATTTAAACACTGAGAGTCTGAGTCCCGAACACTAATAGGAAGACTGTTCCATAACTGTGGGGCTCTATAAGTGAAGGCTCTTCCCCCTGCTGTAGACTTCACTATTCTAGGTAATATCAAATAGCCTGCATCTTTTGATCTGAGTAGGCGTGGCGGATCATATAAAACCAGAAGGTCGCTTAGATATTGTGGTGCAAGACCGTGTAGTGCTTTATAGGTTATTAGAAGTATTTTAAACTTAATGCGAAATTTTACAGGGAGCCAATGCAGTGTGGATAAGATCGGGGTGATATGGTCGTATCTTCTAGTTCTAGTAAGGACTCTAGCAGCTGCATTCTGGACTAACTGGAGTTTATTTATATTCCTACTGGAACATCCAGACAGTAAGGCATTACAGTAATCTAATCTAGAGGTGACGAATGCATGAACCAGTATTTCTGCATCATGTAGTGACAGTATGTTTCTTATCTTAGAGATATTTCTGAGATGAAAGAACGATAACCTAGTAATATTATCTACATGAGCATCAAATGATAGACTGGAGTCAATAATCACTCCGAGGTCTTTAACTGCTGTACATGATGAAACAGAAAGACCATCCAGAGTTACTGTGTAGTCAGGAAGATTACTTCTAGCTACACAAGGGCCTAATAAAAGTATTTCTGTTTTATCAGAATTAAGTAAAAGGAAGTTAGTTAACATCCAACGTCTAATGTCATTTACACAATCCTCAACTTTACTAAGCTTCTGTCTGTCCTCTGACTTCGCTGACACATACAGCTGTGTATCATCAGCATAACAGTGGAAGCTAATTCCATGTTTACAAATAATTTGTTCTAGGGGTAACATGTATAAAGTAAAAAGCAGTGGGCCTAAAACAGAACCCTGGGGAACTCCAAAAGTAACCTCAGTAAGCATGGAGAAATCACCATTTATATCTACGAACTGATAACGATCGGTCAGATAAGACCTGAGCCAGGAGAGGACTGTTCCCTTAATGCCAACAACATTTTCTAATCTATCAAGGAGAATAGTGTGATCTATGGTATCAAAAGCTGCACTAAGGTCTAGTAACACAAGCAGCGAGATACAACCCTGATCAGAGGTCAGAAGAAGGTCATTTACTACTTTAACTAGTGCTGTCTCTGTTCTGTGATGAGGTCTAAATCCTGACTGATACATTTCATGAATGTTGTTCCTTTCTAAGTATGAGCATAACTGCTTTGCTACTACCTTTTCTAGAATCTTAGAGATGAAGGGGAGATTCAATATTGGTCTATAACTGGATAATTGAGACGGGTCAAGGTCAGGTTTTTTTTTTTATCAATGGTTTAATAACTGCTAATTTTAGAGATTTAGGTACATAGCCAATGGTTAGGGAAGAATTTACTATATTCAAAAGTGACTTAACTACTCCTGGACAAATCTGTTTAAACAAACATGTGGGTATGGGATCTAGTATGCAGGTTGATGAATTAGCTGATGAGATTAGTGTAGCTAGGTCGGTCTCTATAAGCGGAGCAAAACACTCTAAACATTGTGGATTACTTTGTCATTACTGCAAAACACATTTTAAGTCTCATACTTGCTACAAAACAATATTCTATTGTATAAAGTACAGAAAATGATGTATAATGTATGAATCTTGTAAACGTTCTAGATCTGTATGGACCCACTACAACAATGTAGCATGCTACAGCGTTATGGTACAACAAAACACAAAGCCGGTTTCAAACTAACTATATATAGTCAGTGCATTTAAAATCTTCCCTTATTCAGAAATAGTTCTTCAACTCCAAAGGATCCGGTTTTAAAAAATTATTGTTGATCATGAATTCACAGGTGGCTTAGTGGTTAGCACGTTTGCCTGACCCCGGCAGGGTTGGGGGTTCGATTTTTTGTCATCTTGGAAATCGCCAACTAGTTGAACAAAGTCTGTGCCTTAACTCTGCGTCGTATAGCTGCATTGCGTTTGAACCCGGAATTTACTCCAATGTCCGCACTATATCTAGGTTTGAGTTCTCGTTAATATGATGTTGAACGTCACTGGAAAATGATGAGTGAGAAAAGAAGCTCTTGCTCTCTTGCTAACAGCAAAATCCGATTGTTATCATTTAGAGTTGAGGTCACTGAATTGTTTTCTGGTTAATAACTATTGTAACTAAGCTAGCAATGTACATTTACATTTATGGCATTTTGGCAGATGGCCTTATCCCGAGCGATTCACATTTATCCAATTGAGCAGATGAGGGTTAAGGGCCTTACTCATGGGCTCAACAATGCTAGGGTTTTGAGCTCACAACCTTCTGATCAGAAGTCCTAGTTCAGTCTTAGCCACTGAGCTACCACCACCCCAAAAGCAATGTCACCCTAGCAGACAACCGCTGACTTCTCATATATTTCATCCATCCATTTTCCATACCGCTTATCTTACACCTGGGCACGTGGGAGCCTGGAGCCTATCCCTGAGAACTTGGGTTGGAAGGCGGGGGACACCCTGGACAGAGTGCCAACCAAACGCACACCCATTCACACACTACAGACAATTTAGACACGCCAGTCAGCCTACAGCGCATGTCTTTGGACTGGGGGAAGAAACCGGAGTACCTGGACGAAACCCTTGCGGCACGGGGAGAACATGCAGACTCCACGCACACAGGGCAGAGGTGGGATTCGAACCCATAACCCTGGAGACACTCAATACGAACACATTTGATATGTTTCACATGGAGCATTCCTTTACATGGGCTAGGAAAATAATTGTAATTTGTGACTCCTCATATCTGTGCTAGTGAAGTTCTATGTATATCCGCACAGATCAAGCACTGAGAGGAAATTTGACTAATTATATGTTATATAAACATGATCATGATCAGGTTACCTGGCGCTACCTATCGAGCCTGCAGGTGATGAATAAACACGGATGACGTCATGTGTTTTGAATGCGGCGCATGCGCACTCAGACCCTGTCCCGCTCAACTCCGCTCCGTTCCTTCCCTTTGGATTTGTTCTAGACTCGATCACAAACCCGCGACGGCTATTATGCATGCCGCATTACTGTAAGATAGTGACCGCAAACTCTACTGGCGTCCTCTAGTAGTCACAGCTGAACTTGTATTTGCACTTGTTACGAAATCGCCGCGGGACTATTTGATTCCTCCGCGGAGAACGCGCACAGGGGTCGTGAGGCGTCCAAGATGGCGGCGACGTGTACGGTCCAGGCTTTATAAAAGGTAAGAAAACAAAGTGTTTTAAATCAGCTGGCGAGTTGTGATCGGATGGATTGTGACGAAGGTCTTTTCGGTTGATGAGTGTGTTTGAAGCGGGAGCATGTCATCGCTCGTAGCCCGAGCTAAACGACATGTTTTCAGCGTGCTAGCCAACTAGCTCACGTTTAAACATTAGCAGCGATGTCGCTGTCAGTCAATCGTTATACTGGATTCTTAGCCCGAGTGTCGAAAGTGCTTCATCTGAACGCGAGATTGATGTCTTGATGTCTGTTTCCTGCGACTGATTGCAGTCATGTTTGATCACGTAACGCGGCGCAGAGATGGCGTTATAACTGTGCTAGCTTGGAATATTTACCTAATCTATTGTTTCTCACCACCCTGATGTGTGCACAGCTCTCAGGCATACGCTGAATCAACATGTTTTGCCCAGGCACTCCATGTTGACCCAACACAGCTTTAGGATCCACTGTGACAAAGCCTGTAGTCCTGCCAGCTGTCCTGCACTAACATGGCCAAAGACCAGCCGAATGTGTTCGACCTCCTCCCGCTTCTGGAGTCCACCGATCTGCATGAGCTGGAGCAGGTCCGAAGTGTCTTACAGGAGAACCTCAGTGCAGGTTTGTCACCTTCACGTCACACGGTCAGCTTTTTTTTATAAACCCGTTTGTTTTTTCCAAATCTTTTTTTTTATTTATATATATATATATATATATATATATATATATATAGATATAGATATATAGATATATAGATATGTGTGTGTGTGTATATGTATGTATGTAGGGCACTCGGTCACCACTTTTGGGTTAGACATGTACCGTGTATGGACTGTCTTATTGAGCACGTTTGTCATATAGGTCAACGGAATTTAACTCAAATTTGTTGAGGTCCAGGTACTTGCTTACAAAGATCTAACTGGATAAGCAACGGACAGCGGTGATGCTTTAATGCTTAACTATTTAAAAAGTTTTTATGGCTCGACTAACAGTAAAACTGTTTAAAGCGGTTGTTTTGTAAAGGATCTAATGTTCAGCGACAGCGCCCTCAACTAGTATCGGCACCCTTGGTAAATATAACAAATCTTTGTTAAATATAGCTGCGCAGCAATTATTGACAGCCTTTTAGTCAATGTTTTCTGCTATCTCCTCTTGCCAAGATAACAGCTCTGAGTCTTCTCCTATAATGCCCGATGAGGTTGGAGAATAAATGGTAAAGGGTCCGAGTCCATTCCACCATACAGGATCTCTCCAGATCCTTCAGATTTCGATGTGGTGGACTCTCTTTTTCAGTTCACCCCACAGGTTTAATACTGGAACCATGGGTGCCAATATTAATGGACTTCTCTGTATGGTACTTCGGTGATCCTTTTGCACAAGTTGTATGAGTGCCTGGTATTAAGTGTGAACACTATGACAAAACATCACGATTCCCAGACGTTTCTGTAATAAACGTCATTCATCACAATGTATGGGCAAAGTAGTAGCACTGCGTTGTTATCTTTTTTTAATTATTATTTATTTATTTATTTATTTTTTAAATTTATTAATATTTTCTAAATGAAATTTGAATGGGGGGTTTCCTCCGGGTTCCTCCTGTTTCCTCCCCCAGTCCAAAGACATGCATGGTAGGTTGGCAGCTTGGTAAATTGTCCGTAGTGTATGAATGGGTGTGTGAGTGTGTATGTGATTGTGCCCTGCGATGGACTGGCACCCTGTCCAGGGTGTACCCCGCCTTGTGCCCGATGCTTCCTGGGATAAGCTCCAGGTTCCCCGCGACCCTGAAGCAGGAATAAGCGGTTCAAGATGGATGGATGGATGGATGGAAATTTGAATGATCTAAAACTTCAGCGTCTAATATCTGCATTCATTCACAGTTCATAACCATTAGAGGAGAAATAATAACACATTTCCAAAAAAAACAAAACATTGCTATTACCTGTGTCTGAGACAGGATAGACCCTCTAGGATTATTGCGATCACAGAAATAAACGCAAACGCCACAATATTCGGCGGAGCTTGCGATTTTTCAAAATGACCGCAGATTTTCCGTAGATTTGGGACGTGTGTTCAACCGAAGCACTCTCCAATTCATGTGTGTCAAACATGAATACAGCTCAAAGGACTCGTTTACCAGCAAAAAAGCGTGCAAAACTATTTCCTGCAAATGCAACTCCGGCAAATTCGAGTAGTTTTCCACAAAAAAATGCGCATCATAATTTTGAAAAAAGCCGCAGTGATCACACAAAAACATCCAGGAAATCCTGTACAGACTGAAAGGTGTTCTTCTATAATTCATCACAGTATTGGCATTATACCGTCACCAGCTCTCAGTTCTGTACCTACAAACTATATAGTAGCAACTGACTGTATGGTAAGATTTTGCACGCTGAGTTTTGTAATGTCTTATTTGTGTCAGATAAAGGGTCTGTGCTTCTCTATGGCCTTGTGGATTATTATCTGGATACCAGCTCTCCTCAGGCTGTGGACCTCCTGTCCTCCATCAGGGAGCCTCACGATAAGGTGAGGGCAGAATTTTCACTCTCTATTCACAGTGGAAAAATATTCTTGTACATATTCAGCCTCTTCTTTTAAAATTGTATTTTTTAATGTAATTTTTTTAAGGCTGTTCATATTCAAACACATTAGTTTTACTGCCTAGGAATGGATTGCTTCATTTCTTTTAAAGCCAAGTCCCTGCATTAATCATTACGTGTGTGTGTGTGTGTGTCTTCGCCCTGAAGCACCTTTTAGACAAGATGAACGAGTGCATGGCCAAGCCGAGCTGCAGGCTCCCGACCCTCACCCTCCTCGGTCATGTTGTTCGCAAGCAGCCGCCGTGGATTCACAAGATTGCTCGCTTCCCTCTGCTCGCCTCACTACTCAGATGCCTCAAGGTACTGAGTGAGAAGGCATCCAAGCAGAACTATCTCTGAACTTGTGGTTTTTGAAAATGGAGCTTGCCCTAGTTCTTTTCAAGATACAGAGTGTAATTTGAACCTGAAAATGGGTTACACAAAGACATACATAAATGCTGTATGTCTGTATTTCATGAAAATCTCGTCAATTAGTCTTGCTGTATTTGTATTCAATCATATTTCTACTTGGCCGTGTTGCTTATTTTTCCCTCTCTGCTTTGTGTTTCTCAATCAACAGACTGAGTCAGATGTTGTGGTTCTTATAACTGGAGTGTTGGTGTTAGTCATCCTGCTACCCATGATACAACAGACCAGCAAACAGCTCCTGTTTGAGTTTTTCGACATCTTCGGACGACTTGCAGCTTGGAATCAGAGAAACCCAGGTAACGAAGAGTACAATGATCCTTATCATAATAATGATTATTTATCTGGAATATGTAGTAATGCTAAGAAGAGAGGTAGCTTGCTAGTGACATTGAGAAAGCTACAGCTGTCTATTCTGTATAACAAACTCCCAAGCAACTACATCTGCTGTGGTTGTTGGGTCACTGTAAAATGTTTATGGATCATTAAATCAAATTGCAAAACAGCAAAACTGGGTTTAAATCGATTAGGCACCCAGGGCAGGACATATCATGTGGCTCCTCCCTTTTTAAAATAGCCAGGGATAAGCCATTCTTGAATGCTAGTACCATGGACGTAAGCTGGCACAAATACCTCCTTCTTCAAAGAGAATGAATTCAAGCTATTTTAAAAAGGGGAGGAGCTACTCTATGTCCTGCCCTGACTTCCCGTTTCAGTGGATATCATGTCAGCACATCAAATAACCCTGCATATTTCAAGGCACTTCACAGGGACTTTAAGCAATCGACTTAAACCACCGTTTGCTGTTTTGCAATTTGATTTAATGATCCATAAAAATCTTACACTGACCTAACAATCACTGTAAGCAGTGTAGATGCTTGTGAGTTTGTTATGCAGAGAATAGACAGCTTTAACATTCTCACTGTCACTAGCAAGCTACTTATTTTAACATTACTACATGTTGCAGATAAATAATCGTTTCTTCTTGAAACTGAACAAAACCTGTGCGTTCGAACAGCCTAAGCCATATTTACCACCCACGCTTGCTGACATGATTTCTCTCACTCAACAACGGCATCTTCAGCATTTCATAATGTCGGGGGCGGGACACGTCAGATTCTCGCGAGCATTTGATTGGACAGAAACTCAAACTAGAAACTGAAGTGCGAAATGATGTCATCAAAATTGTTGCTCCGTATTGGTGGTAGAGAGACGCTAACTTTTGAATGCATATATCTTCTGAATGCGAATTTTGTCATCGTTTTGGAGCACACTCGCATATCGATAACCTTAAAGCTAACATATTCGTACTAAAAGCCACAAAACGTCCATGATGATTTCATGGGGACGTTAACCAAAGACCTACTCGACGTGGTTCGGTGTTGTTTACTTGATTTTTGTTAACGGCCATAACCAAATCCGTACTGAGCAGAAAACATTTGCAAGCAGACACTACTGTAAAGTTTCTCTAAACATTGTAAATATAAATGTAATGTTCTAAATATTCATTTTGTGATGTGTGTATCCGCTAGGCCATGCTCAGGGGGCGTATGCAGTTCACTTGCATGCCAGCGTGTACTCCTTCTTTCATCGCCTCTATGGCATGTACCCCTGCAACTTTGTGTCCTATCTGCGCGCCCATTACAGCATGAAGGAGAACGTGGACACTTTTGAGGAAATAGTTAAGGTGTGTGTGTGTGCGCTGCTCCTGTGGTGTTCTCCATTATGCTCCATTTTGTAGGTATCAAAAAAAAATAAATTCATACGTCATGCTTCATTTAAACACAACCGGTCCTGTTTCCATCAGCCAATGCTTGAACATGTGCGGATCCATCCAGAACTTGTCACTGGAACCAAAGACTATGAATTGGACCCAATCAGGTCAGTCTGACTCAACAAAATGTCAGTGACGTTCACTTATCAGCGTGTTAATCTGTTGTTAAGTTAACCTGTTCCTCTGCTGGTTAAAGGTGGAAGAGGTTTGAGAGCCATGACATTGTGATTGAATGTGCCAAAGTGTCCCTGGACCCTAAGGAATCGTCTTGTGAAGAGGGCTTCTCGTTCCTGCCTGACCATGTGCCACGGCGCCTCGTCGACAGCAGCAGGTCCTGCGCAGATCTCGACACACATGGTTAGGACGCACTCTCTTCTACACCAATACAATTTTTATTTTCGTTTAAAGAGTTTGTCCGTTTCAAAGGTTTGTGCGTTGTATGTCTCTTTTTACAGGAAGTTCATCTTTCACCTCAATGGCTACGGTTCGCCTTTCCCTTTCCTTACCCCATCTGACAGTCACTCAGCACCCAGGCCTCAGTTTACAGACCCCCAAGCAACAGGTAAATCATCCTGCCAAGCACTCACACTCACAACTGGACATGAAATGGAGTAGTAAAAAAAAAAAAAAACGCCAAGGTGGTAAAAGTACTCAAATTCTTAATTTAATTAATAAATAAATTCACTGATAAAATCAGGTTCAAATTACAAAAGTATTAAATGTATGCAGTAAACACTTACTTTCATTTAAAGTATGGAAGTACAATAAAGTTTCACTGAAGGAAAAGTTCAAATGCAGAAATGTACCTATTGTACTTGGAATTTTATGGAATTAAACCTGTTCTGGTATATTAAACGATTTCCGGTTAAATTAGCCCCTCCAAAAGTATTGGAACACAAGGCCAATTCGTTTATTAAAGACATTTGGGTTTGAGCTCAAAAGATGAATATGAGAAGAAAGTTTAGAATTTCAGCTTTATATTTCCTGGTATTTATATGTAGACGTGTTAGAACCCAGCACATTTTGTATCTCATTTATCAGTCCACCCCATTTGTAGGTGAGCATAAATATTGGAACGTGACCGACGGGTGTTTCTTGTTACCCAGATGTGTCCGGTTAGATTGTTTGTTTAAACAATACATGGATCTGAACGATTACTCTTGGTTTTAGCCTTCAGTTTCACCTGTGAAGACTGCATTTGCTGTTAAAAAGGAGAAAAAACAAAGTGAAGATCAGAGAGCTGTTTATGAGAGAAAAGCAAATCATTTTGAAGCTGAGAAAAGCGGGAAAAATCATTCAGAGGAATTGCACAAACGTTGGGCATAGCCGATACAACAAATTTGGAATGTCCTGAAAAAGAATTAAACCACTGGTGCACTGAGCAACAGGCACCGAATGGGTCGGGCCAAGGAAAACCGCAGCAGCTGATGACAAACATTGTGAGCGCTGTGAAGAAAAACCCCAAAACAGGAACAGGCTCACTAATCTTTATTGATGATGTAACTCCTGATGGTTGCAGCAGAATGAATTCTGAAGTCTACAGAAACATTTTGTCTGCCAATTTACTGAAAAATGCATGCAAACGAATTGGGAGTGACTTTATCATGCAGCAAGACAAGGATCCAAAACACTCTGCCAACTCAAGAAACAGTGGACGATTTTAGACTGGCCAAGTGAATCACCAGACCGTAACCCAGTGGAGCAGCATTTCACCTCCTGAGGAGGAGACTGAAGGGAGAAACCCCCCAAAACAAACAACAACTGACTGAGGCTGCAGTAAAAGCCTGGAAGCATCACAAAAGAAGAAACCAACAATTTGGTGGGCAGTGTGTTGCAGGCTTGATGCAGTTATTGCAAGCAAGGGATACGTAACGAAATATTAAGTGTTTTTTACTTCAAGACTTATCTTTTCCTATACTTTTGCTCGCCTGAAATCAGCTGATACAAACGGTTTTATGTTGGTTAAAACATGTAGATGTAAATACCAGGAAATAAAAGCTGAAATCCTCTTGAACTCTTGTCTCATATCCATCTTTGGATCTCAAACCCAAATGTCTTAGGTGCATAGCACAAACAAATTAATTGGCCTTGCCGTTCCTGTAGATTCGGAAGGAACTGTGTATTACAGGCCACGGTAGCTCAGGAGTTAACATTCTTAGCTGATTGGAAGAGTCTCCTTCTGTGAGACTGGGCGATTCTTGGTGAAACTTTATTAGACCAACTTGCAAGACATTACAGGAAAAAGGCGAAATTGCTTTGTGACTTTAAATGAGCTATGAGGTATACGATTGTGTTGACAGGGTCTTGAGGCGATGTCCTCAGGGATTAAGGAGGTCATGTGGAGCCCTTCCTCTGCGTGTGGGATGAGCACCCCACCCAGCTCCAGAGGAATGTCCCCCACCACCGTCTCTGATCTCTCACACAGTGCCTCCCACTTATTAGGGCGGGTCCCAAGCACACCAGGTCAGGGTGCTGAAGTGCTGTTTTTTGATCTGTGTGTGTGTATGGAATAAATGGTTATATGTGTAATCATTTATTTCAGAGATATCAATAGATGTGATATTCTTCTGTGTAAAAAGTAAGTACACCCTGAGCCACTCCTTGGTGGATTTGCCCGTGTGCTTAGAATCGTTATCTTGTTGAAGGTCTGCAGACTAGCAGATTCTGCGATTAAATTTTGGGGTTCTTGGAGACTTTACTTCACAACAGATGGTCTGCTCTTGGGCTGAATTTGCTGGGAAGGCTAGTCCTGGACAAATTGGCAGTCATGTCAAATCAGTGTAGATTATTTCCTTACAGTGGAATGATGTATTTCAAATAATTTGGAGGTGTTTTTAAATCCCTTGCCACAATCTGTGGCATCTCAAAAAAAAATTTTTTGAAGGCCTTACAGAACTCTTAAGATATTGGCATTATGACACCAACCAAAAAAAGCCAACAATTTTCATGGGGTGTACTTATTTTTTTCACACGTGTGAGATATTACGACGAGTTTGCTTTTAGTGCACACTGCTGAGTAACGTATATTTCACAGTGGATGGGAAGTGGACTCCGTCTGCCTCCACACCCTCAGAGTCCTCCCCTGTTCTCTTGCTCTCGGGGGAACTCGAGCACACTGCCCAACCCATCAGCATTACTCTCCCACCCCCTAAGGTATAATATTAAATGGAATATTTACATTTAAATTCATGCCATCTATAAGAAATCAGCATGTTGTGAACGATCTGTATTTGATCTCTTTTCATTTCAAAATCCTTGCATTACACGACCCTGTCCAGACAAATCAGGAGATTAAAAAAGGCAACCCCACATCTATCAACGGCAAAGGTGAGCATACAGTGTTTTCAGTTTCGGACAGTCATTCTTTACTTTTAATCTGATATTTCATTTATTCTTTCTGTGTTTGCATTAAGCTACAGAATATGGACTTCTGTTTCAGATTAAAAAGTTTTTGATGCTCTGTGCTGTTTCTCAGGTCCAGGCGATGGTCTTAGTACTTTTTCATTGACTGAGCTGTCTGACTTTGTGAAGAGGACTGAGAGAGAGAAAGAGGACGGTGAGTGTTTAAATAAAAACACAGGCTAATTTTTATGCTTCGTCAAATTGAAGTGTCACTTAGATGTATTGTATGTAAAATGTATGTAAATTAGATGTATTGTATGTAAAATAATCCATTGTTTATGTTTATTGATTAGTGTCCAAGATTATACAAAAAATTGCCTAGGAGTGTTCATACTTAACAATGTCGCGTTCTGTGGGTATGAGTGACTATGCTGTTTGAACAGTTTACCGTTTAGGTGGGTTGTTTTAAGACGCGTATTAAATGTCAAAGCTGAATTCATTGCCAATTGAAAGAAACCTTGTGACTGTCCAGTTGAAGCAGAGTTGTAGGTTGAGAAAATGTTTGTTATATTAGTAATAATATTTTTTTTATTCATCTTTCATCACTGTTACACTTCAGATGCCATAACAGCAGAGTTGCTGACCCTAACCCAGGGCAAACTCGACCCGCTCCCCACACCAGCCCCGGACTTGTCCTTCTCCAGCACCTCTGACACACCCCTCCCCTTAAACCCCAGCATTTACAATCTGGCCTCCACCCCAGACAGGGCAGTGAACACCACTAAAGGAGCAGATCAGCAGCCTTCCTGGAACATGTGGCCGTGTTTCACTCCCATAGAGAACTCCTTGAGCCCTTCTGCAGCTGATGATGTCTCCTTGGAGCTGTTTAAGGGGTGGGTTCCTGGGGGGGATTTTTTGCGGGGGGGGGGGGGGGGGGGGGGGGTGGGGGGGGGGGGGGGGGGGGGGGGGGGGGGGGGCGGGGGGGGGGGGGGGGAGAGGAGGCGGAGGTGGGGGATCTATCTGCCATGTCCCCTCTAGAGGTGCTGGATCGCCTCATTCAGCAAGGTCACGATCTTCATGAAAAAGTGTTAAAGAGGTAAATAGTTTTGTAGGAGTGTTTCTTATGAATCCAGAGTAATGAATCCGGGTTCATAAAAAATTACGTTCATATAAATGAAATCGCAATGACATTTTCTGTCTTTCAGATCTCCTTCCTCATCAAACCCCTTGGCTGAGTCACACTGTGGAGGTAAACAGCATAGCACTAAAGGAAAAGGTATATAGTAATATAATATACACATTGACTCTTCAGACTATTATGAAGATCTGTCCTCCAGCCTGTCCTCACTTGGATCCTGTCCTGCTTGTCTGTTTGTATTCATTTCTTCTTTTTTTTTTCTCCCTAATTATTTCCTTTAAATCATTCCTTTAAAATGTCTCCACACAAATTGCTTTCCTGAATCTCTGATTTTACTCTAGATATATATATGTGGAATAGGGTGTAACAATACACTCATCACAATTTGATTTGATTCACGATACTGCATACATAAATGAATTCGAAGGAAATATGAACAAAATGTGAAGGAAGAAAAATTTAGATTGATCAGGCTCCTCCTGTGTAATCAGCAATGTGCATTTTGTCTGTTTAAATAAAAAAAAGTCTTGTCTAAAGTTTGCCACAAGCCTTTTTATGGATATCTTTGAGAAATGGCTTTCTTCTTGCCACTCTTCCATAAAGGCCAGATTTGTGCAGTGTACGACTGATTGTTGTCCTATGGACAGACTCTCCCACCTCAGCTGTAGTTCTCTGCAGTTCATCCAGAGTGATCATGGGCCTCTTGGCTGCATCTCTGAACAGTCTTCTCCTTGTCTGAGCTGAAAGTTTAGAGGGACGGCCAGGTCTTGGTAGATTTGCAGTGGTCTGATACTCCTTCCATTTCAAAATGATCGCTTGCACAGTGCTCCTTGGGATGTTTAAAGCTTGGGAAATCTTTTTGTATCCAAATCCGGCTTTAAACTTCTCCACAACAGTATTACGGACCTGCCTGGTGTGTTCCTTGGTCTTCATGATGCTCTCTGCGCTTTCAACAGAACCCTGAGACTATCACAGAGCAGGTGCATTTATACAGAGACTTGATTACACACAGGTGGATTCTATTTATCACCATCAGTCATTTAGGACAACATTGGATCATTCAGAGATCCTCGCTGAACTTCTGGAGTGAGTTTGCTGCACTGAAAGTAAAGGGCCGAATAATTTTGGACGCACCAGTTTTCAGTTTTTTATTTGCTGAAAAAGTTTAAAATATCCAATAGATTTCGTTTCACTTCACAATTGTGTCCCACTTGTTGGTGATTCTTCACAAAAAATAAAAATTTTATATCTTTATGTTTGAAGCCTGAAATGTGGCAAAAGGTTGAAAAGTTCAAGGGGCCGAATACTTTCGCAAGGCACTGTATGTGTATGTTTGTGTGTGTATATATATATATATATATAGATAGATAGATAGATAGATATATCTATATATATATGTGTGTGTGTGTGTGAGAGAGAGAGAGAGAGAGAGAGAGGATATAGATAGATATAATTACTCTGTGGGTTGTGCAGATTGGGATCTCCGGTGTTCAAACAGTACACATTTCCGCATAATTGCATAATTTAGCCGTGCATTGTGTCACGATGTATCATTACACCCCTAATGTAGAACAGTTATGTAACAGAACATTAAAGAATGGTTTTGTGCTATTGATGATGGTGTATTTTGCATACGTAGGCTCAGGAGCTCCGGATGAGCTGGCACTGTTGCGCAGTCAGCTGCTGCTCCTGCACAACCACCTGCTTTATGAGAGGCATAAAAGAGAGCAGCACGCACTGCGCAACCGCCGCCTACTCCGTCGTGTCATCAACGCCACTGCGCTGGAGGAGCAGAACATCTCCATGGTGAAGGAGCTCAGTGTTACACATGTTTAAAGTTAAATAAAAATAGAAGGGATGGATTCATTTAACGTCTATACATATGCCTGGAGAACCCCCGTTTGTGTAGAATAATGTTTCTTAAAGAAAGCAAAGAAAGTCTTTTTAACGTCCTTGTTAGTTTATCAGCTGATGAGTATCACATTGGATCTCTCCATGCTGGTAAATTATCAAGCATTTGTGTGCGGTGATGTTGCAGAAGGCCCAGCTGCGGCTACAGGAGGTGGAGATACAGACTCTGCGGGCGAGTCTGCAGGAAGAGCAGGAGCGCTCCAAGCGTCTGCAGCAGGAAGGAGAGGCACAGGTGCAGCAGCTCCACGGCCAACTCCAGAAGCTCCAGCACGAGAGGAACGACTTCTGTACCAAAACTCAGGAGCTGCAGGTCAGTACATTTCATTCAAAAACAACAGGAAAAGCAGATGATCGAGCATGTGCCTGAGGTGTTTGTGCCTTTAGGGAAATGAATAAATCGACACGAGTGGTTGCTGTTTGGTGGATTGGATTTAAAAAAAGAAATGTTTGGAGATCTTCAAATATGCTTCAGAACAAAAGATTCAAATAGTGAACGTACATGAATGTGTCTTGATTCCTCATCAGAGTGACTTGCAGGAAAGTAAGAAGAGAATGGGTGAGATAGAGGCGGAGCTGCAGAAAGCCAATAACAAAGTGTGCAATACAGGACACCTGCTCAGCCAGCTGTCTATCAAGGTGAGCGGAACATCTGGACTAAAATCAGCTGCATTTGCGTAATGCTTAAAGTATTATGACCTTTTTTATTTATTTTATTTGTTTAGTAAAAACGCTTAAAGTTTAAATTTGCTTTTTCACATCGCAGCTCAACAACAGTGAAAGCCTGGAGCAACAGATGGTCTTCTTGAACAAACAGCTGTTACTGCTGGGCGAAGCCAATAAACTGTGTGTGCAGGAAGTCCAGCATCTTGGACCAGACTCGCATAAAGTAAGCATTGTTTTACGTTTTCTATCTATCTATCTATCTATCTATCTATCTATCTATCTATCTATCTATCTATCTATCTATCTATCTATCTATCTATCTATCTATCTATCTATCTATCTATCTATCTATCTATCTATCTATCTATCTATCTATCTATCTATCTATCTATCTATCTATCTATCTATCTATCTATCTATCTATCTATCTATCTATCTATCTATCTATCTATCTATCTATCTATCTATCTATCTATCTATCTATAAGTTGCAGTGTTCATTTTATTAGCAATCCACTGACAGGGTTTTAAATCATTACTTAATGGTTTCTGTCCTGTTGATGCTTAGGTTGAAGTATCAAAATCTTATCCTAAATTCCTAATTTTGTATCCGTGTGTTTGCATCCTTTATGACCAGGCTCATCGTGCAGGTCAGATCTGACCCAAACAATATTTACTCACTGATGGATAGATCTTTAGTCATTGCACAAGTACAGGTACAAAGCAGTGAAATACTCTTTAGCATCTACCAGAAAGTGCATAATAGTAATGCAAATGAGCACTGTATACAGCGGTGCTTGAAAGTTTGTGAACCCTTATAGAATTTCCTATATATCTGCATAAATATGACCTAAAACATCATATTTTCACACTTAAGTCTTAAAAGTAGACAAAGAGAACCCAGTTAAACAAATGAGAGAACAATATTATATTTGGTCCTTTATTTATTGAGGAAACTGATCAAATATTACACATCTGTGAGTAGCAAAAGTATGTGAACCTTTGCTTTCGGTATCTGGCATGGGCCCCTTTGTGTAGCAATAACTGCAACTAAACGTTTCTTAATTAAACGGAATTTAAGCCCGTTGCTCGGTACAGAACAGCTTCGACTCTGGGATGTTGGTGGGTTTCTTCACGTGAACTGCTTGCTTCGTGTCCTTCCACAACATTTCTATTGGATTAAGGTCAGGACTTTGACTTGGCCTTTCCAAAACATTAACTTTCTTCTTCTTTAGCCGTTCTTTGGTAGACCGACTTGTGCGCTTAGGGTCTTGCAGCATAACCTACTTTTCTCTTGAAATCCAGAGCACGGACAGATGTCATGACATTTTCCTTTAGTATTCAGTGGTATATGTCAGAATTTATTGTTACATCAATTATTGGCAAAAAGAAAACCTCAACGAAATCCAGTATGGACTGTAAAATGTGTAAGTAAATCTAAGTAAACCATAAGTACATGGTCCTAGATTAGAACCCTGTGCTGTATGTTCATTTAAAAAAAAAAAAAAAACATTTTGTGGGTGGGATTTTTAGGAGCAGAAGATGCTGCAGATGTGTTCCACACGAGAGACCGAACGGTTGAGGCAGAGCTCCATTCAGCAGAGCCAGAGGCTGGAGGCGGCCCAGCAACGCATCACCGACCTGGAGACCCAGCTTACCAAGAAAGAGCACCTCATCCTGGAGCAGAAGAAACTCCTAGAAAATGTCAAAAATCAGGCCAAGTACATGCTTCTCACTTATCAAAGCATTTCACGTGAGGTTTAAAGTGGTGAAACTATGGGTTATGGATATTATAAGGCTTAACTTACTTGTACCTCTTGTACCTTGATTGAGTTTGATTCTATCTACTTATTCCAACATTTCTGTCCTGCAGAGGGCAGCTACAAGCTTCTGAGAACAGGTATCTTGCCCAAAAGCATGTGACTCAGGCTTTACAATCAGAAATGCTCCAGCTGTATAGTCAGCTTGAGCTCACCAGCCTCTCAAACAGCACACCAGCAAGAGTAGCAGCTGAACCAGGCAGCCCTGAAAACCAGAGGTATGCAGCATACAATCTTTTTAACAAGCTGTGAAAACATGTACTGTTTTTCCATCTATTTTTCTTCCATCTTTCTTTACCGTGGCATGTGGAACTGAAGCGCCCCCCCCCCTCCTCCTGGTCCGCCTCCCAATTTATTAGTATTAACTCCAACTATGGTGCTTTTAATGGATACCAAAATGTCCTTTGAAAGCCTCAGATCTGTCAAACTTGACGTATTTCACGTAGGAGCTCCTCATTTTCATTGAAAAATACCCCAAAAGAGCATTACCGCACCCAAACTAAAATCGCGAAGACAAGCGAATTAATCTGGAATGATGGACAATTGCGCGGGTCTTTTGAACTTTCCGATATGAACTGACACTTTGGAAGCCCCGCCCCCTTTCCCCTCATCTAACATTAGTAATGTTTTGGCCGCTGCTTTTGTCTCGACTCAGTTTTCCCATGTGAAGGATGCGCTGATGTGGCGCCCTCGCTTTCTGTCAAGGCAAAAGGTGAATGTTTTGACTTGGTTAACAAGAAGTGTATAGTTAACATCAGTTAACTATAGGGATAACCATTAGGGATGCACATGAATAATTTGTCCAAAAATGGTCCAATCTTTTGTTTTTGTTTGTTTGTTTGTTTTAACAAAAAAGGTTAAATAGGTCAACGAAGTCAGATCTAACAATGTAACAATAATTTTAATTAGAGGTCGACCACTTGATCAGTTTTGCAGATTAATTGGGATCGATAAACAATTGCTGGAACCATCGGATATCGGTAAAAATCCAAACCGGTAGTTTTTATTTTACCCCCTAGACGCCACTCTCTACTGTATAATGTCAGCAGACCCTTCTCAGCCGCTCCGCAATGGACAAATAACCATCACTGACTAATTTTGTTGTGTTATTTGAAGAGTTTTTTAATTCATTTTGGATGTCTGATTTTTATTTGTTATTTGGAGTGTTTCTTTTTGGATGCAGGTCTTTTATTTACTTGAATATTTATTAATAGTTAGTAAATAAATAAAATATATTTATAATAAATACAAATATAATTATATATGATTATGTTTTTCGTTTTAAAAAGTACAGTACATTTTCAGTGCTGTTTATATTAAGCTCAGCAGTATTTTACTCTGAGTGATATGTTTTCATTCCGTATCGATTTTAAAAACGGTTTTTATTTGTAGATTAATAGGTTATCGGTAGGTACCGCCCAACTTGGTTATCGGTATCAGTAATATCCACTATCGGTCAACCTCTGATATTAATGATACTCATATTAAGAAAGTGATTTAAAACATTGTTTGCTGACCTTCGCTACTCTGCACCAATACGTTCGAGCATTTTGAGCAGGAGAACAAGGGTGAAAATTTGGCTGGGAGTTTAGACAACAGATTTTTGAAAGGACTATATTGAAGCTGTACCATGTTTCATCCTCAAGAAGACCTTGAGTAAAATTTTCATTCGTATTTATTTCAGGCCAAACGGCAGCAACACCTCCACCTCGGCTCAAACCTCCGAGTCAGGGAAAAGAGAGGAAACTTCTTACGTGTGTGTGAACGGCGAGCTCTCCCCGCTGTCTCCCGGATCACCCCCATCCACTGCACTGTTCAACGGCAGTCAGGAAGAAGACCTTTCTGTCCTGTCCTGCAACTCCCCTTTGGCCGAGAGCTTCCTGGGAATGCACAACCAAGGGCTGCTGAAGAAGACGAAGAGTGCGTATGAGGAGCACACCCACCGGCTTCATGACACGAGCTCGGAGCCTGCCGAGAAACACGCTGAGCTCACAGGGTCCCAGAGGCTGGCAGAGGAAGAACCCGACCTCCCGCCTGTGGATCGGCACAGGGCTCACACTTACAACATCCAGAGGCGCAGACAGCAGGACCTGCACATCATGGATTACAATGAGACCCACCAGGAGAAGACATAAAGGAGCTGGGAAGGTCGAGTTAGTGAGACTGCCACTGTAGATTTGCTTGCAACACTAGACAGAATGATAGGGGGAGGGGGGGTGTTTGACCTCTGCAGCACTCTTTATTTTAACAAGAGTGGACTGCATTGTTTTAGCAAAAAATTTTTTTAAAGTGCTACTGTATTACAAAACAGCCAAAAAAAGCGAGTGTGTGTGTCTATATATACACATCTACACGTCGAGGGTTTAAAGCTATAGGATCACTATGTTTTAGGGGTCGTGTTTGTTTTTGGGCTGCGATCACAGTTCATCATTTTCATTAAAACTCGCACCTAAATCATACTGATTATAGCTTTAACCAATTCATCCACTCTTTAAGAGTCTCGTAACCACCACGGTGTGAAATAAGAGCATTTATGCTCATAAATATTTTTTTTTTCCAAAAAGTAGTACACTTGAGACGTTTATCGGTTCAATTTGGTTTTATTCCTGTATTGGATTATTTGCTAGACATTTCAGCTTCAGATGTGTATAAAACACGCTGCAGTGGTGGTTATGTTGTGTGTGTGTGTGTGTGTGTGTGTGGATTGTGTTTGGTCCCTTCCCGTATTAACTAGAACACGTATCGCTTTACTTGTTGTGTTTTGCTTTTGTAACTTCCCGATTAGTTTGAGCTCGTACGCGTTTGTGCAAGCCAAAGGGTCTTTGCGATGTTCAAACGAATGACACGGAAATATCGTTAAGCTGTTTTGTGTCGTAGCAATTTATTTCTTTCCTCCCCTACGAATCAAGCGCTGTAAATACTTTGTGCATCCTCAACAAATCAATAGTCAGATACAACTGTGAAAGAAAGGCAAAAAGAAAAAGAAGCAGCAGCTATGATCGATGTAGGTAGGATAGATGATGTCATAACCTTGCTTTGGGTGCTTCGCCTGTAAGAAGGAAAAGATGAAGCAAGTGTTACACGATATAGAATTTGTTATTAATTCAGCTTAATACTGGGTTTAGAAAGCCCAGACACTAGTGCAATACTTCTCTTAGCATTACATTTCAATGCCAGATCAGAAGCATGGAAGGTGTAAATCCATATAGGTTTTTTTTTTTTTTCTCCCCCTCCCTCCACTGCTCAGCTAGAGACATCACACAACACGAACTCCACTGCTGTTACGTAGTAAGATTTGGCCATGCCAGGCTCTTCAGTGAAATATGTTTAGATTTTACCATCACAGTTGTGTAATGGGAAGAAGAACAAGAAGAAGAGGAAGAAAAAAAACCCATCGCTGCTTAGATTGTATGTGAAATGTGAATGTTTTATGGTAGCAATGTATAGACTACAATCACAAATACACTAAAACTCAACAGCACAGCTGATCACCTGAAATCTAAGCTCTCGCACATAGTAATAAGTAATGCCCTTCTCCTGAGAATAGTTTGAAGATTGTAAATCATTTTCGCCAAATCAGGGATATTTATGATCTCTGGTACAACAGCATGGTTTGTGAAACACCCCCATTAATCAGTAACTGAAGGAAATGCCTGACACGACGATGTTCTAGAGATTATCAAGAACCGTTCAGACTTCGGACTTTTCGCCGGAAACCGAACTGACCACAGAACCCATGCACGATGATCCGACTCTCCTGCTCACTATTTTAAACCTTGCAGCTTATGTTTCATTTGACTGAAGTGTATCTGTCAACATGGCTCCCACTGACATCTGTGTGATTTCATTTTGTTCACAAAATGCCTTAAGATAAAAGGACATCGCTCCTTGACCCAGAAGCCAAATTCCAATGGTTCTTACAAACTATGGTACAATTTGACAATAATCTGGAGTGGAGTCAGATGTCCTCAGGGACTCTGTTTAAAAAAAAAAACAAAAAAAAAAACAATAATTAAAAAAAAAAAAAGAAGTATTGATTCTGAAGACACACAAAGAAAAGGTATTCTACTTGTAAAGCTATGATCAGGAATAAAATAAAATATATGTTTTGCATGTTTTGTTTTCATTGTTTAATTTATGAGCATGTCAATTAAGACAATCACGGAAGTGCTTGCACTGCAAATTATTCATGTATATTTCAGTGGATTTACTTGGGGGGTGGGGAGAGAGAGAGAGAGAATCAAAATGCCAGTGTGTTTTCACATTCTTCTGCGACCTGGTGGCCTCCATGCAGGTTTCCATCCATCTGCAGCTGTACACGCAGGCTTGGAGGATTGCATGGGCATGTTCTCCGTGTTCTCAGCTGCTGTTCGCTGCTCAGACGCCGTAATCTCCGTCTGATAAATCGTTTCAGTGCTAGCTTGCTCCAGTTCTGAGAGGGTTATGCCGAGCAGGTCCAGAGTCCTAGGAATCACGCTGACGACTCCGCCATAGTAGTTTTGAGCTTCGTTACAACTCAGACGGTTCACCGCATCATGAGGGTAACTGCAGAGAGGGGAGAAATAAATGGAACACAAAGAAACAGAATAAACATTTATCTCGACTTCCTCTGTTTGTTCGTGTGTATCTCGTACTAAATAGTTTGATTGTCAAACAAAATGCAACATGAAACAAAGGCAACCTGAGTAAGCGGAAGCAAAAAAAAAAGTTATCCAACACCTGGTTGTGCCACCTGCAACCAAACGCTTGGCATTTTGGCCCACTCTTCTTTGCAGAACTGCTTTAATTCAGCCACACTGGAGGGTTTTTGAGAACGAGCGGTCCGTTCAAGGTCCTGCCACAGCATCTCAATAGGGTTCAAGTCAGGACTTTGACTAGGCCACTCCAAAACTTTAATTTTGAGCCATTCAGAGGTGGACTTACTCCTACGCTTTGGATCATTGTCTTGCTGCATAATCCAGTTGCATTTGAGTTTCAACTTATAGACTGAAGACCAGACATTCTCCTTTAATATTTTCTGGTAGAGAGCAGAATTCATATTTCCCTTAATTATGGCAAGTTGCCCAGACCCTGAAGCAGCAAAGCATCCCCACACCATCACACCTCCACCACCATGCTGGTCCGTAAGTATGATGCTCTTTTCGTGGAGTTGTGCTTGGTTTACACCAGATGTAACGGAACCTCTGCCTTCCAAACAGTTCCACTTTCGACTCCTCAATCCAGAACATTCTCACAAAAGGTTTGAGGATCATCAAGGTGTTTTGGCAAAATTCAGATGAGCCTTAATGTTCTTCTGGGTTAGCAGGGGTTTTCACCTCACCACTCTTCCATGGAGGCCATTTTTGCCCAGTGTCTTTCTGATAGTGGAGTCATGAACTGTGACCTTTATTGATGCAAGAGAGGCCTGTGGGTTCTTTTGATGTTGTCCTTTTCTATTTTGTGACTTGCTGGATGAGTCGTCGCTGTGCTCTTGGAGGAATTTTAGAAGGTTGGCCACTTCTGGGCAGGTTCACTACCATGCCGAGTTTTCCATTCGTAGATAATGGCTCTCACTGTGGTTCTTCGGAGTCCCAGAGCCTTTGAAATAGCTTTGTAACCCTTCCCAGACTGATGTATTTCAATCACCTTCTTCATCATCTCTGGAATTTCTTTCAACTTTGCCACGGTGTTACTGGGTAAGACCTTTTAACAAACTTCATGTTGTTGAAAAGGTTCTCCTGTGAATAAAAGAAAAATCTATAGACCCGTTAAAATTGCAAGTTATTGTGATGAAACATGATAAATCATGTCTGAACCTTTTTATTGTGAAGTTTTAACCTATTGAGTAAAGTGAAAAACAATAAGAATAATTTTACGGAAAATAAATGATATTTTTTTTTTACAATAACCTGGTTGCATAAGTGTGCACACCCCTAAACTAATCAGTTGAAGCAGCTTTCCATTTTATCACAGCATTCAATCGTTTTGTGCAAGAGACAGTCAGTTTGCCACATCTCCTGTGCACAGCCCTCATCAGGTCGCCCCACAGATCTTTAATTGGATTCAGGTCTGGACTCTGGCTGACTCATTCCACAACCTTGAACTTATTTTGGTGAAGCCGATCCTTTGTTGACCTGGAGGTTTGCTTTGGGTCGTTGTCATGCTAAAAGGTGAACTTCATCTTCACCTTAAGCGTTTTAGGTTTTGCACCTTAAGGTTTTGCACCAAAATTGACTACTGTTTGGAGCTATTTATTACTCCGTCCACCCTGATCAAAGCTCCAGTTCAAGCTAAAGAAACACAGCCCCAAAGTATGACGCTGCCACCACCGTGCTTCCCCATGGGGATAGTGGTCTTTTCGTGCTGTGCTGTTATTTTGTGCCAAACATCTTTTGATGGTATGGTCAAAAAGTTAAACTTTGGTCTCATCAGACCATAACACATTATTCCACATGGTGTGGGGAGATTAGATGTATTTATTTATTGGTTAGAAATGGCTTCCGTCGTGCCACCCTACCCCATCGCCCAGATATATGAAGAATTCGGGAGACTGTCACATGTAGGAAGCTACCAGTACTTGCCAGAAATGGCTGCAATTCTTTTACTGTTGTTGTAGGCCTCTTTGCAGTCTCCCTGAACAGTTTTCTCCTGATCATCAATTTTACAGGGACGTCCTGTTCTTAGTAATCACTGTCGTGACACATTTCCTTCACTTTTTTATTACTGTTTTACAGTGTTCCATGGTGTATCCAATACCTTTGGAAAAAATTTTTTTAACCCATTCCCGATTGATATTTTTTAACAGTGAGATCCCGTACCTGCTTTGTAAGCTTTTTGTGGACCATGGCTCTTCCAGTTGGATGTTACCAAGAAGATGTCAGGAAAATCCTATAGGAACAGCTGTACTTTATTTGGGGTTAATTAGTTGCTTTAATTTATGGCAGGTGTACACTAATTAGTATGGATCATGAGTTTGAATGTGATTTGGTTGATTATTATATTATAAAAGGGTGTAGGTGTTTGTCACTTGATACGTTGCAATTTCACAGTAACGGTGAAAAACGTTGACATGATTTAACCTAGTTTCATTTTATTTTACATCACAAAAAACCTGCCATTTTAACAGGGGTGTGTCAACGTTTTCTCTCCACTCTATTTAAGTGTTGATTTGATGGAACAGGGTTTGCAGTAATCAGGCCTGGTTGTGTCTAGTCCAGCTGAACCCCATTATGAATGCAGTTTCATAGATTTGGGGAATTAATAACTACGGGAGCAAATACATTTTCACACAGGCCCAGTTTGTTTTATTGGATGATGTTTTTGCTTCAATAAATAGCATCATCATTTATAACCTGTATTTCTTGTTTCCTCAGATTGCCTTTGTTTTAATTTGTATTTAATTTGATTTGAAACAACTTAGTACGAGATTTACCCAAACACAGAAGAAATCAGGAAAATCAGCAAATACCTTTTCACAGCACTGTATGAGCCGGCCATTTAGTCATTCATCTTCTAACACGACACTGTTGAATTAATTGAATCTGATTGGTCGGCAGGTGTTGATTAATTTTCATAGCAGCGGCTCTGAACGTCGTTCTGGCTTTAATTCGAATGATCTGTTTATATTTACACGCTTGTTCTAATACGTTATCGTATGGGACTTGATCCGGGTGATGATAAACGGATTGTTATTTAACAAAGATGTATACGGACATATGAGGTGTGTATGTAACGTAACGATCAGTAAGTTTTCTGACATGCGAAAATCTTCAATATGGAGGATGTGGGGTTTTTTGTATCTTGTTAACTCATATAAAAATGAGCAGCTGATGAGGGAAAGCTGTTATACCATCAGTGTCTCATGGATGTTCCACAATGTTAAATGTAACAGTAAACGGATTTTCTTTAACAAATGAAAACTTGTAATCATTGACGAATTGCTCTGGTGTAAGAGGAATAAAACACTTCAGGATGTGATGTTATTGGAAAGGAATCAACTTTGTAGTAGTAACAATAAAGTCACTTCACATTGGGGCACATCCCACCACCTTGTCATTGATTATTTTCCCTATAACAGCACTCCCACAAGGGTTTTACCTACTTCTTAACTTAATGTGTAAACATGCATTGTCTCTTAACTGTGCTTGGAACCGGCTGAAGTCACAGTCAGGGCTGAAAACATTCCTGCAAGTGTCCAGAGCTTTACTTGAGTGGTTCTGGACTGAGGCTAAAAATTCCATTTTTTGAAACATCGCCTTGAGAGTGTCCATGATGTCCAGGAAAAGTGAGAAGATCCGCCTGTCTGTGGCATTGCTGCAGTGGTGTGTCATGTACCGTTGCACCTAAACACAGAATGACACATTTTTATACAGTGTTAAATAAATTACTTGCATTCATTTATACAGCAGTGAAGGCGGTTAGTTGCTCCTGGCCAATTCCTATTTTAGGGCCAAGCATTAGACCTGTTACATGGACTGTAACACAATAGCCAATTTGTAAGACTTACTTATTATGCTGGGATGTTTTACAGTATCATTAATAATACAGATCGGAACTGATGAGCAAGAATGCAGCCAGGTTTCACTATAAATGTTAAACATAACAGTGTACAGAAAGGTAATACAATACAAATCAACTGTCGCTTGTTCGTGTGCGTTTTGATACACTTCATAAAAAAAGAGAAGGAAAATGACACTGGATGTCCTTTCAAAGTGTGTGTGTGTGTGTATGTATGTATATATATATATATATATATATATATATATCTATCTATCTATTATCTATCTATCTATCTCAAATATCCTTGTAAGTACATGAATGTGGTATTTGGAAACTTTGTTCATTTTCCACGTGTGCTTCAAAATAAAAAGGCAGATAGCAAAGAATTCTACTAATAATTTTAAATAATAATAATGATGATGTTTTTATGGATGCTTGATGCAATTTAAAAGCGACTTCTCTTTTATCATAGGTCTACAAACAGTAAGCATGTGAAAATGTGAATGGATTTGCTGCAGATACGGGATTAGGAGTATGATTGGATTCATTTCAATGTTACCTAAGAGCCAGTTGTGCATATTTTGACCTGGTTTGATGAGGCTATATTCCAGTTTCAGAAATTTAAAAATGCTCTTTTCCTGTTTCACAGTCATGTGATTTATTTTATTCTTTCTTTTTTTTTTTTAGTGAAATTTCACATGAATTTACAATTTCATGTGACATTTATATGTTTGGGCTTAGTGGTTAGCACTTTCGCCTCACACCTCCAGGGTCCGGGGTTCGATTCCTGCCGGGGCCATGTGTGCGGAGTTTGCATGTTCTCCCCGTGCTGCGGGGGTTTCCTCTGGGTACTCCGGTTTCCTCCCCCAGTCCAAAGACATGCATGGTAGGCTGATTGGCATGTCTAAATTGTCCGTAGTATATGAATGTGTGTGTGAGTGTGTATGTGATTGTGCCCTGTGATGGACTGGCACCCTGTCCAGGGTGTACCCCGCTTTGTGCACAATGCTCCCTGGGATAGGCTTCAGGTTCCCCGCGACCCTGAACAAGGAGTAAGCGGTAGAAGATGGATGGATGGATGGATTTATACGTTTGGTAGTTAGACACATTATGTTTCACACATTTTCACATGCAGAGCAAGTGTTTTTTTATTCTTCATGCATGGTTTGTGGGATTATTTATCACATAGGCTATTATCCATCCATCAGTTTTCCATACTGCTTATCCTACACAGGGTTGTGGGGGAGCCTGGAACCTATCCCAAGGAACTTGGGGCACCTGGCAGGGGACACCCTGTACCAAGGATGTACCAACCCATCGCAGGGCACAATAAATGTTTGGGGGGATTTGAACCCCTAACCCCAGAGGCACAACATGCTAACCACTAAGCCACTGTGCCTCCCACATATGCTATTATTAGTAGTAGTAGTAGTAGTAGTAGTAAGTAGTAGTAGTATGTGAGTTCATTTGTAATCACACATTGCTCACATAATCCCAAACGATCACATGTAAAATGTCCACTATATGGCCAAAAGTATGTGGACACCTGATCATCACACCCACACCCATATGTGCATGTTGAGCATCCCATTCCAGCTTAGCCCCCCTTTTGCTTCTATAAAAAGCTCCACTCTTCTGGGAAGGCTTTCCGCTAGATTTTGGAGTGTGGCATTCAGCCACAAGCACATTAGTGAGGTCAGGCAGTGATGTTAGGTTGCAGTCGGCGTTCCAGTTCATCCCAAAGGTGTTCAGTAGGATTGAGGTCAAGGCTCGGTGCAGTTCTTCCACTCCAACCCTGGCAAACATGGAGCTCACATAGGGGCATTGTTATGCTGGAGCAGGGTTGGGCCTCTTAGTTCCAGTGAAGGGAAATTGTAATACTACAGCATACACAGACATCCTATACAATTGTGTGCTTTTTTAAACGTTGTGAGAACAGTTTTCGGAAGACTTACATACGGGTGTGATGGTGAGGTGTCCACATACTTTTGGCTTAACATTTTGTAACCTGCTGAACCATAAACCGCAAAACTGCTTGCCTGGATTTTAAAATGAGTACAGAGTATAGAGGTTTTGCTGACCTGTGTGACAGTAGACACGGGTTGTGTCCGGTGGTACGCGTGCTCTCGGGAACGCTCCAGCGCCGCTATGAAGCTGAACTGCTGCTGCTTAAAGAGCTGATGCTTCTCAGTAACCAACAGCAACATCTTTCTCACTTCATCCATTCGGTCTCACTCATATGATACACTCATACCGACACAACACACACTACAATTTCAGTATCGCTATGCTGAGAAAGCACACTAATACTACTACTAATAATAATAATTATTATTAGTATATTATTATAATTATAATAATAATATCTACACACTTACACACCCCTACTGAAAAAAAGCAAACAATAGAAACTATAACAGAAATTTTAGTGGTCCATCCACCATCTATTTTCTATACCACTTATCCTACTGGGTCGTGGGGAACCTGGAGCCTATCCCAGGGATCATGGGGCACAAGGCAGGGTACACCCTGGGTGCCAATCCATCACAAAGCACAATCACATACACATTCACACACTACGGACACTTTAGACTCGCCAATCAACCTACTTAATGCATGTCTTTGGACTGGGTGAGGAAACCGGAGTACCCGGAGCAAACCCCCACAGCACCGGGAGAACATGCAAACTCCACACACTCACACAGGGTCGCAGCGGGAATCGAACCCCCAACCTGGAGGTGTGAGCCACTGTGCACTCAAATTTTAATGGTTTCCACTACAAATACCATTACAAACCATCAGCTGACCATTAAATCTATTACTGGTGCTTAATGGTATGGTATCCACTAGACGTACTTAAACATGCCACCAATAGATGGCAACAAAGTACCAGTAGAAACCCACAGGGACTATTACAGTTTCCATTCAAACCAAATACAATTCCCATTATAACCATTAAAACCATTACAAATTCTATGAGAGTTTCTATTTTTTAAATTATTATTCTTCTTATTATTTTTAAGAAAAGACACTTTGCTCTAAATGAAACTTTTTCAGTTTACTCTATACTCTGAAATGAGACTTTGATTTAGATCTTAAAAGCGATTATAATCGTTCACACGTCGTTACATTTACCAGAGAAGAAGAAAACGTGCCTGTCGTGTTCGTTTTCGAAATGCCTTCCTGCACGAGCTAATGTGGTGGCGTTGCTCGGAAACCGTACACAGTTCGGAGAGCGCTCGATGCGCATGCGCACGGTCACGAAGACGATAGGCCGAGCCTGTAACCATTGGCAACAAGTGTCGGAAGACGCACAGATTCAAGAGTGCAAATTTTTAACCGCTGTTTTTTATTTTTTATTTTTTTATTACTATTATTATTACTATTATTATTATTGGACGCGTAAAAGAAGAACAACGTTGTCTTTAGGGTTAAGGTTAGTGACTGAAAGTAAGTAAATTCGACCTACAGTCAAAAAAAAGAGAAAGAGAGAGATACCAAAATACCCGCTCTTGCTAGCGTCTACATACGTCGACTCGTCCGCCATATTGGAAAGGGCCATTTCTCTACGTCTATAGAGTCTCTGGAGAGAGGAACGTCTAAAGTGCTTTAAAAAAATTCTGTCTCTCACTAGAATTGTTTTTAATTTACCTTGTTACACACGTTTTTGCAAATAAATGTCTGCATATCTCTGAAGTAAACGAAAATACACATGTACTATACATATTCTGACTATTATTAAATATTCCGAGCCTGTTATTGTTATTGACACGTTCAAATGTACTGGACAATTGGGGGGGAGCAACAACAACCAAAAACAAGTTCTTACATCCTTTCTTCTTTTCTATTCTTTCTCCTCTCTTCTCTTCTTAATGGCATTACATTCTTATTGCTAAAGATGGATGCAACCGTCAAACCTTTAAGGATTCCCCCTGAAATGTCTGTGTATGCAGAGAAGCATGAAATATTCGACCTTATTCAGGTAAGCAACATCCTGACTCTCTATATACTATCAATAAACCAGTCAGTAAAATACACCAATAACCAAATCCTTCTGTTACACAGGCCCTGGTGAGAAACCTGGTGATAGACAAGCCAGAAGATCCCATTCAGTACCTGATAAGGCTGCTGAAGAGGGAAAGTGTAGAAGGTGAGACCTCTACAACTGTGTGTAGGAGTTTCTACAACAATCTAGGTTTGAAAAACTCAAGGTTTATTTATAACAACATTTAAAGGTGCATTAGGTAAGATGTGTGCCTTATGGTGGCTCAAATAAAGTTAGCATTAGCAAGGAATGTCATGACATGTTTCAAGTGTAATCAGACAATTATTCATGAAGATGTTTGGAGCTGTGTCTATAAAAATACTGACAAGAAGTCAATCCAAACACAAACAAACTTTCGGACCGGAAGGCAAATTTCCAGTTTTTTGTTGTTGTTTTTTCCAGATAGGAGACAATGGCTCAAACTATTTATTTGTATTGCACCTTGAATTTCCTGACTGGTCTAAATAGGTGAACGTCTTAACTCTACCAGCAGGTGGCAGACTATTACTGTATAAGCGAATGAGAATGTGCGGTGATTATTCAAATGTGTCAGCGGACCATAAATCACACAATTTAGCTGGTATGTTTGGTTCTGATGACAGATTTACATTTATCAAAATTGTTTTAGTACCAAGAGTTTTGATACTGGGCCCACCAGCCTCTGGGAAAACAACAGTCGTAAGTATTATTATTATTATTATTATTATTATTATTATTATTAGTAGTAGTAGTAGTAGTAGTAGTAGTAGTAGTAGTAATAGTACCAGTAGTAGTAGTGGTGGTGGTTATTATTATTATTATTATTATTATTATTATTATTAGTAGTAGTAGTAGTAGTAGTAGTAGTAGCAGTAGTGGTGGTGGTGGTGGTTATTATTATTATTATTATTATTAGTAGTAGTAGTAGTAGCAGTTGTAGTAGTGGTGGTGGTTATTATTATTATTAGTAGTAGTAGTAATAGCAGTAGTAGTTGTAGTGGTGGTGGTGGTTATTATTATTATTAATTATTATTATTATATTATTATTAGTAGTAGTAGTAGTAGTAGTAGAAGAACTAGTAGTGGTAGTAGTAGTTATTATTATTAGTAGTAGTAGAGGTAGTAGTAGTAGTAGTAGTAGTAGTAGTTATTATTATTATATAGTATAGTAGTAGTAGAGCAGTAGTAGTAGTAGTAGAGAATTAGTAGGGGGGGCCTACCATATAAGGGCTGTGTTGCACCTTATATACCAACACACACCACCACCACACTACTACACACACGAGCGCGTAGCAGTAGCAGTACTTGGGCCACCCATATATAGCAGTAGATCGGTGTCCCACACCACCACAACACCAAACTATAGGTTATATACACTATTATCCATATTGTGTACACACACTACACACCACCACACACCAGCAGCAGCAGCAACCAGATAGCACCCAGACACCAGCAGCAGCAGACCACCACACACACAAAACACCAAAGCATCACATCACACAACGTGCCACGCGTGCTGCCAGACACACCACAGCAGACGTTACGACAGCAAGAAACACACATCACATCATCACCAGCCTACAGCAGCACAGCAGCAGCAGGCCCAACAGCAGAGCAGCAGCAGCAGCAAACAATGAACCACCAGCCTGTTGTTACAAGCAAGCACCACAGCCTGTTACAGCAGGTTGTTGTTGTTGTTACAGCAGCAGCAGCAGCATCACTGAATGAAATATAAAGAATTAGCAAATTAAGTTATATATACTAGCAAGCAGCCATCACTCACTGACCACTGTAAATAGCACAGCAACAGCAGTTGTTGCTACAGCACCACATATACCCAGCTGTTGTTGTTGCTGTTGCTGTTGTTGAACACCACCATCAGTACCGTTGTTGCCAGTTGTCGCCAAGCCACATGCACCACAGCAACACCCACCAAATTGTTTGCCACCACACGAAGGCCAAACAGCCGCCACAAACCCTGTTGCTGCTGCTGCTGTCACCATGCTGTTTGTTGCTGTCAGTTCACCATAAACCTGCTGCTGTTTGTTGTTTTGCCACAAAATTGTCTGTCACTAACGACTGTTGTTCGCTGTCAGCAACACCACCGATCATGTTCGCTGTCACAAATTATACAGTTGCCCACCAATCATGTTGCCACAAGCAAACCTGTTGTTCAACACTGAAATTGCCAACTGTTGTTCCAGTTGCCACCATCAATCAATCAATCAAACCAAGATCCAGTTGTTGTGCTGCCAGCAGACTTGTTTCACAATAACGTGCACGTTAAACAGCAATTTCCAAGCACACCATCACTGACCCAACACTCACTGTAGAGCACACAGGTGGTGGGCAAAATCTCATTAAAAGCTAAAACACTATTTGGAAAAAATAAGGGGAGCAGCAGCAGCAACGCAGCAGCAGAACACACACACAGACACAGAGGTGTTCCAGTCAAATAAATAAGAACAAAACAAAGAAAACAGCACACAGCACAAAAAAAAAACAGCACACAACAAAAAAAAACCAGAAATTGTGTTCAACACACGCTGTGCACACACCGCACCACCCACACACGGTTCACACACACCAAACCAGTGCGTAGCCATGTCACACCTAATCTGCTGTTGGCTGTTACCCATCAACCCAAATCATAAACCATAAAGTTTGTGTCAGTCTACAACTAATGAAACGTGAACCACCACAAAACACACACAAGTCACAAAACCAAGTCCACAGTGTGTGTTCACCCACATCATTATGTTGTACACTGTCCACATCAAACAACTAATTACAAATTTACACACCACACACAAAGGGACACAGCACGATTACAACGTGTCATCAAAAGGGGTGGGTGCACAGGTGCGGACACACCAGGGGGCACATGCACTACAAACGGTAGTACACCACAAAGAGGCATCTAAGACACAAACGTACCAACACACTGTCATACACACACACCATCATGACGGTTGACACACACACACCCCCCCAGTCAAGGATCAGCAACAGCATTAAATTGTTGCAATTGAGAAAGTCCAGCCACCAAACCATATGTTAGCAGTGTTAACAGCACGAATTGAGTAGTTGTCATACAACAACACCAATTGCAATTGTAGCTGTAAGTGGTAGTAGTAGTAGTAGTAGTAGTAGTTATTATTATTATTAGAAGTAGTAGTAGTAGTGGTAGTAGTAGTAGTAGTAGTAGTTATTATTATTATTAGAAGTAGTAGTAGTAGTGGTAGTAGTAGTAGTAGTAGATTATTATTATTATTAGAAGTAGTAGTGGTAGTAGTAGTTTTTCATACTTCAAATCTATTATAAATCAAACTGTAAGATATAAAAGATATGTAACACTATACTTTTAGCAAAACTGCAAATATGTTGCAGGATAAAGTCCGTACATTCATATCCTCTCAATTATTATTCCATTTACCTCCATCTGGGATTCTCAATAATACTGTGTCTTCACAATCTGTGTGTGTGTTATTTTAAATCTCGCATTCTATTTCAAATTGATCTTTTTTTTTTCTTTTTTTTTGTCACAGGCTAAAAAGTTGTGTGAGTGCATCGGTGCTGTTCATATAACCTCTAGCAGCATCCTTAAGGATGACACTGAGCTGGTCAGAGCCACAAGGCAGTACACAGAGGAGGGTCAGGTGGGACTTTTATCACTCACTTCAGTTTTGCAATGACTGTATTGTATATGCATGAGTGAGGAGTCATCCAATAAAGCCTTTAATAGCCCAAATAAACAGTAATGATTAAATACACACATAGCAATGTGGTGATTAACATCAGGGTGAGCTGCAGTGGTGGAAAGAGTACAAAACACACTGAGCTGAGTAAAAGCAATTAAGAAAATTATACTCAAGTAGTAAATAAGTCATCTGGTAACAAAAAAAAATACTTTCAAAACTATGTCTACGATTTACGCAACTAATTGTTCTATACCTGAGGGATGCATTTCTGAACAGTTATATTAACTATCCAAGTGCGCTATGCTCAGGTGAACACCACCTCCTTGTGCCTTGCGCCCCAAACCCCCCGGGATAGGCTCCAAGCTCCCCGTGACCCTGTGTAGGATAAGCAGTATGGAAAATGGATAGATGGAGGAGGATAATAATAATAATAATAATAATAATAATAATAATAATAATAATAATAATAATAATAATAATAATAATGTGGCAGCTGTTTGAGTTAAACTTGGATGAATGTTTTTTTCCCCTTTCTTCCCCTACATTATATAACACCTTTTGAACATGGGGCAATATTGAAGATTTTGAAAGATTTTCTTGTCCTTCTGCTAGGAGATCCCACAAGACCTCTGGATCAAGTTGATTGAGGAACGGCTGTCAAAAGCTGACTGTGTGAGACGGGTAAGAATTGAGGCTTTTCCTCCACAATGTCATCTGTAAATTGTCTCCATTACTGACACATTATGAATCAGTTTCATTATATTAATACTAGTAGTTGGTTGTTGTTTTATTCCATAAAGATTTACATGATTTAAGATAGATATATAAGTGATAAGCTGAGAATTTTAATTTAGAGTCTGTAAACAGAGAGTTTATTTTAGAGAATCAGTATTTGAGATATTTTGGAAAGAACAAAACATTAGTAGGTGACTTAAGTATAATAATATGTTTGAATGATATATTTATATCATCAACTCCTCTATCTCAAAATTCCAAAGCTTTCATTTTGGGGTACTTCATTTGTGACTTTGAACACACATCTAAAAGTTCTTCATCTTTTTTTCTTGAAATGATTGAAACATAATGCCAGCATCGTGTTGGAGTCATTTTAAACATGAATCTACAACAAAGCTGGTTTCATATTGTTGAAAATCTTTGAGTGGATCCTTTTGTGCTTCAGCAGATGTATAATAATTTAAAAATAATTACTATGAGAAACCAATCTATTAATTGCAGCGTGTGTGTGTGTGTGTGTGTGTGTGTGTGTGTGTGTGTGTGTGACAAATAAAGATATAAATATATATTTTAGAAGAAGCCTTTACTTGTCACATATACATTACGGTACAGTGAAGTTCTTTTCTTCACATGTCCTAGCTTGTTAGGAAGCTGGGGTCAGAGCGCAGGGTCAGCCATAATATGGCACCTGTGGAGTAAAGAGGTTTAAGGGCCCAACAGTAGCAGTTTGGTGGTGCTGGGGCTTGAACCCCCAACCTTCTGATCAGTAATCCAGAGCTTCTACAGTTGAGCCACCACTGCCCTGGTATATACACCCAGCAAAAAAAAAAAAAAAAATTAAATGTCCTCTCACATTTGATTGCTTTTATTTCCAGCAAATTTCTTAACATTTGTAAATATTTATATTAACATAAAAAGATTTCACAAAATTTCACCCCAAGGGGGGGTGTTAAAAGTAACAGTCCGTATCTGGTGGCCTCCAGCTGCTTTAAGTACTACAGTGCATCTCATCCTCATGGAGTTTATTGCTCTGGCCACATCTGCAGTACTCATGCTTCCCTGCAGCAGGTCTATGGCATGTTCATGCAGTTGAGCAGGAACCCTAGGTATCTTCTGGTGTTTTTCAGAGTCAGTAGAAAGGTCTCTTTAGTGTCTTATTTGGATTTTACAAAATGATGGTTTCAAACACACATCCATGAGGTAAACATAGCACACTTACTGTATCTTACTTATACAGGACTGAGTTTTCTAAAAGCATGAGTGAGCATCACAATGAACTCTCTCTCTCTCTCTCTAAAATAATCTTTATGTTAACTTTACGGTGCTTTAGGGAAAGAGGATTCAGCTTTAAACCAATTTTTTTCATTACTATGTGTGTATTTGTATTCCCTGGAGTGCATCCGCGGTGAAGATGTCATAAATATAAGAATCTTTATATTATTATATAATCTAAAAATTATATAAACCTGACATATTTGTATCTGCTTTGACCTTATTACCGATCAAAACCTGGTTTAGAATCTGGTAACAATCTTATTTCTGATTAATTCTAACAACTCATTTCTATCTCTTATATATTGATGAGTGTGTGTCGTTGTCATCCCGATAGGCTTTTGAATCTGTTTTAATCACCTGAACTTCCGATCAACTTTCATTCCTGCTTTTCAACCCACATAAATCCGAGTGGCCATCAGATCACCCACCCAGTATGCTCTCCTGTTCATCCTTCCTTTCTCTGATGTGTCAGCTTCCTGTCCGCAAACATGTGGAGAAATCTCTAAATCATTCAAAACTGCAAATGGCATTTTCTAATATTTCTTTTCAAACCATGCTAATGGTTTCACTTAGCCCCGAATCTCATTCCTAAACTTTTTCCACTTTTAATGTTCTGCTTTTAATCTCGGTAGTTCATGATTAGTATCTGCTTTTAATCTGAGTGTAATGGGTGTTTATCTCTGCAGGCAAACTGTCTGGTGCTATTTATCAGCTTATTTAATTATATTGCCCCATGCTGATCTGCATAAGTGCAGTGAAATGAGGGAGAAACGGAGACGATTTTTCCTCTGTACATGAACACACCTGGCGAAGTGTCTCAAAAAACAGTCAGTACCATCGAATGAGCTGCCATCATCATTTAGTGTTTGAAGGAAATCATCAAACATATTTATATTTATATTGAACATTTCTGACGTAATTAATGACTTGTGCTAATTTCTAGGTCGTTGCAATTTTTTCATTATTCGTGTGAGAAGTTTGCAGCTGTGTGCCATGATGATGTCACAGGGGGACATTGTTATTGTTAGTGCAGTTACAATGGTGTTGCGAGATATCGATTACTAGATATCGGTAACAGCTCCTAAAAATAAAAGAGCAAGAGCTTCTTTTGTCTCTTAATCTTCTCAGTAACATTCCTCGTCATATTAATGAGAGATCGTTGACATTGGAACAAACGTACTTGGACTCAATGTCCCAGAATGCAGTTCAGCTATATGTGCTGAGTTACAGCAGAGACTCGGCTCGGCTAAGTAGTTATGTACAACATGAGAAGTATGATGAAGTTGAAGGCGGTATTAGAATGAAAGTTTAAGCTAGAGGGACGGGGGGACTAAAAGACTAAAGCGCCGCTGCATTGCTCTCTTTCGGTAGAGATGAAGCGAGGGCTGAATCCAACTGGCACCACTAGCAGCAGATAGGTGAAAGGAATTGTGGGTAATGAAGGAAACCAATATCCAAAAGTGGGGAAAAAAAAGAATCAGAATTTCTTCACGAAATAAATCTTGGATGCCGTTGAAGATCACATGCTACTTATAAAGATTAATATGCAAGTCATTCTGGTGGAGTTTTCCTTTAAGGCACAAAAAAGCTTGACAAAGCCTCTAACACAGACGCAACATGGCTAAGCTTAATTGCTGTTTTTGGGGGGGGGGTTTGCTACGTATGTGTTTGTACTTGAGTTTTTTCCCCCAACTATGCAACTCTGAATGTAATAATATCTAATCTAGGTCATATAGTTTATCTCCGCCTGTCAGTGCTTCTTACACTGCATTACTGTACGTACACCATCTCATGCTCTCTCTCTCTCTCTCTCACGAGGCTGCCGCTTGCAAACCCGACTAGTAATCTAGGGGGAAATCAAGAGAGTAGGGAAAGTTAGGAAGCGCAGGTAATGAATAGAGAATTAGTGTGAAGTCGCAAGTTAATGAACGCCCTCACAGTCACAGACAAAGAACACGAAAAGTAAATTGGAAAAAAGAAGGCAAAGAAAGAATGAAAGATTTTGTAGCAAGTGTGGCAGTCCTCCAGATCCCTAATGAGACCTGCAAATAAAGTTCCACTGTCAGAATTTGCATAATGCCTTTAATTCTATATATAGAGAGACGGTGGAGATATGCAGGAAAGTTAGCAATTGAAGTAGGTTTGGAAAGTTTTGTGTGTGTGTGTGTGTTTTACGCACAAATAATAGCTTTGAAAGGAAGCTGTACAGGACCTTTGTATCGAGAGCTCAGTAGCGAGGTCAGGTGAGAGTTGTGTCAGAGTGTTGGCTCTCGGTGTCCTGCCCTGCCTGCTGTTGAGCTGGTGACATCTGCTCCTCTCATGTCTCTCCTGTGATAGGGAGCATCACTGCAGATGTTCCAGTGTTAGGGTCTCGGTCAGAGCGCAGCACCCCGGCACTATGTCGTCTTTTTGATGTGCGGATGAAAAGGAATCCTGCAAGCCACTGTAAGACTCTGGGGACAGGAGGAGAATGTGTGTGTGGGGATGGGGGGTGAGGGGTGAGTGATGGGGAGGGTTGTTCAGAGGCAGTCTCATTACAATTTCAATCAGGCCTGGGACCTGGCCTGAAATTCTCCTCCTGCCCTCGACCCTTCAGAGCTAGATGCTTGAAGAGCCACTTCACTCTTTTTGACACACCTGTCTTCAGACCTGGAGAATGGTTCTACGCATGTAGCTTGCATTCCTGTTTCTGGTGTAGTCAATGTACAACCTACGCACGGATGGGAAAAATTATACTTAAGTGAAATTATACAATGAATAATATACTGAATTAAAAGTGGAAGTATCTTACCAAAAATGTACTTGAATGAAAGTAAAAAATAAGTACTTTTAAATGTACTAAGGTATTAAAAAATTAAAAGGTTTACATTTCTTAGGGATAAAATGATGTTAGTCATGTTTTTGTGTGAAAAGATATTAGCTAAAATTTTTTATTTTGATTTACTTCCTAGCCATTTTAAGTTAGCATCTGGAATTGACGCTAGTCTAACCTGCCATTAGCAAAGAAAATAGGCTACCTTAGTTAAATGTAGCCAGTGAACCAGTAAAAAGAAGCATATTTAGCTAAACTTACCTCACTGCATGCATTTTCAGATGGATCAAGTGGAGATCATGCTTTATATAAGTACACCCCATGGAAATTGTTGGCTTTTTTATTTTTATTTTTTTACATTTTTGGAAAAGCAATCATTTGATCATCTTTGAAACAGTGCCTATTAATGAAGTTGATACTGTATACTTGAACAAAACCACAAGGAAAGCGATCCTTTTCAATCATTTATTCAACAGAAATATTGAAAGATAGTGATAGTTGTCTGTGGAAAAAGTAAGTACACCCTTGGCCTCAGAAGCTAGTATTGCCCCCTTTAGCAGAAATGTCTTGTAGCGTTTTAATTGTTCACCAGGCTTGCTGGAATTTCTTATCACTCTTCCATGCAGTATTCTTTCAGTTGCAAGACGTTTGAAGGTTTTCTTGCATGGACTGCACGTATCATATCCCCCCACAACATTTAAATGGGATTAAAATCCGGACTTTGACTAGGCCGTTCTTTTTGAGCCATTCCTTGGTGGATTTGCTTGTGAGCTTACGATCATTATCCTGTTGAAAAGTTCCACTTTCACTTTCGGACAGATAACCTCTCATTATCTTCAAACACTTGTTGATATGATGCAGAATTCATAGTTGAGTCAATGAATGCAAGCTGTCCTGTCCCTGAGGCAGCGAAACAACTCCAAACCATAACATTTCCACCACCGTGCTTGACACCGTGCTTGACATAACATTTCCACCATGAGGTGCTTCTCCTGAAAAGCTGTCTTTGGTCTGCACCAAAACGGTCGGCTGTTACTGGGCCAAACAGCTCTATTTTTGATTTGTGTGTACAGCGCACATTATTGCAAAAGGCCTGGTCTTTGCCTATATGCTAATTAGTAAACTGTACTGTAGACTTGCAAAGGCATTTTCCTGGCACGCCAGGAAAACTGCACTTTGACACCAACAGTTGCAAGACTTACTAGCACATCCTGTGATTAAATTTTGTGGTTCTTGGAGACTTTATTTTGCATCAGATGGTATGCTCTTGGGCTGAATTTGCTGGGAAGGCCAGTCCTGGACTAATTGGCAGTCGTTTGATATCTGCACCATTTGTAGATGATTTTCCTTTCAGTGGAATGATGTATTTAAAATAATTTGCAGATATTTTTAAATCCCTTGCCAGAATCATTGGCATCTACAATGTTTTTTTACTGAAGGCCTTACAGAACTCTAGGTCTTGGCATGATGACACCACACACCTCAATAACAAAGGGAACACCAGATGAAGTACTTTACACATTCCTCAACTTTATTAAGCTGGTGTCTGTCATCTGACTTTGCTGAAACATACAAATGTGTGTCATCAACATAATACTAGATGCTAATACCATGTTTACGAATAATTTTACCCAGAGGAAGCATATATAAAGAAAAAATCACTGGGCCTAAAACAGAACCCTACGCAACACCAAACTTTACCTTAGTATGTGTTGAGAAGTCACCATTATAAATGAATCATGATCTATGTGAAAAGTGTATGAAATATAAAATGTGAAGAATCTAAAACCAGAATGCAAATCATGTGATTACTCATATGTAAAGTTTGTGATTTTTTTATTTAAGAGAAAAGGATGGACCCTGGATACACCCCATAGATACATGGTAAAAAAAAATATTATCCCACCTCCCTATGTAAAACGAATCCATTCCGAATAGTGCTAGTACATTTAGCCTAGGAAATTTTCATAATTATATTTCTCTTACATTTACGATCTAATTATCACCCACTGTCCAGGCTGATGTTTGGTCCAGGTTTTTTTTCTATCATTTTTTCCCTTTCGTTCAGATCTATTTAATTAACGCTTCCAAGTCTATCTCCATTCTTGAGTGTAAAGTTACCAGGCCCAGCCTATGGACCTTACTGCTACACACAGGTGCAATCATACATTTAATGGGAAAGTAAGTGGAAGGAAACTTGCGCTCTGAGATTACCTGAAACAAGGGATGAGCTCTGTGTTAAAGATCAAAGCTGCCAGAAACAAAGACCGATTCCAAACAAGCACAGGAAACTTGGCAGCAAAAACCCACAACTCATCTGATAACACTTAGATCTATAAATGTTTGTTGAATATACTTATTTATTTGAAGATTATTTGCCACGGTAATAAGTTGGCCCCTAACAAGCACTTGAGGGAGACGCTTTTCTTTGAGGCTTCTTTATTTTGCCGCACCATTGAGCAGCAAGCTTTGGGATTTAGGAGACTATTAGAGAGAGGGTTTTTTATGGATTTGTAGTTAATGAATGATATGCATGTGATTTCCCTCTTCTTATGTTCTTTTTATGCCTTTGTAAGATGGGAGAAGGGAATCTGGAGAATTAGGCACATTTTCAAGGTTTCATGGATTTAACCCTGCTTTTGCCTGAAACCCCATATGGGCCAATTTAGTGTGTATTTATATTATTATTTTATGCAGTCATTTAAAAAAAATATCTCACACTCATAGCAAGGATATGGTTTATATGAATTATACATTGTTAAGGTATTAATTGTGTTATAAACCCAGTTATCCGAAAAGTACAGCAAAGTCATACATCTTCAGCCTCTTCTATTGATTTCTATTGGTTTCTTTGCCAACATTACAATGACATGTGGGTTGTTTTTGTCTTTGTGGGAATTTTTTTTTGTGCTATGTGTTGTATGTATAGGGTTGGATGCTAGAGGCCATCCCCAAAAGCAGAGAAGAGGCACTATGTCTGCAGGCATCTGGAATCACCCCCGAGCATGTTGGTCAGTGCTACACTTCTCTCACACATACACACACACACACATAATACATTCACACTTGACCCGAATGCTCGAGTCTGCATCCGGGATCCATTCTAGGCTTGGAGGTCTGCAATTTCCTTCCAAACCAGGGCTTGAGTGCACAATTTTATTTATCACTTCTATTACATGCACAACTTTTTTAGCCTGTAATACGATACCGTTGTCAGCATCAACGTTTAAATGCAGGGTTTCAAAACGTCTTTTACACTTGATCAAAAGTACTGAAGTCTTGATCTCTTAAAACTTCAAATGGATTCAGATGTGAGGGAAAAAAAAGTGGAAACATGCATGCAAAATAAAGAATGATGCTGTCTGTGAGTGCAAAGTTTGCACGATTGTTTCTAGGGTGAAGATGGACCTCTGTTTTATTACAGTTTATCTACAAATTAATTAGACCTTTCAAGAACACTGTAAAACCGGATAGTTCAAATGTTCCTCAAAACATTTGAGGAAACTAATTACCTCAAAATTTTTAAGTTGATAAATCAATTTGTTTAAGCCAGATACACTTAAATATAACAAAAAATTAACTCAAACTTTGTCATTTAAAATAAAGTTTTGTTATATTTTAGGCTTAAAGAAATAGATTTATCAACTTAAAAATTAGGTAATTAGTTTCCTCAAATTTTTTGAACATTTGAACTATCTGGTTTTACAGTGTTCTTGAAAGGTCTAATTATTTTGTAGATAAACTGTAATAAAACAGAGGTCCATCTTCACCCTAGAAACAATTGTGCAAACTTATCCAGTTTCACAGTGAAGGTAGAAATGAAATGTAGGTGCATTCTGCAATGAGTGTTCAAAATAAATCAAAATAATTTAGTATTTTAACATCTTCAAAGTAGACACGCTTTATGTCTAGAATTTCCAGAAATGTATTCTTGCCGTTTTTTTCACCCAATTTCTGGAGTCGTGCGTTAAATAAAGATTTTTTTGTAATTAAAATGGTAGTTTTCTAATGAAAGAAATGAATATGTTGGCATGATTATATTTTTGTCAAACATTTAATCATACACCTTCAGATCAAAAGATTTTTAACATCTGGGAAACATTTCAGTCGAGTGTCCACAAACTTCTGACCTGTAGTGTATCACAAAATGGAGGATTGTAAAATCTGTAAAATCTGTCTGGAGAATACATAAAAGCAAAGGGTGGGTATGGAAGGTTTTTTTTTTCTTTTTAAGAATATTTATGTAATATTCGTAAAGTAATGCAACTTGTGATAATGAAGTAACAGCTGTGAACCTACCAAACACAACAAAATGATCCTGATGGTTTACAAACATTTTCACTCCACTGTAGCAATGTCTATTATAAATTTGTCCAGTCATGGACTTTTTTAAATTATCCATGCCAGAGAATAAGACTGTCCTTGTTAAACGTATTTCTTTCACATCTCAGTGATGCTGCAGGGACGCGATGACGTCCTGACTGAAAGGAGTCTGGGCAAGAGGATCGACCCTGTCACAGGAGGTAATGTCTGGATCATTACTGCAATTTTTCAGTTCAGAGAGCCGAGCGGAGAGACAGACAGCTGAGACGTAACCTTGTTAGAATGCATTTCATGAACCGTAGACCTGAACCAAACAGAAGCTTTTCTCTGAATCTCAACTATGCTGGCAAATCCTCTGGGTATAGCAAAGGCGCACTGTAATGAACAAAAAGATTTGTTCCAGAGTGTAATTGCAAATTCTCAGCTCTTTCAGAATATAACTTTGACACTGTTTTAAGGTATGCTTATTGGGGTAACCAATTGGTTCAGTTTTTTAATTTTAATTTATTTTTATAATGACAAAAATGGAGAATAATGAAGAAATTTTACACCATTAACAGTACTGTACATACAGTACTGTGAAAAAAATATTTGGTTACTCAGGTTGCCTTTGTTTAATCTTAGTTTGGGATGTTTCGGACTTACAATTTAGTATGAGCTATACACAAAAACAGAAGACTAATTATGGGTTTGATTGCATCATTGGTGTTACTGTAGTGCTGCATAATCATGATATGAGCTACAGTAAAACCGGTGGTGTAGTCAGGGCCATATACACATACATGCAGTATGCTAACTTTTCCCGCAGGGCTGTTTGCGTATAACCACTTCTAAGGATCAATGTTAACATATACCCTTGGTATGCCCACTTGTTTTGCTGCTTCAGAAGTCCCTCATCTACTTTTGTGTTAGCTTTACAAGTAATCCGTAGTTACATTTTCACCATGAGATACTGTGTCTGCAAAGTTACAAGTAAATATAAAAGAATCTAGGTATATAAGCACGGTGGCTTAGTGGTTAGCACGTTTGCCTCACTCATCCAGGGTCCGGGGTTTGATTCCCGCTGGGGCATTGTGTGTATGCGGAGTTTGCATGTTCTCCCCGTGCTGTGGGGGTTTCCTCCGGGTACTCCTGTTTCCTCCCCCAGTCCAAAGACCTGCATGGTCTAAAGTGTCCGTAGTGTATGAATGGGTGTGTGAGTGTGTATGTGATTGTGCCCTGCGATGGACTGGCACCCTGTCCAGGGATAGGCTCCAGGTTCAGGTTCCCCGTGACCCTGAAGAAGGAGTAAGCGGTAGAAGATGGATGGATAAAAGAATCTGTATTGAAATTACAAGCTTATGCTTTCCTTAATTGGTGTTGAAATTTGATGAAATTTGCACTTTTATTACATTTATAATACAATTTGTATTGAGCAGTAACAATCTTGATGTAATATGTGAAAAGGATGTGATGCTTTGTGCTATATTGTGATGTATCGTAATGCGTACGAAAAAAACATTCACAGAAATACTCTGCTCTCATGGATATCCAGCAACTCCCTTCAAAATAATTTACAGGAAAGGTTTACAGTGTTTTGTTCAGGTGCGTTTTTTTGGTGCTGTTTTATGTCTGCAGATGTGTACCACCTTACCTTCATGTCGCCTGAGAGTGCTGAGGTGGCTCAGCGTCTCGAGAAGCCGGATTGCATCATGGCGGAGGAGGAAATAGCCTGTGAGCTGCAGGCGTACTACCGGGAGGTCCAAGGTTTACAGAGCACTTACCGTAACTGCCTGAAGATCATCGATGCTGACCAGCCTCATGTAGATGTGTTTGCTCATGGTGAGAACTCCTTCAGCTTCTGTTCTCTCTCTTTCCTCTATACGTGTTTAGCTTTAATTCATTGCTTTAACAGGGAACTGGATGGAGAATTCATTTTTATAGCAAATTTTTGTATATTAAGCTTAAATAAAATCCTGGCTTATTATTCATTTATTCATATTAAATCATGCTTTTCAGAATGTACTACAAATGATTTAGTAACTACAGTGATACTAATAGGAACAGTTTGTATATGCAGGAGTGAGGAATATAAGTCAAAAGAAATGTCAATATATAAAGAATTTAAATTTTCATTATTACGCATAAAAAAAACAGAAAAAAAATGACACCTGATCTCACAGAAGAGATAAAAGGATAGAAAGATGTCAGAACACACGGTGCATCACAGCTTGCTGCATTTTCAAAAAAACGTCCCAAATATATCCCAAAATGTTTTATTCCTCATACTAAAACAACTATTTACTCTTTACTCTTGCAAGGATCTTGGAGGGGGCCTGGGAGTATGCCCATCCGGTCTACATCTGTTTTGTGGATCTGGAGAAGGCATATGACCGTGTCCTCAGGGGTCTACTGTGGGAGGTGCTGAGGGAGTATGGGGTGAAGGGTTCCCTTTTTAGGGCTATCCAATCAGTACACGCCAAAGCGAGTTGTGTGTGTGTATGCTCGCCGAAGTCAGACTTGTTCCAGGTGGGGGTTGGTCTCTGCCAGGGCTGCGCTTTGTCACCAATCCTGTTTGTGATATTCATGGACAGGATATCGAGGCGTAGTCGTGGTGGGGAGGGGTTGCGGTTTGGTGACCTGAGGTTCTCATCGCTGCTTTTTGTGGATGATGTGGTCCTAATGGCATCATCGGTCCGTGACCTCCAGCACTTGCTGGATCGGTTTGCAGCCGAGTGCGAAGCGGCTGGGATGAGGATTAGCACCTCCAATTCTGAGGCCATGGTTCTCAGCAGGAAACCGATGGCGTGCCTACTCCGGGTAGGGAATGAGAACATAACCCAAGTGAAGGAGTTCAAGTACCTTGGGGTCTTGTTCACGAGTGAGGGGACATTGGAGCGGGAGATTGGCCGGAGAATCGGAGCAGCGGGAGCGGTGTTGCAATCGCTTCATCGCACCGTTGTGACAAAAAGAGAGTTGAGTCGGAAGGCAAAACTCGATCTACCGGGCAATTTTCGTTCCTACACTCACCTATGGTCATGAAGGTTGGGTAGTGACCGAAAGAACTAGATCGCGGGTACAAGCGGCCGAAATGGGTTTTCTCAGGAAGGTGGCTGGCCTTTCCCTTAGAGATAGGGTGAGAAGCTCGGCTATCCGAGAGGAACTCAGAGTAGAGCCGCTGCTCCTTTGCATTGAAAGGAGCCAGTTGAGGTGGTTCAGGCACCTGGAAAGGATGCCCCCTGGGCACCTCCCTAGGGAGGTGTTCCAGGCACGTCCAGCTGGGAGGAGACCTCGGGGAAGACTCAGGACTAGGTGGAGAGATTATATATTTCCACACTGGCCTGGGAACGGCTCAGGATCCCCCAGTCAGAGCTGGTTAATGTGGCTCAGGAAAGGGAAGTTTGGGGTCTCTTGCTGGAGCTGCTACCCCCGCGACCCGAGTACGGATAAGCGGTTGAAGATGGATGGATGGATATTAAAACAATTAATAAAATAAATATCCCATGTTTTCAACCTTTCAGAGTTACATTTAATGTGGAGGAACATCCGCAAGACAAGTCCCTGTTATCACTGGCGTTACAACCTCTATAAACAGTCATTCCTCCGCCAGCCTCTCTTTTTGTCTGTCTTGAAGTTGGTAAAACACTGCTTTATGTTACCAATAAACCAAAAATAGCTAAGCTTTCATTTGTACTGCAGCTGGCATTGCTGTCAGAACTGCTTTTACAGAAAATTATCAACACCTTTCGACCAATCAGATTTAGAGAATTCCATTGCACTGTCATATAAAGAAATTTAATTAATAGCAGCAAGACATGTTAGATTTTTACAGATATTGTAATATATAGTAATATATATTTTTTTTAATTCTGTAAGATATTCATAATACAATACAAAGTTGGAAATAAGCTCAGGGTAGCTCGTCCTGTATTGTTTAGGACCCTTAGGCATGTTTAAAGTCTTCCACGAAGTCTCCTGCCTTAGTAAACATGCTGCAAGACTTCCAGTCCTTAGTGTAAGTACAGGATAGTATTTCCCCACTGTACTGACCCGAACTGTGGTCAGAACTCAGCAGTGCAGCTACTCCACTGAGAGCCAGTGATTGGCCTGGTTAGGGGACTTCGCCTCGGGCAGTGCTGCAGGCGCCTAGTGTCCCGCGAGGACCCGATCAACGATGTGCAGCCTTCACCAGAGCCATTAAAGCCGTCCCAGTACAACCTGTCTCAATATTACACCACTCAACTTGACAAAATAATAATGCGCTTCCTTTTGTTGTGGGGAGAAGGAGCACGCTGTTTGCTGAATATTTTAACTCTTTTGCATATATCATCTGATTACAGAGTGAGGAAATATCTTGGGGGGGGGTTGAAGTAAAAAAAAAATACAAGTTTTATTTGTGTTCATGTTTAGGGTTGGAAGCTGAATCGTTCGTTTCTAATTAGGTCCTTATAATGTTGTTGTTTTTTAAATTATTTTATTTTATTAAATAAATAGATCCTTATATATTTATATCCCATCACAAAATTGACGAGAGATTCCACTTTTCTGCTATTTTGTTCTCTCTTTGTGTAGCCAGATTATGGTCTTAATTCATATTCATATTCTCTAACTGCCATGTGCAGCTGAATATGAGCTCGTTGTGTTATTTCAGCCAGCATTAGTGCATTAGTATTGCATTCACACTGCCGTTTTGAGCACCAGGAGAGCAACTCCACACTCTTCCACTAATGGTTTGAAGATTTCAGCTTGATTTTTAAAGTGAGGTTTGGGGTTTAATCGCGCTCAGCGTTCTTGATTGAGTTAAACGGTGGAAGTAAAACAAATATTAGCGATCTTTCTTCACTATAAAACATTCATGGCTTCGAGACCGAGCAATAAACTGCAATAAAGACGTCGCCTTAAATATTGATTATTGCTAATTCAGTATGCTGTTTGATAGCGACATTACTAGCCTGCCCCTGACGTAGCCTTTTAACACATTAGCATGTTTTGCATATTAACCATTTATCGGTGCCGTTGTCTGGCAATTAGCGTAAAGTGTAGGACGAGAGAGACTCATTAGTTATAATTAGGCCACTGTTAATTATCACACATTAGAGGGAACAGATGAAAGGCATTGTCATGGGTGAAGCCCAGCTGCAAACAGATGTTCGATGCCCTCGCGGAGCACAGACGAGGCCTCTAATGATTTATTAATCAAGCCGACTTCCTTATATTCAGATTAGCCACGATGGCTGTTTATCATCTGAGCATGTGGCATTTAAAAGGACATTCTCAGTGCTGCTACATAAACGCTGTATTATCCAGCTCCATTAAATGACCAAAGCAGATTTCTTCCATTCTTAGTGCAATACAAGACACTGAGGTCCAATTTGTTGAATAAAGCAGGCTTTCTGAGGACATGTTCTCACAAAATAGTTTTGTTTTGCTTATTTATTTAATTATTATATATAAAGACATTTTTTTTAAACATGCACTAGGTTTAATTACATGGGTCCTTTGTGTAATTAGCGCATTGGCACTGACATATTAACTACAATTAAGTTCACCAGAATTAACGGTTTATTATTGATTAGTTGCATCTGTTACATGGCACAGTTGTATATCATTTGCTAGAAATATAAGTCGTTTTCCCAGGACAAAGCCACGAAGACACATTCTGCTATAGAGAACAGAAGAGAGCTATAGATCTGAAATCAGACATCTTCACTGAAATAAACCTGTTTGTCTTCCCGTGCTCTCTCTGTCCTGCAGCGTTGAGCTACGTCCTGTCCAGGCATCACTCTGACGCGCCTCACACACCCAGAATCCTCTTGGTTGGACCACCGGGATGTGGGAAGAGTCTCCAGGCCAGCTTGCTTGCCCAGAAATACAGCCTAGTCGACAGTGAGCTAATGCACTTTTTTCAGACCTCACTTTATATACGTATAATTAATTAAGGAATAAAACTTGAACGGGTATTATGTCATAGGAAAATAATCAAGGAGTTACTGTTACGCCATCTGAAATGTTTTGTTCTTTTTATACCATAGCAATTTGCCAATGATTACAACTTTTTTTTAATTAATTAAAGAACATCACATTGTGCTTTTTTTTTATCCATTTATCGTTACATTCAATGTTGTGGAACCTCTGCGAGACAAGTTAGTTCCTGTTACTTATGTTATACATTCTTTAGAGAAAGCTTCATAGTGCCAATGATTGTAGTTATCTTTAAATAACAACAACAAAAAAAATTTAATTAGTCTTGGAGTATGTGGAACGTCCACTGTATAACTTGAGCATATTTATATTAAGTCGTGATTTGAGTTATAGTATGCACTATTGTCAGAACTGCTGGTATAGAAAATTAATCAACACACCTTCTGACCAATCAGATTTGAGAATTCAGCAGCGCTGTGGTATAATACTTATTTAAGGCTTTTCTCAGGCTGCTGTTATTATTATTATTATTATTATTATTATTTTAGCCTATATTTACTTAATATTTTCTATATTTTTCCTGTCCTATAACTTTCTTAAAGGTCACTGTTTATTTAAAAATTATTTAAAAACACTATTTCTCTGCTTTTCTTTCTTCCTTGCTCTCTGCCTGATTCTTTTTGCTCTTTTTCTCCTCCTCTTATTCTCTTTCACGTTCTCTTTTTTCACTGTTGCTTATTCTGTCTCCCTCTCTCCCTCTGTAGTTTGTTGTGGTGAACTTTTGAAAGCAGTGGCAGCGGATGAGAGCAGTATGGGAGAGCTCATTAAACCCTTTCTGGAGTCAGGACGGCGAGGTAAACTTCTTCACCTCCTCACATACACATGCTGTCAAACAGGTCACGCACCGAGGAGAGCTGAAGCTGAAGTGTAAGGGGCCTATTTGGAGTCTGCCGACACTGTTAGAGTTTTCTGCTTTCAGGCAAATAATTAGACCACCCACGTCACGCGCAGTGTGGCCAATTACATCATGATGTTTGCATATGTATAAGGGTATGGTAAAAATAAACCTGCTATATCCCGCTATCTGGTTAGTATGACATTACCGTTACAAGGCAATGTTCACTTTCTAAAAATTGTATTTATCAAACAGGCTTGTGCTACTTTCATTATGCTAGATAGCAAAAGAACGTTTTTTTTTTAATCAACCGCTCTGATTTAGCCTAGCGTACTATTTAATATGTAAGCATGTGTCAGTTATTTATTTGTGGTACCTAATTTCCATATGTACAAGTACATGAGAAATGACCCGAAAAGAAAAGAAGGCGAAGTACAAGAAATGTAGGAGAAAGACAGGAAAAAAGGAGAGAAAAATAATAGAGAACAAGAGCACTAGAATGAGAGAATACAAGAAAAGCATTAAGAGCGAGAAAAAGAGAGTTAGAAATACAGAAAGAGGAGAAAGTAACGAGGAAGAAAAGAAAGGAGAGGGCGTGGATTCCTACATCGTACAAGTACATTGAATGTGTGTGAATTTTAAGTGAAGCTGCTTATTGGTCAGCTGTAAATCCCATAGAGACATCATAAAGTGGCAGGTGGAGGACAAATTCAGTAACAGGAAAAAATATATAATATAATATTTTAACCTAATATATATTCTGTAAGCCCTGTCCAGGGTGTACCCCGCCTTGTGCCCGATGCTCCCTGGGATAGGATCTAGGTTCCCTACGAACTTGTAGGATAAGTGGTATGGATGGATGGATGAATGGATGGATGGATATATTATGTAATATTATATATTATGTTACATATTGCACATTTTATCAAAATTCTAAATGGATTGAGTAGATCTACAAAACAGGTTGAATGGAGCTGAGTTCTTAAAAAAAAAAAAAGAGTTTATTAGAATGAGTCCTGGTAGAAAAGAAGTAACAACAATAACCATAAAATAAATTTTTACAGGTGGTGTTTTATTCAAATAGGCATTCTAGATAATAGTCAAGTACTCATGTACTTATTATTTACTCACAGTTCCAACTTGCAAACATCAAGTATTAGTTTTATACACATTTCATCCCATTGGTCTGAATACATATAACCTTGTGTTAAAAGATATACTTTAATAATAGAAAGTTCATTTGGGTCAATGGTATTTGGGCTACTTGAAAGAAATGAAATTGCCCACATGGCAAGATATGGATTGGATTGAAACATTGGGAATAATGATCAGATAATGGTATCTAAAAGGAATTTTTAAGACACCACTCCTTTGCATTGTCCATCAAATTGCACTCTGTATACCAGAAATAACATATTTATTTATTAAATAGCATCTAGTTACTGTAGGTTATGCAATATTTCTTGTGCATTCATTTAAGTCCATATACTTTTTGCTGTCATTTACTCCACCTTATATATATTGTCCACATCTTGTGAAAACCCAAAGGGAAACTAATTCAATAAGGGGAGCTGTAAATATGCCACTGTGTCCTGTCCCCAGTTAGATTATCCAAACAGACCCACCCCTCACACCACGTCCCAATCTGCTGCGCCTGCCACTCACCGCCGCCAAGTGTCTAAACTTGCCTTGAGCAAGATGGGATTAATATAATAAACGTCCCTCGAGAATGGATGAGCTACAAAAGTGCATGTGCATTTAATGAGACTGACACTTATCACAGAGGTGCTGCCTCTCTAGCGACTTTTCATTTTACCCAACTCTCTGTCCTCAGCGTGGCCACGGAGAACATACTGAACGCTGACAGCTGAACTGAGCTTCCTGCAGTTATCTCTTCTCCTACTGTGTGTGTATTGACACAAAGGCAAGAGATACCTCAGGGCTTAGGAAACACTAGAGTGGATCACATTTAATGAGCTGAGATTGTTTTGAAGGAGTAGATAGAGACTCGGACAGTTTATTAATGCAGCAAGTAGCGGTAAGACTTTTCATGAAGCCCATATTTATAAATTATTATGACTGTCAGTAATGACTCATCCATAGGGGCAGGCGAGGCAGAGGGCAACAACACACAGTATATCAGCCGTTCAACAAATGTTAATCTTCATAAAGTCCTCATCTTCATAATACATTTTCAGTTCTGTTGAAATATTAATGACCTCTTTTGGGTTTTTTTAAATGTGGCTATTTGACAGGTGTTAGCTGATGTTGCATCGATTTGCTCGCCTTTGTAGATGCGCTCGTGTCCTCATTTAGCACCATAGAGATATTATTGCACCTAGTGGTCAAACATGGGATCTGCAACAAGTGATAATGTAGGCCCATTGGGGAAAGAATCACACTGCCCCATGCTTGTTCTATGAACATTTAAAATGGAGTTGGAGCAGCGGACAGGACAGTTATTGACAGGGAAGGCAAATTGGGTGGACTCAGTTGCCACCAAGATCTTGTTTTATAGTAAAAGTTACACAAACAAAGGCAAAGTGTATGTATACACAGTGTGTTTATGATGTACAGAACTTCTATTGTGACATACTATATTGCAAAGATTGAGAAAGGCATAGGGGGATTATGGAGTGGATAATATCCATACATCAGAAATATATGTGCATGATGGTGACCTTGTTTACCATTGAAAGACAAGAGAAAAAGAAGAAAAATGTATTTCCCTTTTCTAATGCCTGAATTCTTTTGGACTAGTTTAAACTTGCAACGAATTATAAGCAGAGTCATAATTGTTTATATCACAGTGCTGATGAATTCTCTAATCTGATTGGTCAGAAGCTGTCTGGCAAATCACAGGTTTCTATTAATGCACTCGTTCTAATTTGATATTGTTTATTGTAACAGAACATTCACAGGCGTATAATCTAAGGCTGATAATAAACATATTAAACAGCTTGTTGCCAGAAAAATTTAGAATCATTGATATAGTGATATAAGTTTTCTGTAAGGACACGTTTATATAACATTTGCAGTACAGAAGGAGTCTCCAGTGTGAGTCTTCAGAGGATTTCTTTGCTTGACAGTTTCTTGACAATGTGTCAAGCTGCGTTCTTTATTTTTGTCCTATTATCTTTAAGAAAGAGTAAAAAAAGGGAAATGTGAGAGAATGACTGCTTATAGCTGTTGTAACAGAAGTGACAACTTGTCTCGCAGATGTTTCACAACATTAAATGTAACTATAAATGGTTCAAATGGATGATGTGTGCATGATTCTGTAATAAATACAAAATTTGAATCGTTCAAATTGCCATGGTATAAAAGGAATAAAACACTTGCTGTTATAGGAAAATATAATAATATATTATACAGCTGCTGGTCATATAATTAGATTATCATCAAAAAGTTGATTTATTTCAGTAATTCCATTCAAAAAGTGAAACTAGTATAATGTATATATTCATTACACACAGACTGATATATTTCAAGTGTTCATTCCTTTTAATTTTGATGATTATATATATATATATATATATATATATATATATATATATATATATATATATATAATATCTCAACGTGTCGAGCAACATCATATCACTCCTCACTGCCGTTGATTATTTTCCTGTAACAGCATGCGTACCTATGAATATGGGCTCTGTAGAAAGTGTTATTCAAATAGTTGGGAAGGAGAAAGTGTTGGATTGAGATGTGTGTGTGTGTGTGTGTGTGTGTGTGTGTGTGTGTGTGTGTGTGTGTGTGTGTGTGTGTGTGTGTGTGTGTGTGTGTGTGTGATTTGGAGGATCCAAAGAAGCTTGAAAATTCAGGATGGATGTATTATCATGCTGCTGTATAAGGATAACATCCTGCATGACTTTTTGACCTGCATCAAAGGTCTTATGATCCGAGAAGATAAAAGTCATGGTGGTTTTAAGAGCTCCATACGGTGGTTATGAACCTCTCATGGGTTTTTTCTTTCTTTTTTTTTTTTTTTTTTTTTTTTTTACATCTGACTGTCAGACAGCAAACGCAGCTTGTTGACTACTTGCTAAACTGCAACAGTGGATGCATTCATGAATTCATGCTCGCACGAAAAGAATGCATAAAAAATGTAATGTAAATGTTGTGTTAGTTGGCACTCCCGTGCCTTGTTGAACCGAGTTTTTTTTTTTTGGTCCTAGGGGAGAGCTTTCGGCTCGTGTCTGAAGACTCTGACTCTGTCCCTCCCTCCCTCCCTCTTGCGTTGTGACAGTGAAGGTTTCAAGCGGAGAAGCTTGCCTAAATAATTTACGAGTTGATTAATGGGCTCGCTGGGGTATAATTAGGCGATGTAGAGACGGTGGCTAGTGGAACCAGAACAGTGCTATGGGGATTTAGGGAGCAGGATTATTAAGGAAATGAAGAAGAAGGAAAAAAAAAACAGTAGTCTTATGAGAAGAGAAAGAGAACAAGGAAAAGAGGAGAGGCGCTCTCTCCAGGCTGCCTGCCGTTTGAAGCCGAGCCGGGGAGAGAGAGGCAAGAGGCTGCGCCTGTTTGATGTGGAAATTGGACAGTTTGAAACCGTCAACTTTAATTTTTCAGCTTCCACAGAGACCCCCCCTGAGTGCGCACTCGCTTGCCTTTAAGAATGTGCTATTTTTTCCCTCACCCCCATTATTTGTTTGTCCTCCGCAACGCTCGTCGTCTTCACTTTCCTTTCAGTTCTTCCACATGCTGTCCCCAGCTTTTACGGGTTTTTTATTATTATTATTATTTTTTTTTTTATTATTCTGCATGTCAAGTAAGCGTCTTCTTCCCGGCTTTAGAGCGGTATCATCCTCTTAAACAATTCACTTATGTTGCCTGTCAGGAAGCTGTTGACTGCTTTTGTGCTCAAAGAGAAAACCATGGAAAAGCTTCACAAGACAAAATGTACATACATGAATTTAAATGACAGCGTTCCTACTCATTTATTTATCAATTGAATTTTTATTTGAATAAAAAACCTAACACAAAAATCCCCCTAACACACACACACACACACACACACACACACACAAACACACAAGAAACAGCACCCATACATATGCTGGGTGATAAGATCACTTCTACTTTTATTTTTTGTCATTCATTCTTGCCTTTGTGTCAATTGTCCAAATCTTAAAGTTTCTTATTAAAATGTTTTTTAAATTATATTATTTTTAACGTTACCTGGAAGTAAACATCATCATTCAAGACCTCAAGCAGTTTCCTTAGATGTTCAACCTTTTAACCCAATGCAACTCACATAGAGATCATATAGATACAGCACTTTTTTTTTTAAATAGTACACCATAATATACGTTTCTGTTTACTGTATATAGGACAAGTGCACATCTTGGAAGCCACTAAGATTGACATTTTCCGGTCGTCGCTGTGGACTTTTTATATAATTATGAAAAATAAGACTTTTAGCATAAAGCATAATGACATAACATGTTCTTCACTCTAACAAGGTATTAATGTTTCTACTAATTCATTCATCACAGTGCCTGACAACATGGTGCTGCAGATCCTGACCGAGAGACTGAGCCGTCTGGACTGTACCACACGCGGCTGGGTCCTTCACGGCTTCCCTCAAGATGTAGAACAGGCTGAGAGACTTCAGGAATCCAACTTCCTCCCTAGCAGGTACTAAATGTACATACAGACCATGAAGGTGTACATTTGATAAACACTGAGCAATTTGTAAGGCAGTATATATTATGCTCTTAAACACTTCTGTTTAAACGCTACAACAGAGGGTCATGGTAAACTCCTTTAGAAAGAATATACATGTCCAAAAAACACGTGCTTTTTTGCCTTAAAGGAGTAGTTTGTTATTTTGAAACCCCCTGCTGCCTTCAAAACAAATTACAATTAAATCAAAAATCTTAGCGCACCCCCCCAACCAACCGCACTTCCTCTGTTGAAATGATAAATATCTTGTAAGTTGTCTTTTAAGAAAAGGAACATAGCCAAGCAGGTCTCTGTCTTGTGGGTGGAACGAATTTCCGTCGCAGAAAATTTGCAAAAGAAAAAAAAAAAGCATCAATGTATCACATCCTTTTGCAATATTATCAATTTGTCTAAAGTATCTTTAAAAAATGTATATGATTATATGATTGGCACAGGTCTAGAAACACTTTAAGAACTTTACAGAATTACAGACCCCACCTTTAAAGGTGTGTTTGAGTTGACATTCTGCTGACATTTATTATTATTATTATTATTATTATTGTTGTTGTTGTTGTTGTTGTTGTTGTTAGTAGTAGTAGTAGTAGTAGTAGTAGTAGTAGTAGTAGAAAAAAAAAGATTTATTAAAAGCCAAATCAGTAGAAAACAAAACCCAAGTAATTAATCAGCCAGGTGTGTTTAGTGTTTAGTGATTTTGTTTGTTGAATTTTTCGAAATAGTGAGTGTAGCAGGATATGACCACTCAGGTTACTCATGCTCAGCAGATCTGATGGCACTGGGCGATTGTACAGACTTTGCTCAGGCATTCTACTCCAGTGTGTGTCTTGCTCAGTCGTCCCAGCTAGAACACACTGAGCTAAAACCACCATGGTTGCAGTTTAGTTTTAGGACAAAGTTGTCTTTTTTTTTTTTGTCTTGTGAGCATGTGCGGACTCGGAATAAAAATGTAAATGACTCGAAATCACCTGGAAATTTACAGTATGCGGGTCCTGTTTGGGTAACGTCAGTCACTTTGCTCAATCTAAACCCCACATAAATTAGTCATCACACTACCTTTCTGTATCTCACCTCTGTGATGTCCAGTCACTCATCACTCACCAGCAGAATAGAGCCTATATTCTGAGAGAGTTACCGTAAAACACCATCCTCACCGTCTCCTCAATAGGTCTCCATTTACTCCATTAGCAACCCCCACCGTTTCCGCTAATGGCAGGAGACCTTATTTACATAGCATTAGCTTAATTGATTTTGGGGACTGGCGCTAAGTGGAAAGGCCGGGCCCTGAAACAATGAGGAGAATGTTACTGATGAGCTGTTGATAGCCGATGGCCATGCTCTACCTGACAGCTTTATTAATTAACAGCTATCCTGTTACTCAGGCTTTAGAGAAAATGAATAAGTCGAGGCAGTGACGTGGCATGGTGCCAAGTCATGGGCATGTAATACCGTATCTGCCACCACTGAGCAGTGAGGAGGACAGTAAGGAGAGTAAAGAGCACGGTAGAGCTGGAAGGATTATTTAATCAGAAGGATCTATTTACCCATTTCTTGAAAAGGTTCATTGGAGTGAGTGCTTGTGTGAAATGTTCATCTTGTACAGACATGACCGCTGGGTTGTGTGCATTGGTGCCAGTCTGCTTGGATGACTTTGGAAGATAGTGACAAAATTAATATATACTGTACATTATTTTCCCCCCAAATGATTAAAGCAGTTAAAAAAAAAACAGCCTCAGAAATGAAAAAAAGGTTTTACTTTGAATTGAAGTTGCTATTTTCGCCATGCCGAAGAAGTTACCTGATCCTGGAAAAAAAGACAAAAGCGGAAGACAGGAAACAGGATCCCATCAGATAAATGAGAATGCCCTTGCTTTGACTTCCTAGCTACCTGATCAGTCCTGATCAAAATCTGATCAATCACTCATAGCCCGGTGACCACAGGTCCCCATTTTCTCCCTTGCAGCTCTCCCCTTTCATACAACAGAAGGTGGAGTCTAACACAAGCTACTCACAGGATAAAACATGCTTACGCACTCTGAGGAAAGCGCTATCTAACCTCTTCCGCATACATGAGAGCTCAGAGATGCCCGTGGTTGGCAAGTGTCACTGTGATTGACAGGAGAGAAAATATGATGTCCCTCCCACCCAGCGAGCAAGGGCAGTTTTGCTCCATTGGTTGTGGCATCTTCAGGATTCAAACTCGCAATCTCCCAATGACAGGACAAGTGTTTTTCTGATCTGCCACTCAGAAACCTATACAAAAAAATTCTTTAAGGAACTATAGAGATCTTCAACTCTTCTGAATGGGAACAGGAATGTGGAAAATGCTAAATTCTAACTGTTTATTACAATAGCAGCTGGTAGCCAATCACGTGATTAAACAAACTAAGGGACATGTTTGTTTGTAATTTTAGGTGGTTAAATATAGAGAACAGGGGGCTTAGTGGTTAGCATGTTTGCCTCACACCGCTGGGGGTTAGAATCCTGCCTCCTCAAAGTTTGCATGTTTTCCCCGTGCTTTGGGGTTTCCTCAGGGTACTCTGGTTTCCTCCCCAAAGAGTAGGCTGATTGGCTTTACACAAATTGTGTGAATGTGTGTTATCGTGCCCAGTGACGGGTTGGTACCCTGTCCAGGGTGTCCCCTACCTTGCGCCTAAAATTTCCTGGGATAGGCTCCAGGCTACCCTTTGACCCTGTGTAGGATAACCGGTATTGAAGCTAGATGAATGGAAATATAGAGAACAGTAATGATGACTTTGTGGACCGTTTATGAACAATGTTACGAAAACAATTACTGTGCAAAAGGATGTTATTTGACGTATATACTCATCTGCGCTGTATGTCATATCTGAACTAGCCACAAATAAATGTTTGAGAAGAATTTCAGGGATAGGTAAATAGATAGAAACCTGAAATCCCTATAGCTATAGCGACGTCTCTGTATATAACCTGTAATGGATGTTTAATAGATAATCTCTGTGAATAGTGTCATTTAGTCCAAGATAGTACTGGTGGCGAAACAGAATTCACGATCCAAACCTTTTGCTAAGGTTCTGAAATCTACAGGTTGATTATCAGTGCTATAGCCGTGACTGTTCTGCATTTTCTCTCGCTCTTCCTGCCAGTCTTTAACTACACACCAGTTTGGGCAGTCAGTTGCCTCTTACAGCCCTGACACGCTCACAAACAATCAGAGTCTTTGGAACCACTGAAATATGCATAGCTATCCGTGACAGGCAGATAAAGCAGGGCAATTAGCCACGTAATCCTAGAAAAAGCCAGCCAATCACAATCACCTGCTCGCTCGTACTGTCCTTCCTGTCTCTCTCTCTCTCTCTCTCTCTCTCCCCATTGCCACACTCGTCTCTTGCTCCCTATTAGTTAAATGTATTTCATGTGTCCGCTTGCCATCAAATCAAGCAACACTTCCACTAATTGGCTTATGAATTATACAGCAGGGGCCACATTATAATTTAATCAGTGGTAAACATTGCCGGGCCGCCTGTAAAGAATCTATCCCTCATTAATTTCTTAATTTGGGGAGATGGAAAAGGAGGGAAACGGAGGCAGGATGTGTATAGAGACCTATTCGGATCACCCTGAGAGGATAGATATGAAGGAAAGAAGGGAAGTGTGCACTTAGTCAAGATACCAGTTGAATGATTTTCACACCGCGTGCACACACACCACACACACACACACACACACACACACACACACACTCACATATTTATACACACACAGATATTCTGTCATATTTATCATGTATGATGTTTGGATCATTTGTAGCAGCAGAGGACTGACAAATGCTTGTTAGCTGCCTTGTTTTAGTTCATCATTTGTTTGAGAATATCAAGCTGTCATGTAAGCAACATCAAGTGTAAACTCTACACCTCCTCACACACACACACACACACACACACACACACAGGAGCACACTTTTCTCAGACACCCCCAACCCCCGATTCTCTGCTCCACATGAATATTTCATGCAGAAACATTAATATTAATTCTAATAGCTTTGCAGAGTAGTTATTATTTCTTTTTAAAGACAAATATTCATTAAAAATTGAGCAATGCATTTTCACTGAAATCATCACGCACTCGTGCAGATGATGAGCTCTAGGAAACCCTTCATATGTGACACGAGTTAAGGACAGTGGTCAGTTGACCATTGCAGGGATCTTTTGTCCATTCCAGAGGGGCTTACGATTTCACAGCATCAGTGAGAGCCAGAAGGACAAAGCCATTTAAATATTTTATCAAAAGCAGATCTCAGATCTCCCTCCTTTTTTTTTGTCTCACCAATTCTTGCTGGTCTTCTTCATCCTCTGCCTCAACTTGGTTGTAAAAATTGCATGATATTGTAGATATGACTCCAAGGTTGCAGCTCTCTGGAGGCCTGCGCTCTGATGGGGGTCAGTGGTGACGAGGATGTCTGATTGGTGCTTCCCCACCTGACTCCACCATTAAAACCACTTTATGTCTGGAGGCTGTGCAGTCAGTGAGACCCCCCTGGGTAAACACCCAAACATTCCTGTGTTAAAGTACCACCAGTCAGGAGAGCTTCGCCTTTTTTTTTAACCCATTATTTAGCTCATCATTTATTCAGCCCTTATACACACACACATCAGAATTATTCCATCCTTAATACATGATGCGTCTTGCCACTTTTTTCCTCATCACAACCTTCTAATTAGCATAAAAGCATTGCTGTGGTTAGTTTTATTAGGGGCTTTGAGGAAACACAAGAACCTTTGCAACAACAAGCTTCAAAAGTGATTCCTAAATTAGTCAATGTTTTGATTGTTTTTTTTTTCTGTTTTGGGCAGGGTCTTTTTTTTGGAGATGAGTGACAGCATTGCTCTGGAGCGACTGACACTCAGGTCCACCGATCCTGTGACGGGAGAGAGGTAACTCATGTGCTTTAAATTAATACTCTATTATTTATCAATCTAATATCTATCCACCACATATGTATACTTAACAATCACTTCAACCGGAACACCTGTACACCTGTTCATTCATTCAGTTGTCCAATCAGCCAGTCCTGTGGCAGCAATGTGTAAAACCATGCAAATACCGGAGCTTGCAATTTTTTTCTTTAATTACTGCAGATTTTCCGCTGATTCGGCCTTGTGACCTCATCACAACGCGCTTTCAGCTAAAGCCCTCTTCCATTCACGTGCATTGAATATGAGTACAGCTAAAAGATCGCATTTATCAACAAAGATCAATAATTGACCAATTCAAGTACATTTCCACAAAAAAAAAACGGCGCAAGTTGCGTCGTAAATTTTGTAAAAAGTCGCAGCAAAATGGAGCATTTTTGCCCACAACAATCACAAAGAAATCCTGTATAGTCTGACAGGTCAAGAGCTTCATGTTCACATCAAACATAAAATGTGATCTCCGTGACTTTCACCCTGGCATGGTTTGAGTATTTCAGAAATGGCTAGTCTCCTGGAATTTTCTACCAAAACAGTCTTTAGAGTTTACACAGAATGGTGCAGAAAACAAAAAAACATCCAGTGAGCAGCATTTCTGCCGGCCGAAATGCCTTGATGATGAGTTAACTCAGGGGAAAATGGTCAGTCTGGTTTGAGCTGACAGGAAGGGTACGGTAACTCAAATAATCAATCAATAATGCCAACCGTGGTGAGCAGAAAAGCATCTCAGAATGTCAAACCTTGAGCCCGATGGCCTACAACAGAAGAAAACCACTAGTGTCAATCAAGAACTGACTAACTGCTTTTTCCCCCTTTTTTGGATCAATCCAGGTATCACTCATTGTACAATCCTGCCCCAGGTGTAAGAGTACAAGCTCGGCTACAGTGTAACCCAAAGGACACGGAGTTTGAAGTCTGCAAGAGACTGAAGGAGTACCGGAGCCATGCGGCTGCCCTACTGGCCTTCTACCCCCAGGCTGTGCTGGTCAGCGCTGAACAGCAACCCCACACTGTGTTCGAGTGCCTAGAGAGTGGGATGGTGGGCCGTCCTTCCAAACCCCTGCCTGAATTAAACATCCAAGCCCTCTCTGGCTCCTCTGGTCTGTAATCACTTCCCGCTTGTTGACCCCAGCTGATCACAAGGGAGTACAGCAGACCAGCTAATTATACACATGTTTAATTAATGTCGCAATAAAACACAGCCTGTCCAGTCTCTTTGTCAAGGGTAGTATTAGTCCCGCTTCAGTAGTCTCATGCTAAGGAGCAAGAGCTGCTCTGATTTTTAAGCCGTCTCTCTCTCTCTTGCTCTTTCTCTCTCTCTCTCTCTCTCCCCGCATGCAGAGGTCAGAGGACTGGCTCCCAATGGAGAGGAAAGGAGTTAAGTGCACTGGTTAGCGAGACGTGTTAACAGCCAAGCTTTCAAACTCCCCTCAGATACCGTGCCATGACAGGCAGACATTGACTTAATTAAAGCGAATGAGCTCCAGAATATGCATCAGCTCTGAATACATAAACAGGGAGTAAGCAGAAGAAATGGCATGTTTTTTAAATGATCTCAGCCCGCTCTGTGGCAGGAAGAATGAGTATGTTTACTCTCCAAACAAAGATTTTAGAGAATATCTGAAGAAATACAGCATTGTAGATGATGAAATCAACTTTACTAAATGGGAAATGCTTTTTAGTGCTCTGCACAGATGCTTCAAATATTTAGATAAGCCACTTTTCTTTTCTTTTTTTCTCCAAGTGCAAATTCATTTTATTTCTATAAATGCATCCTCTGGGTTGATCTCATCTGATTCTTGATTCTATTTTAAAAAAAATAATTATTAAAAAAAAATAAATTTGGTTTTAAAAAATTTATTTTTTTTTATTAAAAAAATAATTTTTAAAAAAAAAAAAAAAAATTTTAAAAATTTTTTTTTTTAAAAAACTTTAAAGAAAAAAAAAAAAAAAAAAAAAAAAAAAAAAAAAAAAAAAAAAAAAAAAAAAAAAAAAAAAAAAAAAAAAAAATAAATGTCACTTCAGTACTAAATGTTTAAGTAGGAATATAAAAACCCTTACGTTAAGACATTCAGCCTAAGAAAACAGTACAGGGAATAACGGATTTCTTTTACAGGCCAGGTTCAGTCGTGTTTTGTAATAAACAAGAAAATACCACATTGTGCCTATATACATGTATAAGAGCAATTGCAATAAATTTCAAAAATAGTATTTTAGGTTTCGCAAAATGCATTATTGTTTTGCATTTAAGTAAGCAAACAGAATAGAAAATAAAATATTAGGTAATATTGATGTCGTGTCCTTATCTTTAACATATTTATATCTTCCCAATCATGGTTACAGCATTTATTTACACACACACACCTTGTTAGTCCACCTATAGAAGTATATAGATACTAACTGGATGCGATACACAAAATGTTTTAAAGTAGTTTTTGGTCATTTTTCTGTGCACGTTTTAGTTGCTTTTTCGTTCGTTTTTGTTATCAACCGTGTCAGTTTCGGAGTTTTGGCTTGTGGACTCTTTCTCAACTCAGCACTGGCACTGAAGTGTTGCTGAAAGTTCACGAGTTGCGTTTTAAGAAAAAATAGAACTGAACAGCTCTGTCATGAGGGGAAAAACTGAAGCAATACACTTAGAAGAGATGTACTTAATGCCAATTTTGCGAATCTGGATCAATCTGCATTTTCAAGTGTGTTTTCACAAATGAAGGGTTTTAGTCTGTTTGAATCAAACCCTGGTCTGGTTTACCACCTTGGTGCAGTTTGTCTAGGCAGGTGTGAACACAGCAAATCGGTTCGAAACAGTTACTGGATATGTGAGTCGTTGGTTTGAACGCGAGGCGGGTTTGGTCCAGTTCTATGCAACACTAATTAATACCCATTTGACTCTGAATTGACTGGAGTGCAGTGTACTGAGGGTTTCAGCATTTTTCCTGTATATCTGAGCTGTTAAACTGAACCAGTACGGGATTAATTTTGAAAAGCACGTAAAAAATATATTCGAGTTTCCTGTAAATCAGGGCGGACTTTAGCGTCACAATTGGTCCACTACAGCTCCGCCTCTAGCCAATCAATCGAAGAGGGGAGTTGACGTCACTTCACTGCGACTCATGGCTGTTGTGTTTAGACAAACGTAGACGCCGCACTGCCCAAAGGATCGTAGGTAAACATCGGCGCCATATTGTTCTGGGCAACAGTAATAATTATCAGCTTATATTATAGTTTATATTATAGACTAAATTGCTGATAATCGAGATTTTCATCTATACTGTCGTATTTCTGCAAACCGACTTTTCTGACAAGCTCCTCGTCTCGGCTGAGCGACTGACAATCTTACTGTAGTTAGTTGGCTGCTAACTTGTCTGACCTGGAGCACAAGAAAAGCTAAAAGATGGGACTTGAAGACATAAAAAGCCATTTCCACAATGAAAAAAACCCCAAAAAACTTTATGCACAATTCATGTATGTTAAATTATGTTACAAGTCTGATTATGGAGACTGGAGACAGAACTTTTTTTTGTACTCCACGTAGATCATAAACCATTGAAATCGTTTGAGAAATATAAACGTTATTGTTCTTTTTATCCCGCGTTTACCTCCATTTGTTCCTAGGGCTGTGTATGTCTATGAACACAACAGCCATGAGTCGCGGAAAAGTGACGTGACTCCCCTCTTCGATTGATTGGTCAGAGGCGGAGCTGAAGTGGACCAATCGTGACGCTAAAGCCCCGCCCTGATTTACATGAAACAACATAAGCGTTCAAATAAAGAAAACATGAGCAGAAAATGTCAGAGCACAAAAACACAGTAATATAACCAAGGAAACATGATTTTTTTGTGCGATTCAGAAAACTGTGACTTCATGTTTCAGTTTTGTGCAATACAACAGTAAATGCGTTTTTAAATGATTTTTAATTCACGCTTATTTTTTCGATCTGTGACACACGTTGTCTGTTATTCTGATAACTTTGCATATATTTTACTTGTATTTTTAAATGTTTGATTCATGCGTATTATTGAATTGAATCCCACACTGCAGCGCTGCGTAAATGTCATGTCGTCTGGATATTTGGACCGATGAACAAAAAGAGAAAATATAAATGCAGGGTGTAGTTCACAAAACTTTCTAAACTAGTTATTTATAATAATTATATAATCATTTATTGACCTTTCTAGCAGTATTTGTGTGTGTGTGTGTGTGTGTGTGTGTGTTTTTATTTCATTATGAGCAGTGTGAAACTAAATTAAACCCAATAGTAAACCAACCTAAAGTATGAATTTGACTCGGAATACGGATTAATACGTGTGAAAGTGAGCTAAAAAAAAAAACAACAACAACCCAAAAAAACATTACTGCAGGTGGATCGTGTCGTTTGTGGACTTTTACTTTGACACGCGCCGGACCCGGAAGTGCTCGCATCGCTATGTGCACGAGGAGAAGGCGCATGAGGGTTTTCAAAGGGACCGCTGCTGATGTTTTGGTGAAGCCGGTCAACAGATAACCTCACTGTAAGGGTATGTAAACGTAAAAACACGTGTCCTTTTTCTCTGCTTCCATGCTGTTATATTCTCCACAGTTTACGTTTTTATACTGTAATAAAGCTTAATGCTTGTTTATTAGTCTAGGTGCTTTAGCACGTTGGGAGCCTAACTGTTCACATCTGCACTTATCTGGTATTATAGCCTGTTGTGTAGTGCTCATCATGGCATCAGAGGACATGCTGATGGTCAACATCTCCAACCAGGAATCTACTGACTTGCACATCAGTGAGAAACAACACAACCAATCCCCCTCAAGGCAGAAATGGACAGCAGTGAGTTATTGCACTTATTTATTAACCACAGTAGTGCCAGAACTATCAGTGGCCAAGCAACAACAACATTAAAACCAGTGAGAGGTTATGTGAATTGGAACAGAGTAATGTTATTTAATTGCGAATCTGTTTTTAGAGGATTTAAACATAACATGGTGAACAAATTCTATTATAGAATTCTGGCAGTTTTACTGGGGTTATCTCCTACAGTGTAGTAAGTATGAATCTGGAAAGACCTTTTTGTAATATTACAGTCTAAAACTGGCTTTAAAGAGAAGCAAATCAGTAAACGAATCACATGAAAATGAATCATACGGAAATGAATCACATGAAAATGAATCACATGTAAATGAATAAAATAAATTAAAGACAAAACCAGTGAGAGGTGAAGTAAATAACATTTGATTATCTTGTTAGAATGGGGTGGGATAGATTAGGGAGCAAGTGAACAGTCAGTTCTTGAAGTTGATGTGTTGGAAGCAGGAAAAATGGGCAAGTGTAAGGATCTTGAGTGCCAGATTGTGACGGCTAGACGATTGGGTCCAGGCATTCATGTGGATGTTACTTTGACACGTACCACCTACCTGAACATTGCTGTAGACCAAGTACACCCCTTCATGTGGTCTCTTTCAGCAGAACGATGCACCCTGAGACTCCGCAAAAAATTGTTCAGGAACGGTCTGAGGAATACGACAAAGGTGTTGACTCGGCCTCAATATTCCCCTGATCTCAATCTGATCGAGCGTCTGTGGGATGTACTGGACAAACAAGTCCGATCCATGGAGGCCCCACCTCTCAACTTAAAGGATCTGTTGCTAAGGTCTTGGTGCCAGATACCACAGCACACCTTAATTGGTCTTGTAGAGTCCATGCCTTGGCGGATCAGAACTGTTTTGGTGGCACAAGTTGGACCTATATAATATTAGGACCTGCCTAATATTATGCAGGAATTATTGGAACATCTAAAGACAACAGATCTAAATCCTTAGCACCTTAAATCTTAAATACAATTTCTAAATTCCCTGAATTTCCCGGAACTGTAAATGAGTACTGTTTTTGGGAAATAAATAATGACAGGGTGGTGTGACATGAAGTAGAAATATTGTTACCACCCTAAAGATAATAATGTTCCTGTAACAGCATGTCTGAAATATTTTATTCCTCTTTTTTCCCCCTGCAATGTTTACAATATTACTGAACAACACATCACTTAGTTGTGTTTATTGTTGTCTCTTGACTTTAGTAAGTCAAAACAAAACTAAACAAAAAAAAATGCAAGCTGACATATTACAGATAGCCACAAAACATAAACTTCTTTGTCCTGAAGACTTACCTGTGGCAGAAAAGCCACTGAATGTTACAAAGTGCTGGCACTGGAGACTCCTTCCCTAGATAATGAATAATTCCAAAATCCCCCTTACAGAAAACTTATATTAATGATCTGAACATTTTTCTAAATACATGTTTGTAATGTGTTCACTATTAGGTTTGGATTAAGTCTCTGCCGTACAAATCCCTCTGAATGAGCTGTTGCTATGGAAACGATAACGTATTAGAAAGAGTGCATTCACATAAAGCTGTGATTTGAATGACAGCCAGCACTACTGTTGTTATAGATAATTAATCAACAGCGCTGTCGTTTAAGTATATTTCAAGTAATTCTTTACATATAAAAAGACTGTATATATCTTTACTAGTAAATATAATTATACACCAATCAGCCATGACGTTAAAATCACCAGCCTACTAATGTGTAGGTCCCCCTAGACTTTTAATGATCATAAAATTTCAAATATACACCAATCAGCCATAACATTAAAACGGGTCAGAGCTGTTTTGGTGGCACAAGGGGACCTACACTGATATAGGAAACAGAACATGTAAAGTCATGGAAAAACATGGAATGTTTAAAAAAAATCTCTTTTTATTTTCATGAAGAAAAGGTAGGAACTCTTTTAGAGAGAGAAACTTTTGAGCATCTGACATTTTATTTTTAGAGAAAGACTGAATTCTTTTTTCATGCACCAGGATAAGTAGCAGCTCAGATATTTCATCCCCTTGATCATTCTGACACTTTCCTGGTTGCCGTTTGTGCTTATACCTATGGTATTGGTGTTGACAGAAAAAGACAGCGACTGGAAAAAGGAAGGCCTCATTTGAAAATCAAGACTATGGCTCTGCAAAGCAAAGGAAACTGAATACCAAGACAAACACAAAGAATAAGGACCAGGAAGCATCAGAGTTCCCATCCAAACCGAAAGCATCTCCAAAGAAAGGGTTACACAACGGACATGACGGACCTTTTATTAAGACGTCATCTCTCTTCCGATACAACCCTGAGATCCCAGACGTGTTCAGGTCAGTGACACATCATCTGTCCCTACATCATTTTTCATCTGGATGTTGGAGCTAAAGTAACACTCATTAATTAATTTATTTTTTTTCCCACCCCGTAGTCCTGTAGTGACTCAGGTGAAGGAGAAGGTCTTTACTACTTACTCCTTTCAGGAACTAGACCTGCACCCTCACTTAGTAAGATCACTTTGACTAATATAATGTAACAGTACAGTTAAATTAAAGTTAATTATCAGTCATCACCCTGTGTTTGCTCTTCTGTATCTGGATCGTTCGGCAGGTGGCGACGCTTAACAAAGTGTTGAACATAAGCAGCATGACCAGGTACTCATTTAGTCTTTATATTTTTGATGAACAGTCTTTACACCTTGACAGCTCTTGCTTGCATTCTCACACCTCGTATGCATTTGCAGTGTACAGAAGCAGACCATTCCGGTGCTCACGTCAGGAAAAGACGCTGTCGTCCGATCCCAAACTGGATCAGGTATGACTAGATGCTTTTTCTCAAGTCCACCTCTCATAAGACCGTCAACAAAGGGCGACTGACAAGTTGTTCATGGAAACACACAGACTAGAGTTAGTAGGATAGATCTTGTTGTACATACTTTTTTAGTGTCCAAAAAAATCCATCCGTTCTCGATTCTGATTGGTCAGAAGGTGTTGATTTAATTTTCTCTGACAGCAGCTCTGTCAGTAGTTTATGACCATCATAGGTTTCTGTTAACTCGGCCTGTCACGACGAATACTTTTATTGGACGAGATATTGTCCCAGAAATAATCGCGATAAACAATAATATTGTCATACATCAGTGATATGATATAATAATATAATTATGCAAGTACGCCCTTTCAAAGGGCAATGAACTTTGAATTCTTAAGAATATTTAGACATTGGTATTGGAGTGTCAAAATAACCAACATATTTTAAATAAATGAAGCATAAATAAAATAAAACCACACAACCAAAAAGATAAATTAAATGGAGTGTAATACGATGTGAATTCTTTATGCTTTAATTATTCGTTGTGTCTGTTTTAGTGCGACGTTACTGAAAGAGCGTATTCACAGCGTGACTTACCCGTTCTACCCAGCGCCCTACTTAAGTTCACTTGTGCGTTCATGTCATTTTGTGCAGAAGCAGATTGTAATATTCGGTTTATGTTGTGCGTGTGAATGTCTGATTAATATCATATGTGTACAGGATGCGTTTGTGTGAGTTAATTAACCCACCGGTAAAGCCGGTTGATTCTTGATGAGGGCTTGACCTTTACAGACCACATCTCAGCAACTGCAAGGTCCTGTAGGTTCATCCTGTACAACATCAAGAAAATCCGACCATTCCTCACCAAACAGGCTACACAGATACTAGTCCAGGCTCTTGTCATCTCTAAACTGGACTACTGCAACTCACTGCTTTCAGGCCTCCCAGCCAGCTCCATCAAACCCCTTCAAATGATTCAGAATGCTGCAGCGCGCCTCGTCTTCAACCAGCCCAAGACTATGTCATGTCACACCCCTCTTCATCTCCCTCCACTGGCTTCCTGTAGCTGCCCGCATCAAGTTCAAGGCCTTGATGCTCACCTACAAGACCTTGTCAGGAACAGCACCCTCCTACCTCAACTCTCTCCTGAAGGCATACATTCCCTCTCGCAATCTGCGATCGACTAGCGACCGACGTTTAGTAGTTCCCACTCAGCGAGGCGTAAGGTCCCTTTCCAGAACCTTCACACATACCGTTCCCCAGTGGTGAAATGCTCTTCCGATCTCAATCCGGACTGCAGAGTCTCTCACTATCTTCAAAAAACAGCTAAAGACCCACCTCTTCCGTGAACACCTAACCAACTCCTTAAAAAAAACAACAACCCACAGACAATGCAGTTACACCTCTACTCTGTGCACTTTGCTTCCTCTGGTATTCAATTAATGGATCTTGTATAGTAGCACTACTTGTATTGTTCCCTGCTTGATATATCGCTTTGCTTATTTGTAAGTCGCTTTGGATAAAAGCGTCTGCTAAATGAATAAATGTAAACGTAAATGTAAAGCGCTTCAGTTTAGCGCTGTTCATTCACTCTTCAATTTCAGCTCACGCAGCTGAAGCGGCTCAAACCCCGACATTACAGACTACAACTGGATCATTTAAACACTAGATCTGCTCTTTTTAGGGTTTTTTTTTTAAAAAAAATTGTTAATGAGGGGTTAATTTTTTTCGTTATTTTTTTTTTGTGTTTTTTTTTTTAACGGGCGGGTATTTTTTTTTTTTTTTTTTAATTTTTATTAATTTTTTTTTTTTTTTTTTTTATTTTTTTTTTTTTAAATTAAAAAAAATATAAAAAAAATTTTAAATTAAATAGAAAAAGAAAAAAAAAAAAAAAAAAAAAAAAAAAAAAAATAAAAATCTAAAATTTTTTTTTTTTTTTTTTTTTCTCTAATTAACAAAACAACCACCACCAAAATTAAAACAAAAATAAAAAAAATTATTTAAATTATTTTTATAATTTTTATAAAATAAATTATTAACTTTTTTCGCGACGAGCGGGGCTACTTGTTTTAACATACTTGTTTTAATATGTAATCATTTCTATAGTAACAACTTGCATAGGGATTTGTATAGTGGATGCTCCACATTAATGAATAACTATGTAAGTGTGATGTGATCTGTTGAAGTTGTCTGAGAGAAGATGTTTACTTAGAATTTTAGAGTCAAAGGTCAAATGTTGAAGTTACAGGAAAGGTTTCATGGTAACAAGGTGAATTGTTTTTTTGTCCGTTTACCTTCAAGAGAGACAAAAATGAGAACCGACTTGTTTCCTGAACATTTCCCAAAATTAAACGTAACTATAAATGGATAAAATTGTTATCATTGGCAACTTGGTGTGGGATAAGAGGAATAAACACGTGAGGATGTTCTGTTACTGGAAAATTATTATTATTATCTGGCTAGTATGACACTACATTTGAACTGATACTGATACTTTTCCTATAACCGCATGCCCAGTTCTGTTTTATTCCTTACTTGATTAGTTGAAGTTGTTCTCGACTTAAAAAACAAACAAAAAGCCATTATGAATCAGTGCTAACAGATAATCTGTCTCTCATTGATCGATTAGGGAAAACGCTGGCGTACGGAATTCCTCTGATCCAGTCTCTGCAGGCAGTGCAACCAAAAATCCAGGCAAGTGAAAACCTGAATTGTGTGGAGAATAATTGAATTCGGTTTTGTAGTTTGCAGAAACAGTTTTGTTGGTTGTTTTTGCTTTATAATCTTGCCTTATGTGTCTGTAATCCTCTTATCATACTCACCCTGTCAGTAACTGCAGCCGTTACACTGATACTAAAGTCTTTGACCATTTGCAAGTAATCAAAGACAGCTGAAGCTCACTGAATCCTTTTAGTTTCCTCAGTCCTATATTTGCATCTGGTATCGGCATTTTTTCTAAAAACATTTTCCGGGTATTTTTCCCAGATTTTAGTCATGGCCAATTCCCACCCAGTTAGGTCTCCCCATCACACGACCTTTTCAAGATGCATGAAGCCAGCTGCGTCTTTTCGAACTTCTGCTCATGCAGCATCACGGGAGTGGGTAACACACTCGGAGGAGAGTGCTATCCACCCACTTCCGTATACATGAGCTCACAAACACCACTGATTGGCTAGTGTCACTGTGTTTGGTGATTCCTCCCTCCCCGAGAGCATGGGCAGTTTTTCTCTCTTGGACTCCTGCCCACTGATGGCTGTGACATCGTTGGGATTTGAACTCCAGACATTTTTATGTCACTCTGTCTCAGTGCCTTGTAAGATGAAATTTAAAATATGGATGCTATTTCTGAATACTACTCCACCAAGTAGTGTCTGTGATTCAACGTTATTATAAAAACGATTTTGCAAGATTTAGAAGGAAAAAAAAATGAAACATTCGGCAAATGCCGAATTTTTGGGGAAAAGACATCATACAAGCAATTGAAAAAGAATGTAAATACATAAGGATGCTCGAAGTGGCCTTTTGAATGAGCCGCCTAGGCAGGGATGGAGGGTTACTTTGGAATGTATTCCATTACAGTAATGTAATTCAAGTATAACAATATGAAAGTAATGTAATTTTGGATTACTTCAAGGTCACGTAAATAAAGTCAAGAGAAAAGCAATATGATATAAAATACTTTTCTTTAGCGCTTAGAAACATGTTCAATGTTTAGATTTGTTTTAATAAAAGAAATAAATTTGTTGCTCATGTGAGTCTCCTTTCTTCTGTAGTGATAGCAATAATTGTGCTTCCAGTGTTTTGCTCTTCACCTCGACTTTCTGCTTGTACCTGTATATATTATTTGATTGACATGTCTGCTTCCAATGCTGTTTCAGAGATCAGATGGGCCACTGGCAGTTGTGATTGTGCCTACGAGAGAGGTCGGCAGTTCATTTAAATTCTATTTAAAGATGCTTCGTACTCATTTTAATGACATAATTACAATACCATGTTTCTAAACTCTCAATCTTGATCTTTAGTTGGCACAGCAGAGCTTTCAAATCTTCCAGAAGCTTTTAAAGGTAAAAAAAAAAATAATTATCTGATGAGTAACATTTTTTGACTCTTAAAGTATCTTCATTATAACTGTTTTCATTGAACTGTTTAAGATTTGGGCGCAAATTTCTCACACTCGCCATCCACTTTAATAGGAACATCTTTCACGTGTACATTCATGCAGTTATCCAATCAGCCAATCAAGTGACAGCAGCGCAATGCATAAAATCATGCAGCTACAGGTCAAGAGCTTCAGATAATGTTTACATCGAATATCATAACGAGGAACGTCTGTGTGACGTCAGAGTCTTTAGCCATGACATGGTTGATAGTGCCAGACGGGCTCGATTGAGTATTTCAGAAACGGCTGATCTACTGGGGTTTTCACACAGAACATTCAGATTCCTGTTCTTGGCTGAAAGGAGTGGAACCTGATGTGGTTTTCTGCTTCTGCCCTTACACCTTAAGGGTTGGCATGTCATGTGCTCGGAGATGCTTTTCTGCACACCACTGTACAGAGCGCTTAGTTTCGTTACAGTTGCCTTCAACAAGGCGTTTCTGCCCACAGAACCGCTGTTCTCTGGAAGTTTTTTGTTTGTCGCACCATTCTGGTGTTTGATGTGAACATATTAAATGAAGCTCTTGACCATTCTCTGCATGATTTTATGCATTGCTCTGCCGCCACCCTGATTGGCCGACCGGTTCCGATGTTCCTAACAAAGTGGACAGTGAGTGTATATTTCTTAATATAACAACAATCTATTTGGTCAGTCATGTAATTGATTTCCTAGCAACAAGTTCGAACTGTTCCTCCTCCTTTATTTGTAGCCATTCACCTGGATCGTACCTGGTGTCCTGATGGGAGGAGAAAAAAGGAAAGCAGAAAAAGCCAGGCAAGAACATCACACGAAGTAGGTCTGGATACTTGTGTACAGTTGATTTGAGTATTAAACCTGTGTTCTTCTGTTTCAGACTGAGGAAAGGCATAAATGTTTTGATCTCCACTCCAGGGCGACTGGTAGACCACATTAAGAACACGCTTAGTATCGCTTTTAGTGCTGTACGCTGGCTTGTTCTGGATGAAGCAGACAGGTTTGTGTGTGTAATAGTGACAGAATCTCATTTCACATTTGTTTAATATCTTCAGATATGTCAGCTTCCATGCTATGTTTTTGGTAGGACTCTTGACCTGGGCTTTGAGAAGGATCTGACTGTTATCCTGAACGCCCTGAATGCTGGCGGCTCCTCTAGGCAGACAGTGTTGCTCTCTGCCACACTCACTGAGGGTAAGCCAGTCTGGGTTTTTATTTATTATTATTATTATTAGTATTATTAGTATTATTATTATTATTTTAGTTTTTTGTTTATCACCTCAATGCACCAATAGGAGCTAATGGTACTTGGGGGAGGGTCTAACACACTTGCTGATTGGTTACACAATACACAGACACACACACAAAAAAAAAATATAAAGGAAAAAAATAATTGATAGCCCCTAATCAGTGAGCCACTTCATAAGCCAGTAGAAGCTGTTAAAGTCAGTCAGACTAAAGAAAATGATTTAAATCCAAGCACTTGTTTCATTTAACAGTGGAATTACGCAGTGTAAATGTTTTTTTTGGTTTTTTTTAACAGGCCTGTCCCGGTTAACCAGCATTAGCATGAAAGACCCCGTGTACATCCAGGTCTTGGAACCCTCTCTCTCATCCCAGTCTTCACCTTCTCAGCAGGCTGACAGCTATGCCATGCCTGACAGGCTGCAACAGTATATGGTGGTTGTGCCTAGCAAACTGCGCCTGGTCTGCCTTGCGGCATTTATACTGGCCAGGTGTAAGGTAACTACGGGCATGCACACTCTTGAGATTTATAATGTAGCTCCGTGTTGATTAGGCTGATTTTCAATGGGTTTTGAAATAATTGAAAACATTTCAAATAACTCCTAGTGAGTAAAAGAAGTTCAAGTATAAATGAGATGGATGTCTTCTTTGGTTCCAGTTATTAAAATTTTTTCTCCTTGTCTTTGTTAGTTCGAACGAGATCAGAAGCTCATTGTCTTCATATCCAGCTGTGAGGCGGTAGAATTCCTCGACACAGTCCTCTCCACTGTCCTGTGTGGCAAATCCAGCACTGCAAACAAACAGCAGCTATCAATCAACTTCCTCCGACTCCATGGCAATATGGAACAAGAGGTGAGATGTCTCGCATCTGGAAATTTCTACCCTTAGTGCTGTGCATCTTTCGTTGTAGGACAAAGAACTAAGGTCCTAGTTATTCCCCAATCCATTATTGGCCTGATTTATCCTAGTCCAGGTTCTGAACATGCCTGCATGTCCCAATCCCTAGTCACAATGTCCCTTGCACACTTCCTGCCTCGTTTAAGTAAGTCAGGTCGACTGAGCCAGCTGGTGGAGTGACAGCAACAGTCGGGTGCCCTGCGGCACTGCCATGGGACCCAAAGAAAAGCCACCTTTGCCCAGGCCTCAGACCTCATTCAGCCATGTTAATGGACACGACCAGGGCCACTCATACGGTCCAAGTAGGCTGGCGAGCTCATGGCACAGCCGCTCGAGGCCTCTTTGTCTCCCCCTTCTTAGATATTAACGAGAGGCATTCGGCAGCTTTATGGATGGGTTTGGTAATGTGACAGGTCTGGCCATCTTCTCCGGTCAAGAAAACGACAGGAGACACACAGCTGTTCCAGCACAGTTAACAGATTGTGCTCTACTTAGCAGGAGAGAGAGAGTAGTGATGTCCTTTGGCTGGACAGTCATACTTGGCACTGCATCTTTGTTCTTCTATTTGGATAGAAGTAGCAAGAATCGTAATTGGACCAGCTTCTACCACTGGCTTTGATATATAACGAACAGTAAAGTAAAATATGTGCTGACCTTGTTTACCTGGCTAGTTTGTGTCCCTTCTCTCAGTAAAACAAAGGGGCAAAATATTAACTTGCTTCTTTAATAACTCTTAATAACTTTGAGTTATACGTTGTTCCTTAACCATATATATATATATATGTGTGTGTGTGTGTGGGTGTGAGAGAGTGTTTGGGACTAGACTTGAGAAATATGCCTTAATAGAAGACCTATAGTAATGATCCAGCATAAGTTGACATTGTGTGTTGCTTTGTGAACAGGAGCGGACAGAGGTGTTTCAGGAGTTCTCCCAGAGTAAGACTGGTGTCCTGCTTTGTACGGTGAGTCTTCCTGTAAATCAGTTCTTACCCAGGGTAAATGGGTTTTGTAGTGGTTCCTGTTTTATTTTTGTCTCGCTTAATTTAAAAAAATAAATATGTTTTTAAAAAACTAAGCGAAAGTGGAAAAAGCAGAGCTCATTTCCAGACCAGAAAACAATTTCCAGAAGCCTTAAATTCAAAATGAATTTTCAGATTGTTAGTATTGCAAATGCTGTGATTTATTACAGTCCTAAAAACACAAGATTTTAAAATTACAAACTGCCCCTTTAAACTGCTTTCTGTCACTCAGCCAGACTGAGTCTTAGTTCCCCACAGCCCTGTATTTCTGTCTATATCTCTCTTCCTCCTTTCTTTACCTCACTCCCCTCTGGCACAGCTGTTGGCAGTAGGGCCATAAGGGGAAGCCCTGAGGGAGCGAGTGCTCTGTTAGCCCTGGCTTTGAGTGTGGATTGTCTCTCCAGGCTACAGCTGCCAGGCCTGGCCTGCTCTCTCCAACAGCAGCAGTAGTAGTGTTTCCTTCTCTGCCGCATGTGAAAGGTCTCACAGACAGCACTGGCTACATTACTCACTAAACCACGTGCTCTCTTCTGTCCAGCAGGCTTACTACCGTCCTAAAGCTATTAACCTCGGTGTATCCTCACAAGAACGTAGATCCTGTCTGGGATACTCCAATTTACGATTATGGGTTACGTAGTCAGTGTAGTCATAAATAAGTGTAATGATGTTTTATTACTCTTATATGGGGAAAACGGATAGAGGTTTGAATTTCCGTGTTTGTTGGAATCATTCAACCTTTAGACTTCTGACTCGTACAGAAACCTTTCTCAACATTACTTTTTCTATAAAAATATAAAGGTTTATTTGCCTGTAAGGAAAGCAAGATATTGCTTATCAGACCACTTTTCAGACAGAAAACATAATGAAGTCTGCTGGGTTTTGTATGCAATGCAATGCAAAAAAAACAGTACAGAGTACAGCAGTCAAAGAACTTGTGGCAGATTGTCCAAGAAGCTCAATAAAACTAACCGGCTAATTTCCTTCAAAAACTACACAAATTGTACCTGAGGATACTTTTTTTTTTTTTTTTTTTTTATTTATTTATTTTTTAAGCAAATTAATTATTTACTTAAAAAAATTAATTGATTACAGTTTACTGCTCTTTATACAATTTTTTTTTTGCGTAGAGATGTTTTTCATTATTTTTGAAGACATCTTTGTTTTACAGCATTTCTTTGCATGCTAGACTTCTACACATTAACGTGTGCTTTACATTCTTTCCTCAGCACAAAGTGTTGAAATTCTTGTCTACGCTAATCACACACATGCTACGTGTGCTGTTGATGAAAATTGCCTTTTTTTTTTTCTTTTTTTTTTGATAACGACTTCCTTCTATAAAGGGTGACATTTGCTCAGTGCAGCTAAGCACGGGACATCAAATTTCACTGCACGCTAATTCCTCACTAATTAAAACGAATCAAACAGGATTTGGACTGTTCTGCGTCAGTACAACATGATATTCACTCGATTCAAAAAGATTTGGGATATTCTTTTCTATATGGGATGTAAATGTGACCGGAGAGAGTAGTAGTAGTTGTAGTAGTCTACTGTTTGGCATCAGCTCCAGGCCAGTCACTCAGTAGCATTATTCCTGGATTAAATGAGTCGTTTTAATGGATCTGACAGACTTTCCTGGCCCTGCACCGGCCTCCATCTGCACTCTGCCCAACTCTGGCTTATCCCAGCTGGGCCACAGGACCAGGAAAGGGAGGAGTGGAGGCCCAGAGCTCAATACTAGGCTCTCAGTCTTCTATCAGTTATTAATAAAGAGCTTATCTTGGCTGGGCACCACAAATCTGTAAAGGATAATGGGGAGAGATCGAGAGAGTAAACAGTCTTTGTTCAGAGACATTGCTGTTTTCTTTCGCACTGCCTGTGCTGAGCTATGCCTAATGTTGGCTGTTTGAAACGGGTCACGTTATGCCAACTTATTATTTGCATGTTTTGTGAAGGACGTGGCAGCGCGTGGGTTGGATCTTCCTCAAGTCACATGGATAGTACAGGTACATGCCTGCTTCTTATATTATAGCATATAGTGTTAATAAATATATGTGCAGATATTGTGTAGTATAATATAAAATAGTGAATTATGATGTCAAATCTTCCATATTGAGGCATGTTAGGGAGAAGTAATGTATTGTTTTGCTGTCTCACGTTTGTATTGTAGTTTAACCCTCCCAGCTCTGCAGCGGAATACGTGCATCGGGTCGGCCGTACAGCTCGCATCGGAGCTCGGGGCAATGGCCTTCTCTTTCTCACTCCCTCAGAGACTGCCTACATGGATGTCTTGGCAAATCACAATATCAGGTTTGTGTGATCTAAACTCACAAAGTGTACAGGTACAAATACGTTTGTGTGTGACCAGATGTGAAGCAAGAGGTGGTCAGTTTTATTTAAGCACATTTTAAAGGAGCAGTTTGCTAGATGGATCTTCCTTTATGATCTAAATTCTTCCAGTTTATGAACAGAGCCCACGAGAGCCGGCACTCACTCTGATTCTTTGGGGAAAAAAACATCGTAACGCTGAGACAGAAGCGCTTTTAAAGATGCAGTGTGATAATGGTCTGCCAACCTGACCTTCTCTTTCTGTGTTGCAGTCTCAGTGAGATGAAAATGGAAGACATCTTGTCGACTCTGATGCAGGACGAACGCTTCAGAGGCAGGGGAAATTGGGACAAAAAGGTCATTTTGACTCCTTGATGCCAAATCCTGTTGAACTTGGCTTGAACACACATTTTGATCTCTGGACACTTAAGGCATAAGACAGACCTGCACTTGTAATGTGTTAATGTGGCACTGTTGATAAAGACACCCTCTCTAATTTCTCCCCCTCGCTCTCCTCCCTCTCTCCGCTCTGCAACACGACGGTGAGGGGGACGACGGCCAGCTCTCAGGCACTTTTAATCCTGATTTAATTTCCCCCTTCCCTCTCTAAACCAATCGGCTTTCTCCACTAATACCCCCTGTGGGCACTTTTCATCTGGGAGGCCAAAGGTCAGGGGATGGCAAAGGGCTCAGTGAATACAGTGTGTTTAACTAATGTCCCCCTTCTTTAATTTTATTTATTTATTTTTTATATAAATGAAGGTCTCAGAGGTGGACAGCTGTTTATAATAATGCGTTCTACTACGTTAATATGTTACTCCGGATTACATTTACATATATGTAAAGACGATGCCGCATCCAAAAGCTGTTCAATTTCACATAGATTATTAATATGCATTAACATTATATGACATCATATTTTCTTTTTAATCTACAGGGGTGCTATTATTTTTGTTTATATTATTTCCGATGGAAAACGTTTATTATCTCATTTTGAGTTAAAAAATAAATAAATACAATAGTTTACCAAGCCAAATAACTTGTGTTGCTGTGTTTTCAGAAATCAGCCGGTGCCCGTGAGCAACATATGCGTGAGAGAGCTACAGTTTTACAGACAGAGTTTGAGAACTATGTCCATGGCAGTGAGGAGTCGGTGCAGGCTGCTAAGAAAGGTGCCTCTCATTCGATATCGCGCACATTTCCAACACTTGTGGGATTACACGTTAGTTGCCGTGTTGATATTTTTACCGGATTATAATCAAACTCAAATTTCAGTGCTGGGACGACACGCATTGTTACTGTTGTGTCTTCTGGGAAACATGTAAATATGTTCTGTAGCTTCTGAAGGGCAGTACTAAATGAAAACAAACAAGATCTTTAATCAAAGTATTAGCAATTTACTCTGATCATCCTGTTCAAAAGTTTATGCCCCCCTGTCTCATTATGTATTGCATTGCCTTCTTGAGCATCAGTGAACGTTTGCACCTTTTGTAATAGTCGTGTACGAGTCCCTCAGTCCTCCTCAGTGTGAAAAGATGGATCTGAACATCATAGAGCCGCTGTTGGAAATGGCTCAAATATTCAGATGATGTTGGAAAAGTAAAGAATGTGCAGGACTTGGGATTTTTCTGAAGAACAGTGGGAAGTTTAACTGTAGCAAGAACGCTGTTCAAATTTTTTCCTCTTTAAATGCACTTCCACCATTTTTAGATCTAAGATAGTAAAATGATTTTGGGGGCCTCTTTAAAATCATAGACAAAGGCCTGAATGCACAAACCTTGTGTGATTTATATTCAAATTATATAAAAAAAAATCTCAGCATTTATTTTTGATAAAAAGGAGGCATCTGAAATCAAATCTAAAATAATAAAATAAATAATAATTAAAAAAAAGTCATAACATTTAAGATTTGTTTTTTGCATTACATTATTCCTTTCAAGCTTTAACATCTCGTTGGCTCCGTCAGCTCTGACTTGCTCATCTTTCATCATTCCTCCAGCCCTGCAATCGTTCGTGAGGGCGTATACGGCGTACCCGTCTGCTCTGAAACACATCTTCCACATCCGTCACCTCCACCTGGGCCACGCTGCCAAGAGCTTCGGCCTGCGAGACGCACCACAGGGCCTGTCCTCTACAGCTAACAAGAGCACCAAGAAAACAGCGAAAGGAAAAGATAATAAGAGGTATGTTCATGGGTTTAATATACGAGTTAGTGAATATATGTTTTCTCTTTTTTAGCACTAAGAAACTCCCTTTTAATTGCAAATGCATGGTATCATTTTTCTCAATACAAACTCCGATATAAATCTGACTTCAAGAAAAAAGCCTTTATTTAAAGATTTATTTATTTCATTATTTATTCAAGGTTTACTTTTAGATTTCAAATCCGTGCAAAGGTGTTTGAGTTTTAATACATATTTGTATTTCTTATGTTTAATGTAATATTTAACATATGGTATAAAATATTAGATAGATATTTAATATATTTGAATGGTATTTTTATTCCTATTTTTGCTATTTCAAAGTCTCCTTAAAAACACAGTTGCACGTTCAACTCCGTTTTCCCACTTGTTCTGATGACCTAGGTACGAGAAACGATATTAAATTTACACGCACATGAATATCTTTCGTCAGTTGTAGCTCATCATAAATGAATTCCTTTTATATTTATAACCAGTGAAAGTTTCGAAGCTGCATGTGTGACAGACTTTCTCGCTTTGTATGAGCGACGCAAGAAGTGAATATGAAATTACAGCACACAGTGCCTTCCGCTACTATTGGCACCCTTGATAAATATGAGCAAAGAAGGCTATGGAAAATGAACCTTTTTGAACTTTTGTTAAAAAAAATGTTTTTTTAAATTACAAATATTCTGCTCTCACAATTTTTTCATGATCTTCACGATCTAACACTGTTTTCGCATGTAAAAAAATTGTGCAGTGATTCGATTATTTAAATATGACAAAAGTTAACCTAATAGGTAGAGAAGTTAGAAGTAAAGTTGCTTTATTGAGTAATGATGCCGTTATTCAATGTTGTCGAAGTAATTAGTATGTGCACACATTTCTGTTTTTTGTGCAAAAATGTGCAAAGTGGCGCATATTGCCTACCTTTGAAATGACAGGAATATCATATGATTACTCGTTATGTATCACACGACAAAATGAAATGATTTTACATTGAACGGAGTGAAAATTTAATTCTGTTAAAAAATTTTTTAAAAAAGCTAAATTGTTTTTAATGTAGTACAAAATTGTAACATCAGATCGGCTGTGTCCAGTCCGAGTTCGAGAGAAGTCAATGCAGGTTTCTCTTGGCACTGTTGTTTCCTCTGACACCGAGTTCTTTGCCAGTACACAAGCATGCTTGGCAGCTGCACGTCTTTCTCTGTCCTGGGGCCTCAGAAGGTCAGAAAGGAATAGTCAAGCCCTGACCTTTACCTGCTCTGTACTCTCCATCTCTTCCTCTGTTCTTTTTGGCAGCAGCCGCACTTCTCTTCTTCCTTCTTCCTTGTCTCCTGCGCTTAACACTCACCAGGGCCAAGAGGCAGCTTTCTGGCACAAACGGGCCGTGCCTGGCTGACATCAGTCTGTGCTGGCCCTCACAGCTAGAGCTCGGTTATCACACAGATGAATTAATCCTGAACCTGGTTTAATCCAGAGAGCATCAGAAGGCCTCGTTAGGTTTTGTAACCTCATGTCGTTGTAGGAGACAGGGTTTTGGAGTACAGGTGGCGCGTGAAGACGAAGGCTAACGGCTAGACGAAGCCGCGTGTTGTGTGTGGACGTTGCAGCACGGTTGCTAGGCGGAAGCAGCGAGTTCTGGTCGCTGCTTGGTGCTGCCAGGTTATTAGTGGTCATCAGATTGGCCTCCCTTAGGATCCAGAATGCACAAGCTGCAACCTGAGTGTGGTCAGCTGGGCTGCGTCCAGGTTGGTCCCTGAGTGTGTGAGTGCGTGTCTGTGGTCAGTCATCCAGGCCGGCTGTGGTCTGTATTACCCTCGCCCTCCAGGCCGCGGCACACGGACCAAGCGTTCTAGCTGACCTGCACATGCAGATATCATAGCTCGATCCTTTCTCTTCAAGAAATATCACTGTAAATTTAGCTTTATTTCGGAAATAATCATACAGTTTTTTTTTGGGGGTTTAGTTTTTTTTTTTGCTTCTGTAATTCTGCTTTCTCTTTCATCCCGTCTCTGGTTACTCGAGCACTTGGGGAAACAAGAATGAAAGCCTTTGCGTTCAGTCTCTCCACCTTGAAAGCAGACGCCGGGTTTCATTAAGTAAAGTTGCGTGTTAAAGTTGTTTAACTCTTGATTTGAAATATCTATTTTTCATGAGTGCATTCTTAATAATTAGAACATCCTGTTACACCGAAGGAAAAAGCTTGTTAGTACTCTGTATAGGATTGCATTAGAGCTCGGTTACAAATCTCTTGTGACCTGGAAGTGCTGAATATCACGTATAAGGCAGTTAATATCTTGTATAAGGCAGTTCTATCCTTTACGGCTAATAAAAAGTTATCAGATACATCACAGTTCTTTTGAGCGGTTCTGCACCAATGCGCAGCACAATCGTACTCCGAATTGTACGCGTATAAATTAGGCTTATGTGTAGCATTTTATTTTTCCATTTATTTAATTCAAGAGAATTCGTGTGAAAATGAAAATAAAGTGTGGCCGACACGCGAACCCTAACACGTTCTGTATGGGAGTGCAACTGTAGCAATAGCATCGTATCGTCGTATGAGATTCGAAGGCAAAATACACACAATGATGTGATCAGTTCAGATTTCCTATTGAGGAAAAAGGAAGTGGATATGAAACGATTCAGAAGAAACGATTGCGGTATCCGGTCAGGTGATCAAGTGACTTTCTGGTCAGGTGATCTAGTGACTGAAAGCACAAACATCTGTAGACTTCTTTGAAAAGCGAAATAGTTCATAAAATACTCACTTCTTAGAGATGTCCAACCCCTCATGCTGTGAATTACAGAAAAACTGTTGGCCTATATTCATATTTATTTGAGGTACTATTACTGCTATGTCTTTGTTAGCTGTGTATATGTGTGCATGTTTGTGTGTGTGTGTGTGTGCGTATATATGTGCATGTTTGTGCGTGTATGTGTGTATATATATGTGTGTGTGTGTGTGTGTGTATGTGTCTAACCACTGGTAATTGGCAGGTGACCTGCAGCAGGACCTTTGGAGGAAACCCATGGAGCAGGACAATGAGTCCGTCCCTGAGGGTCAGACCCCTAAGCACCCGTCCCTCACACACAAACACACTGATGTCCAGACAACAGATGATTCTCGTGATATATTCATCAGCTGTCAAATCAGAGAGTCTCCGTTTAGCTAACATCACCACGGTCGTCTCGTACACAGCTCTCGTCTGCTTTAAATTGATCCTGGTCTGAGGAGAACCCGGTGCCGATTATAGCATCCATCTCCGATCTCCTGTGTGCGCGTTTGTGTTTGTACACACATGTGTGAGAGTGTGAAGTTGTCTTGACATGGTTGGGACTGACCGCCATGTCAGTGGAGACTTCATTACGGCCGTCTGTGGCATACGCCGTCCATGTCCAGACAAGACTTCTCTAATGAGCTTTATCACACCACTACCAACATCCTCATGCAAACATGTGTACACACACACACACACACACATCGTAACAACAAAGACCTCTGGAGCTCAGGAGCGTGGCCATTATCAGCCCTATCACTGTGAAGGGGCTAAAAATACCCAGCAGCCCCAGGGTGAGGTTAGACTTACTGCTGCTTGCTCTGCTCAGTTTTTCTAATTTGAAATGGAAGATATTTGCAGGTAAAGAGTGTGGGGACTGTGCACACCTGTTTGAGGGTGTTCTATGCAGTATTGAGTGGAACTGGTGCAGTTAGACAGCACCGCAGACATGTACACACATTCGCACATGCATCAATGTATATTATTTAATAATAACACACTAATGAGCTATTAATGTTATACTGCCACACACATACAGAGTGAACATTAGCAGCGATGCTCTACTTTGCGTTTGTGTCCTATACGTACAGCGAACTATGTTGCATTCTTAAAGATAATCACAAGGATACAAGATCATAGTTGTCTTCATTTTGTATTGATTTCTTTTATTTTGAAAAATTTTGCGTTTTCTACAAATAATGTTAAAAAGGTTTCAGAATTACTTTTATTTATTTCCCCACAGTCATTTTTAGCCCTGAAAGTTATCTCAATCACACACACACACACACACACACACACAAATTCCTATCCTCGTCTGAAGAATATAGTTTAGATTCAAGCCCCAGTAGCAAGTGCAGTAAATCTTAAATGTTTTCCCATGCACCTTAATGTATTGATGATGTAGATCCTACATTCTGTAGTACACAGCCACAGAAAAAGGTGACTCCAGTATATTTATTATTAACTGGTAGGATGGCCTTAGACTCCACCCACAGCTTTCATAGGAACTGGGATCTTTCGTACACTTTTCTGGCCCCAAGCTTCAGAATCTTGAAGGTTGAAATGAGGTATTAGAAGAAGACTGAAAAATGTTCACCTAATACCATACCATATTAAAAGGTTATTTCATTTGAAGCAGAGACTAGTAAAGATGATCTTGTGTGTTTGCTAACAGGCTTCAAGATGGTCTTTGCAGGTTGTTTTTTTTTTTTTATAAGTTAATTATCTGATTAGAGCCTTTCTCAGGTCGACATTTCTGTATTATAAATTCTTTATTCTAATATTTTGACATACTGGATTTTTTATTTCCGTGAGCTGTAAGCCATAATCATTGAGATTAAAACAACAACAACAAAAAAAGGCTTGAAATATTTCACTTTGTGTAATGAATCTAAAATATATGAAAGTTCCACTTTTTGAATTAAATTACAGGGAAAAATTAACTTTTCCAAGATTTAAATTTAAATTGAAATGCACCAGTACATATCTAAATATTGCAGATTTTATTTTTTTTATTTATTCCTGCCCTGAATAAACTTTCACTTAACAGATGTTTACATATAGTCCACAAGACACAACAATAACTGAATTTACACAAATGAACCAGTTCAAATGTTTACACACGCTTGATTATTAACACCGTGTGTCATTACTTGGATGATCCATGACTGTTTTTATGTTTTGTGATACTTGTTCATGAGTCCCATGTTTGTTCTGAGAAGTTAAACCACCCACTGTTCTCCAGAAAAATCCTCCAGGTCCTGCACATTCTTTCCTTTTCCAGCATCTTCTGCATATTTGAGCCCTTTCCAACAGCGGTTATATGATGTGTTGAGATCCATCTTATCACACTGAGGCACTCGTACACGACTATTACAAAAGGCGCAAACATTCACTGATGCTCAAGAAGGCCACACGATACATTAAGAGCCAGGGGTGTGTAAACTTTTGAACAGGCTGATCTGTATAAGTTGTTTTTCATTTAGTTCTGCCATTCAGAAGCTAAATAAGATATTACGTGCGTGTGTGTGTGTGTCAATATTGACATTTTTTAAAAGTTTTTTTTTAAAGGCAGAAGGATTTCGGAGGTACAGCAGTGTGTGATCATGTGATGTGTACAGTATGTCGATTAGTGCGACCGTACATCCACAGCTTTCATGTCCACCTCCCTGTAGAGTGCTCGGGGACTTTCAAAAGATCAATAACTACAACCTCATAGCTCCTCCGAGCCCTCAGGGTAGCGCACGTGTGTACGTATGAGCGAGTGTGTGTGTTTTCTGTCCCCAGGCAGCCCCAGAGGGACAATGCACAGCTCGAGGCTGCAGAGTTATTGATTAGATAAACAGAGACTGGTTTTAAACCAGCTCCCGCTGCTGACTACACGCCTGTTATCGACAACTGTGGGAATCTCTCTCGGTTGTGCTCGGCAGTCTCCTGCTACCTTATCGCATCCCAGCATGCTTCAGCGTCTCCTTCCATCCTCAGTCAGAAATTCTCACACCGTTTGCTTGGATCTTATAGTGCACTCCTGATGCTTTCTTAGCCAACTTTCATGATTTGTCCTTGACTGATATTTGTTTTTTGCACAGCTTCAGACAGTACTAATTGCATGTGATATTTTCCTCACTTCTATTTTACTGTTAAGTCTTAATTGAATTGAGGCCACTTCCAGCAAGTGATTTTATTTAATTACTATATAAACAAATGCATATATCTCTTCTTAAAGTTCTTAATAATGCCTCAATAAATAAACATTTTATGTCATCAACAATATGTGATCTTCATCTGAATTACAGCACTGGAGATTATTCTAAGTAAATCTATGCCATTATATTTAGGAAAAAAAAACTTGAGAAAGATGAAGAAATCGTACATCAGTGTCATACAAGAATAACTTTTTTTTTATTTAACTTTTTTTTAAAGAATAAATTCCTTTCAAAGCTAAATGTCTTTGAGCATTACATTTAAACACTAAACCTTTATGTATTTATTTATTTATTTATTTAAGGCCCGCTATTAAGTTCACAGCCAGAGAGCGCATGGCCAGCCTGATCCGCTCCGAGTACACCAGTGGGATAAGCGGAGAGTCCAAGTCCAAAAAGAAGAGGACGAAGAAGAAAGCAAACGCAGAAGATGAGCTGACAGAAGGGTGAAAGACGTAGGGAAGAGGAAAAGTGGCTGAAAAAAATCACGCATTCATGGATGGCGCTTTGGAAGTTACAGGTGTTCAAACCCACTGCTGGACATTTTTACCTGTGACATGGTGAAGCACCATGAAACTCACCATCCTCGTCATCTTCATCACCAAGTGCCTGAAGAGAAGCTGAGTTTCACTGTCTGGAAGATTTGTTCATTTGGAAGTATTTGGATTTATAAATGTCATTTTAAATAATAATAATAATAATTATTATTATTATTGCATTATTGGAGCTGTTTGAGGTGTTATCAAATAAAAAATAGATGTAAATTTGTACAATTGCGTTTCTTGAATGTGTCGTGGTCAATAAACAGCTTTCGTTGATTCGAGGGCCGGGTATAAAATGTCCCAATGATGGTATGATGAAATGTCCTCTTGATTAAAATGATATGGAAACAAAAAAACAAGTCTGATGTATTGGCACCCCATCCAGGGTGTGTCCCCCGCCTTGTGCCCCATGCTCCCTGGGATAGGCTCCAGGTTCCCTGTAGGATATAGAAAAGGAATGGATGGACAAACAAGTCTGCTATTTGCCTATAGCAGCTGACTAAAAGAGAATGAATTTATAGACAACCATTAAAACTTTTTTCCTTATTTATATTGAGTCATTGTGATCAGCTTTTTGTGGGCTGCAAATTTTGGAAGGGAGTGTGTATAGGGTGTATAGTGTGTGTGTGTGTGTGCGCGTGTGTATGTGTGTGTGGCACGGCGGAAAGGTCTTGGTTTCGCTCACCAGCTGCTCCTGTCTTTAGTGCAGCTCGATGCCGCTTAGCAGCTGTTTAGCAGCGGCTCTGATGCGACAAGAACAAAATTGTTGACGCGTCACAAACCTTTACTTCTAATTACTACGTCACTTTAATGCTCTACCTGTTGTGGGATTTTTATACATACACTACTATTTAGAAGCCCGTTCGGAAGTCGGCGAGCACCGACCTGACTGTTATCTACACATACAGAGGCGTGTTTCTCGTGTGTGTGTGTGTGTGTGTGTTCGAGCCTCTGAGATATATGTATGTGTGTATTTTATATATATATATATATATATATATATATATATATATATATATATATATATATATATATATAAAATATTTCGGTTTTGTAAATTTTGACAGGGAATTATGAGCACTGGACTAAATTGGACGATTTCGTGATGGATAGATTGTCATTTCTACTCCGATATTCTCAAGCAACCGTTTGTACCGTTCACAAAAAAAAACTCTAATCAAATTTGTTTAATGCTCAGTAATAAGAACGAAGAATTGTAATAATAATAATACTACTACTACTACTACTACTAATAATAATAATAAAAAAAAAAAACTACCAAAAAACTAACAAAAAAAAAAAAAAACAAAAAAAAAAAAAAAAAAAAAAACACAAAACACAAAAAACAAAAAAAAAAAAAAAAAAAAAAAAAAAAAAAAAAAAAAAAAAAAAAAAAAAAACAAAAAAAAAAAAAAAAAAAAACAAAAAACAAAACAAAAAAACAAACAAAATATAAAATATTATGCCATCAGAGGCATCTTTATATCTGCCGAAAAAAATAATATAATAAGAAAAATAATAATAATAATAATAATAATAAATGATGTGATATTTAATGGTTGTCCCCACTTTTATGATTATTATTATTATTATTATTATTATTATTATTATTTACACATTCCTATTCCTGTAGGTCTTTTTTGTTGTTATTATTTTAAATTATTTGGCTGACAGTTCCTGGTAATCACGCAGCTGAAATCTGACATTTTTGGTTTGTCGGACCTTCAGGTCCGCGGTTACACCGCGCGTGTGTTCAGGAGCGGCGCGCGGCTTCAGCAGCCAATCAGAAGGCTTCATTTCACCTCTGCTAGAACTTTATACAAACTTTGCAAGCAAGTTTGTCCAGTGGGTTATTTTCAAGAAACGCGTATAACGCATATTCTCCTGCACGTCCGCCATTACGCGTCCTGCTGTTGTCCAGCTGTAAAGCGCGGCTCACTTTGTCCGTGCTGAGGATCCTGAGCCGTTCACCGCTGTGGTGTGGGTCTCGGTAACGCGGCAGAGAGCGGGGACATATGCGTGGACAGATGCGGGGACAGCTGGGGTTCAGCTCCACCCTGCAGTAGAACTCTGGGTACGAGCGGCCTCTGGAGAGCCGGAGGTGTCGCGGTGGGTCCTCTGTATAAATACAGTCCTGCTGCAGGGTCCAAACTGGACACCAGGCTCTGTGGGTAAAAATATGGCGACGGGAACATTCTCTGAAGAGCGGAGTAGTTTCCGGCTTCGGCAAGGAGCTCCAAACCAACTGCTGTCTGTCGCTTCCACTTTGTTCTTGATGATTAAAAAAAACAAAAAACAAGCTCGTTAATATTAATATTGGTGTGGGTTTAAACAACAACAACTCTTTACGCAAGAGTTATAAGTTAAACAATAAAGCTCGTTTTAAACTATTATAAAACATCACAGTACTGTATAAAGGTTTATCTCTGCATGCGTTAGGTTATTGTTTAGCACGTGTAAACCCATTCATCACTCAGCAAAGACCCATTTGCCGATAAATAATTAATAATTCTAGCAATTGTGTAATTACAGCTTGGCGGCTTAATTATTAATACGCACGCGCTAATTTATTATTCATGCCCAAATATGTGGGTTTCTACTGTAGCCTATGAGTTCAGTTTACACAAATCTTACAGCAGGGAAAAATAAAAATTTAATGGGATTTTTTAAATTTTTATTTTTATTTTTTACAAGAAATTCTAAGTTGATTTATAGCCTGTATTTAAATCCGACAATTACGCATTTGCGCCGACAATTCTTTTCCAAGCCGCGCGCTGGTTTATATTTACAAGCAGGCTACATGCACGACTTTTTCACGTTTCTCACCTGCGGTTCTGGTACCAGGTCTTGACCTGCGTGTCGGTGAGGTTGAGAGAGGCCGCGAGCTCCATGCGGTCCTGCACACTCAGGTACTTCTGGCGCTCAAAGCTGCGCTCGAGCTGCGCGAGCTGGTGGTCGGTGAAGGCCGTGCGTGCTTTGCGGGGCTTCTTCAACCGGGAGGACGGACTCTCTCTGCTGCTGGAGATTTCCCGTTCCGGCTCATCTTTGACTGAGAGAGAAACAAAGCAAAAGACATTTCGAAAAAATCAATCAATCAATCAATATTCTTGGTGTCAATTTAAGAATACATCTTGACAGCGCAGTCAGTTTATCTGGGTGGTTTTGTATTTGTTATTTATTTATTTTTGCTTTTTGATAACTAAATAATTTTAGTAGTAAACGTTCGTGTCGGATTTGGACAAGCGAACAATAATCCATTTAATTGGGTCTCGGGGGGATGAGAAGCTCAAACAGTCTGCAGAGTCTACAGTAAAGATCTCAGAGATACTAATCTGATTAGCAGACGGACAAATTGCAATCTGCCCAGAAATATCAGTGCTAACACAAAAGGTGTACGAATGAATGAATGAATAAACAAACAATTAAATAATTTGCGTGTCATATATTGTGTTTTTTATTATATATATATATATATATATATATGTGTGTGTGTGTGTGTGTGTGTGTGTGTGTGTGTGTGTGTGTGTGTGTGTGTGTGTGTTTACATTTATTCACTTGGCAGACGCAAAAGCGACTTACAAATAAGCAAATCTATCTATCTATCTATCTATCTATCTATATATATATATATATATATATATATATATATATATATATATATATATATATATATATATATATATATATATATATAAAGAGAGAGAGAGAGAAATAAATAAATAAATAATACAATACAACATACATCTAAATTAACTATAAACTATAATTCTAAGCATAATTGTTTACCGGCCAGTATTCTATATTCCAGTTCATAAGATTTTTGTGCTTTACTGTTTAGGACGTGGAGATGTAAAGGAGATGCATTTCAAATGTAAATGTTTTTACACTTTACAAGTGTAAATAATATGCACTAAAATAAATAAATAAATAAATAACAACTCTTTGGAGTTTCATATTAAAATCAAATACTGCTTTAACCACCAGGAGGCATTTATTTAAGGATTCTGAGAAATCCTGAAAAGATTCCTGGTCCAGTAGGATTTTTTTGTTCTTACTAAATAAATAATTTGTTATTCCATTTGAGACTATTAAAAAAAATTAATCTATTTTCTACAAATACATCTCTGTTATAAAATGCACACTAACTAATACAGATCCTTCCTGCTTGATAGGGCTAATAATAAAACTTACCTAAGTACTAAACACGATATGGAATTAGTGTAGATTAAGATGAGGTAAATCAATATAAATTACACACGTGCACAGTATTTTATTGTATTAGAGAAACTGCAGAGAGCAATAATGAGAATACATTTCTGATGGATATTTTTGTCAAATGATTGTGTAATTATGATCAAACATTATATTGAAGTATTGTCGGTCTCTGAGCTATGTTTTCTGTCTCTTACCCCGATATTCGCTATCAGATGAGGAGTTGCTGTGCAGTCTGTCAGTGTAGTCCTCCGTCTCGCGCGCCGAGTTTCCGCTGTTGGTGTACGGCGCGCACGCGGCGAGCGGCCTGCAGTCGGCCAGAATGTCCCGGATTAAAAAAGAGGACGTCACTGTTCTCGGCTGAGACATTACTAACGGAGACCCTGGGTCAGACTCTTGCCTCGGGGACGGTGGAGACGAGCAGTCACTGTCCAGCTCTGAGTGCGGGCTGGAAGCCGGAGAGCGACAGTCTTCCGTTAAACCGCGCGCTGTGGCTGTGGAGACGCGCGGACTCGCTGGTCTGTGCGAGAGCAAAGAGTCGATCCCAAAACTTGAGCCGTTTGTTGGCACTTCCATTGTACAGTAAATACAGCGACGAGAGGAGAGAGACAAAACAGCGCTTTCACACGAGCATCTGTGCATCAGGTGACGGGTAAAAGTGTCCTGCGTCTGGGTCGAGCTTTAATCGAGGAATTGATCAGGATGGATTTATCCTCTTCTTGAGAAATCTTTCCCAAATCCCAATAAATACAAGGTTACCGACTTTCTCCTAAACTGTTCAGATCCGGTAACGGAAGTGCTGTTTATGAGTAAAAGTCAGGCGCAGTTCCACAAACCGAGCTGCGCGAGCCCGAACCTGAACAGCATGATGCTTTCAGCACCACGGACAGGTACCCAGGTCGTGATGCCTCAAAGCGACCGAACCAAATCCCCGAAACCGTCGATATGTCAGGACAAAAGTGCCATGCAAGTCGTGTAGCGAGGGAAGTTCAACCGGTGTAATAGCGCAAAGCAAGAGGCAGCGATCTCTCAGGACCTCCGGTGACATCCTTTCTTAAAGAGAACAGCCAATGGTAGAAGAGAAGGATGAGTTTAACGATGTCCGTTACGCGCGTGTCCGGAGCGCCACGTCCCGATTGGCTGTTTTCTTTTTGGGGTGGGTGTGCGGTAACTGATAATATACATGTTGAGGGAGGGGTAGTTTTCTCTTTAAAACACACACACACACACACACATACAGAGTGCGAATTTTTGTAAGCTTTGTTAAGGACTGACCCTCCTAATTGAAAGTAAAATAAATACACTTCTTTAAAATGACACGGCAAAAAATATAAACTAGTAAATATAAAAATAAATAAAACAGCAATAAGGGACTCCAAGCCCATTTTAAACAGAATATCGTACCATTTATTAATTAAACATTGATTTCATCACTATATATTCACTGATTATGAACTGACATCTGTAAGTATTGAAAAGAAAAAAAAAACACTGATCTTGCCTCATCTCACCAAAAGTGTAAAAAAAACTAATAATAATTAATTATATATATATATATATAAAATAAAGACAAGGGAAAAAAGTGCATTATTTCATGGAAAAACATTAAGAATTTCCTGTCATATTAGTGAGCTGGGTAATTTATTCCCAGTTATTAAATATAACAGCCACACTAGCAAAATGAATCAGGATTTTATACAAAATTCTTAGAATAATTTGAATAATTTAGGAGAAGCTAATGACCCCTAAGATCACCCCTAACCGTAACTGTAACCTCAGTAGTCAGAGTCGAGCAGTGTGACATGTTTGAAAAAGGAATCATTTTAATAAATGAAGGAATACTGAAGTAAAAGCAAACAAAATGAGTCAACAATTTAAGCAATGAATTTATTGCATAAATGATGCACTAACAACTGTGGCGTTGACTCAGGACCCAAATCTCACATTGACAATACGAGCTGAAATCACTAACACTGTCTCTGTGTCCAGACTGTTAGACAAAAATAAACTGATCTGAAGGATAAACTGGGAGATTATATGGATAATAATCGGCCTGTCAGTCCACAGTGTAAGTGCCCTGTCCCAGCAGCCCTCGTCTGGCTACCGAGTCCTTGTAGTGTGAAGCCATGGCCTTCTCTCGTGCTTCAGGATTTCGGAAGGTGTCCAGAGCTGGTCCAATCTGCAGGAGGTGGAAAAGAAATAATCACATGACACATAAGTAGAAACCCAGTGTAGCAGAGTGAGGTCCATGCAACATGCTACTGTACCGGTTGTCTGCTTGACTTAGACATGGTACACTAAATTGGACTGTCAGTAAGGATTCTCGTGAAAAACAAGTCTCTTGGCTTGTCTGGGGATAACAAACTTTTTGCTGCGTAGATGTTCAGTATAGTGCAGGCTGCTACTTTTTTTAAAACAGCAGACAAGTTCAGGGGAAGTATTGGCTGAACAGTGTTCTGTGTATAGCGTGTGTGTGTGTGTGTGTGTGTGTGTAGCTTGGCTGGTGGCAGGTGGGACACAAGAGCCTGATGAGCTCCAGTCGTGGTGGTTTGGGTATTGCTGAGTGAGAAACAAAAAAGGTATACACTTCCTGACCATGTTCATATTAACACACTTGCTCATTCATGCAATTATTATTAATAATTATTCAATTCAATATGATTAATAATTATTCAATCACTCATTCATGCAATTATTCAATCAGCCAATCATGTGGCATACATAAAATCATTCAGATCCAGGTCAAGAGCTTCAGTTAATGTTCACATCAAACACCAGAACGGGGAAAATGTAATGAGGTACCTGTGCCAGAAGGCTTCAGTGACTCAAAGAACCACTCGTTACAACCGCGGTGAGTAGAAAAGCATTTCAGAGCACACAACACTAAGGCTACAGTAGGCAGAGGCTCACCACAACTACAGTTGAAGCTCTCTTTCAACCTACTGTATTGTTCTGTAGCATAATCCTTGTCTGATTTGGATGCCATTCAAGACAAGGGTAAGTTCTTGATATAAAATATTCCGGATGATAGGAACAAGTCATTAAAAGTGGAAAATGCTCCTCACAAGCATTTATTCCAATAAAACAGCCTGAATACTGTCAAGGAGGCAACCGGAAACCGCTTTCTGGTGTACCACATTTAGCTGAGAAATGTCTCAAACACCAGACCTGTCAGTCCAGAGCATATTATTCTATTTTCCTACATGAAAGCTTGCTTATATTTGTAACACATCTGAAATGCTTGATAGATGCTTCAAACGCTGCAAACATTGCTTCACTAAGCTTTCTTATCAAATCGAAGGGAACAGCTTGTTCAAAGGAGGCAAAAATGTCACCGCATCACCACGGTTTATTTATATCGTTTACTTGTTTGTTGTTTTCGTCTGCTTTATTTTGTAAGCAATCCGTTCTCTCAAACACTTTCGGCACATCAACGTGGCTTTTTTTGAATTACAGCGCAAGAACACACGTCCTACCAAAGGCAGAATGAGAGAGGCGGGAAGGAGAACTACAACACAAACAAACAGATGATGGAGGGGGAAGTAGAAAAAGAAAAAAAGAAAAGAAAGAGCGCCTCACAGAGGAGATGCAAACGTCGAACCCTGAGCCATCGGGAGCACGAGCTGACAGGCCATAATGAGCGGAGGTAAATCTTTTATAAGGTTAACGTTCCCTCCTCACCGTCAGCTGTCATACAAGGCAGAATTTAGCGCAGTGAAAACAAGATGCAAGACACCCCCCCTCCCCCCTCCCCCTCTCAATCCCCCACACACTCATTAGAGTCGACTGAGGCTGGACGACAGGACGGGGGAGACTGTGTGCACCCAGCCACGGGATGTGTGGGTAAATTTCAGAGAAGACGCATGCAGACAGGACAGGATGAAGGTGAAATGAAAGCAATGGAGAATAGAGGTGTAGGTTGGCAGACAAGAGATAGTGTGTGTGCATGCATATGTATGTGGTGGGGGAAAAAAAAAAAGGAGTGTGTATGTTTTGTAAGCATGTGTGTGTTTAGCATGTGTGTGCGGGAGCCAGGTAGCTCAGCAGGAGTCTGATTCCCTCATAATTGGAAGCACTGGGTATTGTCATTGGAGGATTTTCAAGCTTCACCGGCAGCCAGAGCTGTCAGGATGATCGGCCACACGACAGAGTAAAAGACCAATGGAAGAAGAATACTTTTGATTTAATTGGTGGCTTGAGCCGGGCCGATGATTGGGAGGGTGAGACCTGGAGAGCTGGACTACTACAATGGATGCATGTGTTGTAACGGAATCTGGAAAGAAATCATTACTTTCAATGCTGATTTTCATTCCATGCGTCCTATGACCCCAAGCTGTCTTGTCAAACACACACACACACGGGCGATAAAGTCATTATGCATTTATCCAAGCTTTGCTTCCTTCAAATCCAGGCTTGCTAACTAAGGCTTATCATTGCCATCACCGATACACACCCCTCTTAACAAATCAAACAGGATTAGATATCAATATTTTCCTGGTTGTCAGAGATCAGCACATCTCGAATGCAAAGTAATTGTAGAGTCATGTGACTCCCGAATTGCTGTTTAAAGAAGGAAAAGGCTGAGTGAGTGCTGAGGGTCTTACCTGTTGGAAGCGGGGCAGTTTCCACATAGATGGTGGTTCCTCCAGAGGGCGAGCCTTGCGGAGGAGGGTAGTACGGGTGTCCTGGTTCCTCACAAGCTGCGAGAAACAAGGGAGATAGACATCTCTAAACTGATAAATCTGATAATATTCACAAAGAGTAGGTTGGGCGATGTAACATGATCGCTCACTGCATTATAACATTGGAGTGTTGTAAGATCTTTTACACTGGCCAGCGCAAGTCCTTAAGTTCTGAATAGCGGACTGATTTTGTACCAATTGTTTCCTTTTGTCCTCCTTTTTAATTTTTTTTATTAAAATATTTGATTTGTATAGATACCACTGTTAAAAAAATCTGCACTTTATTGTTATAATCTATGTACTTTTAGTCTTTTGTTGTTTTTCTTATATCTCTTTTTAATCTAGATGCTTTTTAAAGGTTTTACTATTGTTATTAATCTTTCAAATGTCATTTATACTTCTGCATTTGTAAAGCTCTCTAAATGACCTGTGTCTAAAAGGAGCTTTTTGTAAATAAACCGGCCTTGATTTAATATACTTTAAGAATCTAACCCCTGTTCTGTTCTTAGTGCATAAGTATTCACACCCCCTTGGACTTTTCTGCATTTTATAATGGTACTACCTGGAACAGAATTGGATTCAACTGGGATTTTTATGTCATGGATCTACACAAAACAGCTCATAATGCTGAAATGGAGGGGAAAATCTGTAGTCCTTAAAAGTGTTTACAATTTTTAAAGAAATGAAAACAGTAAAAGTGGTGACTGTATAAATATTCACCCCTAAATGGCACCCCTAGTTCTGGTGCCATCAGAAGTTACAGAATTAGTTAAATGGAATTGACCGGTGTGCAGTTAAATTGTCAAGGGATCAGAGTTTGATGTAAAAAAAAAAAAACTGCCCTAAGCAAACAGCATTATGAAGACCATGAATTTATCAAAACAAGTCCAGGAGAAAGAAAGTTATGGAAAAGTATCAATCAAGGCTTAGTTATGAAAAATATCCCAAACTGTACCATTCACATTTACCATAACCATGTTCGAGGTGTGAATACTTATGCAAGTTACTGTCACATTTACCATAACCATGTTCAAGAGGTGTGAATACTTATGCAAGTTACTGTATTTGAGATGTCTTTATCATTGCATACCGTCATCCCTCAGGAAGACATATCTCGTGAGTTTACCTTCTTATTCTGGTGATCCAGCAGCGCTCTGTCTCTGGCCTGTTGCTCCTCCAGCCACCTCTGGCCGTACTTGTACTCCAACAGCGCTGAGATCGGACTGGAAGGCCTGCTGAGGATAAATAATGTACTTTCAGTTGATCGTACCATCCTTCCATCCCCTTATTCTTTATGCCCATCTACCCGTAAGCGACATCTTACGCCACGCCACAGCTGAGTAATTGGGGCTTGCGATATATCTTAATTATGATCTCTGGTAAGATGCCGATCTCAGCTCCACCCCCTGCTGTTCATTTTATTGCATCATTAGTACACACCACATGTCTCAGTGAGCGCTAGATAAACATCCTGATGACTTTGGACAGAGATGGCAGCCCCAAGAAAGCTCCAGGCCACAGTTTCATCCAAAGATGGAAAATGCTGCCAAACACTGGCTAAGGACAGTGGATTTATTTTCTGCTACCTTTTTGTTACCCTCAACACTTTGGTGTCTAGCGCTAGGAACAGGTAGAACACTGGGGAATAAATAGTTTTTCACACTGAGATGAAGGCTTCTATATCTACACGGTTCTACATTTGATATGGTGAATATAAGATATATTTGAGGGTTCATGAGAACAGAGGGGGTTCGAGAGAAACAAAAGCTATTCTAGAAAATACAGGGTGTCCCATAAATCTCCATACATTTTACTCCATACACTTTTTAGCAAAATTTTTCATACTTAGGTAATATTATATGTATATATTTTTTTCAGATAGGCTTTAAAAACGCTTTTGACAAAAGAAGAATGTATTGAAATCAGTCTCACGGCTGGATCGGGAATCTGTTGCAAGGTTGTGATGGACTTTAACTGGAAACATTGCGAGCACATCACACACACGACACTGTTACCAAACTTATTAACAAATTCAAAAAGACTGGAAGCGCCACGGACCGACCGAGACGTGGACATCCACTGATGAAGACGCAACTGACGTGGTCCTGGAAAACATACTCCCCTATCTATGGGGACTTTTCGGACACCCTGTACTTATGCCAACTCTTGAATGGGCAATATGTAACATGTTGGGACATGCATTTATAGGAAAATAATCAATGACAGGATGAGCAATTAAGTTCCTATAACATCACATCCTGAAGTGTTTTATTCCTTTTATATACTGCACCAGCATTTACCTTTTTCATTCATTAAAGAATGATACTTTTTATGTTTCGAGTTACATTTAATGTTCCAGAACATCCACAAAACAAGTTATTTCCTGTATTCGCTGTACATCATTAACAGCTACAAATCAGTTTATTATTATTCGTAGATTATGTAGATAATCTGCCATACAAGTCCCTATGAATTAGGTGTTAATATTGAAACTATAACATATTAAAATTTCGGACCAATCAGAAATTCGAATGCAACAGCAAGTCAAAATAATATCATAAAATGGAACTTGGAGCTATTAGCTATATATATATATATATATATATATATATATATATATATATAAATAAATATATAAAGTATATCTATATGTATATATATATATATATATATATATATATATATATATATATATATATATATATATATATATATATATATATATATATATATATATATAGTGTTACAGGATACTTTATTTCCTTTATTTTTTTAATAAAAAAAAAAAAAAAAAATAATATATATATATATATATATATATATATATATATATATATATATATATTTTTTTTTTTTATTTATTTATTTATTTATTTTAAAGGAAATAAAGTATCCTGTAGCCGATTAAGATAATGAAGCAAAGCAAAGACTCACAATGATATCTGTGATATACTCACAAGAACATCATGATCCTGATTTTGTGTTATATCATCATATTGCCCATTGGTAAGCTGAATTTTACAAGGAGCATGTCAGTAACTTTTTCCCCTGTGTGTGTGCTTGTGCATGTGGGTGTGTGTGTGTGCACATGTTTCTGCATTATACATGTGAATATACAGCATGTATATGTGTGTATTCTGCATTATACATGTAGAGCGTGCAAGTAAATATGGCTGGGACGACACTGCTAGTATTGTAGCGTTGCCTCATTAGGGCTGACCTTGGCATTGGTGAGTAGCATTTGATGGATAGAGAACAGGACCAAACAAGTCCCCGAGGAGCCATGATCTTATCTTTTATTGCTCCAGCCCTTCCTCAAGACTGAACAGACACACTACGGCTACTCATACACCACGCACAAAAAGAGTAAAAAAAAAAAAAAAAGTAGGGGGGGGGGGGGGGGGGGAAAAAAAAAAAAAAAAAAGGGGTGGTGGGTTTGTTGTTTTTTTTTTTTTTTATATACCCCCCCACCCCCCACTTCCAGGAGGGGGGGGAGGGAGAAAAAAAAAAAAAAAGGGGGGGGGAGGGGGGGGGGGAGGGGGGGGCACTCTGCTAGCTGCTGTGATAACTCTGCTTTTGCTCTAACTACAACCCTCGTGGTGTATCTCTGCACACATTCAGTTAGATGTCTTCCTCTATAGATTTTTCTCTTTCCTCTCTCCAAAAACAAACCTGTCCCCTAAACCACTTCTCTCTTTCAGTCTCCCGACTCAAAAGGTTTCCCAGGAGCACTTTTACACACTATGAACACTTTTTGCCTTTGTTCTCCAGACAGGATACTGATCATACTGTATGCACAGTGAAGGAGTTCCCAGTATAACCATCTGACCTCATATACTCAGAGCTGAAATAAAAAAAATGGGGAAAAACCCTTTTGCTTATGTGCTTATGTGCCATTATGGACTTCCAACTAGAATTCCAGGTGGTATTCCCATGTTGCGCCCAGTGATCTGGGATAGACTCCAGATCTTTTCAGGGTAACGTACTTACTGAAGATGAATAAATAGATTTTCACTATGGCACCTTCACATGTTTCTATTGAGCACTAATTCAATTCATATAATGAGTGTTATCTTTTACCATCTGTGAGTCAAAATGAGATCTATTAGTAGTGTAGTGTAGCGATCATCTGCCAAAGTTGATTTCTTTTTCTAATTGCCCATTTCTGGCTGCTTTCTAAGGCAACATTACAATTTATCACACAATTGATCACACAATTCAGTATTTCAGTGTTTTTCATTTCAAGTTCTTACTTGTGATTCAAGTATAACCCTAACTCAAGTATAACCATATAACCCATGTCATCCTATTCACTATGATTGCCCACTACATAGCGTATAAGCATGGTGGCTTTGTAGACATTACCTAGTGCACTACACGCTTTACAGGACACCATTTCAGATTTAAGGTGCAGCTCAATCATCTCCCTAGTTCAGTAGTCATGGCACTGATCAGGCAGTCGGCCATTTTAAGAGTTTTCTCAGTCGCAAAATCCTTCCAGTGCACTGGAACATTCGCTCCCTAAAAATCCCACAATGCACCGCAAAGACCAGGGCACTCACCATCATTGCTATGTTTACTGGAAATTATTTAATATTTTATGAGTCCTTTCAAATTGAAAAGGCCAGATTTATCTACAAATGTAAGTAGTTTCACATCGTTGCTCTCATATGATTACTTACGTTAGCAATTTTTAACTTTACTTGACGTCCTACATACGGTTTGTTTGAGTCTAATGACTGTTAAGAGCTGATTGAGATGAACCCTTACTTACGTTTGTGCATTATTCTTCTGAAGCCTGTATGAATTCTTCACAATTTCAGATCCCAGTTAAATCATAATTCACAATCCATCCATCTATCGAACACACTCTTACCACGTTGGAAGGCCGAATGTGATGTCCTGTGGTATTTGTGCTGGAGGGTGGGGCGGGGGGTTGTTTTTGGGGGGGGGGGGGGGGGGGGGTGGCCGTGACCAGGCCGGACTTTATACCTTCACGATTCAGCGCCACAAAGTCTCGCTCTGCCTTCCCGTACCACGCAGAGCCGGAGGACTGTGAAGGAGTGTGCCAACTGGAAAGGGCTGAGAGCAGAGAGACACAAGCCAGGGATCAGGAGCAAACATACATGAGATGACAGATAAATAAAGCTATGATGTAGATGTACTCAGAGTTTGGAGACAGAGACTGGATACAAAGGTCTCTAAAGGTTAAATGAGTGGAGTTGAATAAAATTAGAATGTTTTTTTTTCCCCTCATCGAGCACACTCATTTCCACCCATGTACACAAAGCACCACCCCTAAAATATACTGTATGATGATTCAACTAGTTACCAATACCAAGCACTGTCATGACATGACTTTCAAGCGCACATAGATATTCAACTACTGGAAAGCCAAGCTACAATTCTATAAACATGGAACATCTCATAATGATTTATGAGGATGTGAAGGAGTGCTTGGGGGTGTGTCTATAAAATGACTGACAAGAGGCCAATCCAAATACAAACAAATATAAGTCCCGGGATCTATCAATAAAGCACTTACTGAAGGTAAATGAATTAAAAGGCCTATGTATAGGTTATATTTTTCAGACATTTATGTATTACTCTTGAGTGTCTATGAAAATCATTTCAAGTGATTTCTATTCTTAAAACACATTTTAAATGAATACACTCATAGACCAATCACAGTAATTATTCATATGAACCTCTGTGTAGGTAAAGTCAGTTATTTTAAACCATTTATAAAATTACGGAGAGTTTTTATAACAGCTGAACTGAAACACTACACTATGTAGAATATTCCCATTTTCCTTGTTTTTTTTTTTGTTTGTTTGTTTTTTTAAACAAAACCAAAATAAACATCCTGTATACTGTATATGCATTTTAGTGTTCAGGCAGAATTATGGATTTGTTTGCTTGTTGTTTTGTCATTGAAGTTTGAAAAAGAAACAATTAAATATATGCTCAGGGTTCATTTTATCACCTACCTTCTGCCACTCCACCATCTTGGAAGGTGGTCGCTGCACCGTAAACAAAATCTGGTCCTGGACAGGACAGTCCTTTGGATTTGGTCTTCCCAAGTGTAGCCTAAGAAAAAAGTTTATATATAAAGTTATGTCATTTTCTTCACTTCTTCACACTTTGCGTGTACTGAGTTACTGGAAGGTTACAGGTACTGCCAATCTAACACTGTTCAGGCTGTTAACAATCAACTGCTCATCTCCATTTTAAGTCGCTTTGGATGAAAGGATCTCCTACATTAATAAATATAAATACTAAGGAATGGTGAAATGACAAAAATATCATATTACAATATTTAATAATAATAATAAAGTATTTCTACGATACTTGATATATATAGTCGTGTTAATTTTGTCAGCTATTTTTTAATTTCGTCTTAGGCCTAGTCCAGTGTCAAATTTCCTTGATAGTTTTTCTCATATTCAGTCAACCATATCCTGCTTTGTTTTTTTTGTTTTTTTTGTTTTAGTTTTGGTCTTTAGTCAAGCAGAGTCGAACCTAGATTATGTGGGGGCCCCAGGCAAAATAAATGCGTGGAGCCCATCTGACAGATTTACGTTGTTACTATGCATTCATGTTCTGTGGAGGAATCAGTAGTTGCATGTTTTGAAAACTTCATTTCTTTATTGATAACAATGTAGAAAACGATGTAGAAAAAATAATAAAGAAATGTACTACCCTACAATTGCTAAACAAGGCCCCACAACCATGTCCCTTTCCCTGTAACAGATAGGTTCATTTCTCAGACACATTTTCAGGAATTAAAGCTAGTGTTACTCGAGTGGGAAGAAGTGGGGCAGGAGCATAAACGTGTCCTCAAACGAGATAGTGCCCCGCAAAGGGGACCCCTTTAAGGGGGTTGATAAGATGTTGCTGTGCATTATTTTACGATGAAAATTTCTGATTATATAAATGATAAGCCCTTGGGGGCACTCTCAGTATATGGGGGCCCCAGGCAATTGCCTGACTTACCTGCCCTGTAGATACACCTCTGTAGTCAATTCATTTTAGTCTTCTCTTCGTCAAAGAAAACCATAAGTATTTTAGTCTAGTTTTAGTTCATAAAAACTGTTGACATTGTAGTCACTGAAACCTACAAATATTTTTAGCCATAAGTTTTTATTTTTAAAATTACATTTTAGTCTTGTCTTTTTTCATCAACAATACTGCATGTTGATAAAGTCACAGTGAGTGTTTAATGATGTTGGTGTCGTCTCGTCATGGAAAAAAATTTGTCGACAAACATTTTCAGTCATAGTTTTCTGTAACGGAACACTTATATATAGTACAGTGCGTCACAATATATAGGTTTGCTAACAAACTTTTGAATCCCAAAGATGCCACAGATATCTGTGGCTGGGAGCCTAGGGAGTGAAATCCATCGTGCTCTCTAATCCTCTCTCCACTGTCAATCGCAGTAACACTAGCCAGACAAAGGTGGGCATCTGTGAGCTCATGTATGTGGAAGAGGGCAGATAGCACTCTCTTTCGAGTGTGTTATGCTACAATGTGACATAGGATTAGCATCAGTATGAAGAGATATGTTTGGCTGGATTCATGTGTCTCAGAGGAAGCGTATATTAGCCTTCATCCTCCCTAGTTGGTAGCTGTTATAAGATAAGGGAAAGCTGGCAGGTGGGTGGGAATTGGCAGGTGACCAAATTAGGGATAAAATTATTATTATTCTTTTTAATTAAGAATGTATACCTCAGAAAAATGTATTGTCCTGCATTTTATCATATTGATATTATATTTCCCGGCCCTACTTCTACACCGTCAAGTGCCACATTTCTGGAATATCTGAAAGCTGTGAAACGGTGTTAGTGCATTATATTTCTGACTGCTTACGTACTTTTCCACCAAAATGTAACACACACAAAAGCACACGCAATGGGAAATGTAAGCAATTACTATTGATTACCATGGAAATTCTCAAACGACTACTATATCTCAACTGTACTTCACTAAAGTGGGTGATTATGAACCTCAGTCAACTTGCAGGACTCAATCTAGGTTGTAGTCCACTTACATCATATAACACACAGTTTACAACAAAAGACTCGTAACTACGAGGTGATTGATAAGTATAAAGCAGGAGAAAGGAACAGCGTGAGGCTGTCATTGAGGATCTACAGGAGCTGATTGCTTGGCAGAGCCACTGGCTGCTGTTGTGTTGATATTCAAAGTAAAATACCTTAAGGCCTTGTTTTAAGAGTGACGTACTATAGATTAGATATCAAAGCTGCAGCAAGGATGACAACCGAATAGATGAGTTATCTGAGTTTTGCAGTAAACAGCTTTGATCCAGTATTTCTTTATCGTAACAAAAAAATAAAAATCTAGTATAAAAGGTAGCATGTAAGCACGTCAATCATGATTCAGAGTTGTGGAGTTGTGTCTGCGTTTGTGGAAGACAGAGCTCTGCGATATGAGACTGTCAAAGTGTACGAGAGTTCGTTAATCAGTCCTGAACACAAAACTGGTTTTTAAAAAAAAAATCCTTAAAGAATGTCGATTATCCTGAAAACTGCTGTACGCCCAACTGTTTTCAGTTTAACTATCTATGTGTGAAAATGGATTAGGTATATCATTGGACCCCCCACAAATGATCCTCAGTCCTCGATTTTGAGAATACCCCTACTGTGGATCATATAAAGCTAATGATGACTGCCAGATAGTGACCAAAAGCCGCGGGATCTCCAGACCTTTTCTGATTCACTCCAGAACCTTTGGTTAACATCTTTGCTGAAACACATTGAAATCTTTCTCCAATCTTAAAAGGCCAATCTTCTGGGTCTGTGCCACTGTGCTGTGCTCGGCCATCCCTTTAATCCTCTCAGCAATTTCAATCTGCAGATTGTTTTGAAGGGATCATTTAGAGATGCTTGAAGGAACGTGTTGACTGCTGGCGCAAAACGGCTAATCGGACCCCTCCGAACATTATTGTCCCCTTTCAGGACCCATAAAGGCCAAGAAAGAGAAGGGGACAACAAAAAAGGCAAATCAGGAGGGGGATTATGTTAAGCAAAAGCTCCTTTTATATTCTCATTTACTGGTGATCTGTCCCTTTATTGTGTTTTGATTAACCAGGCATGGACCTGCTGAAAACGAGGGGAGAATGGAACTGCTCCACAAGTGGGGTCAGTGGGAGCATATTATTCACACAGTCTTAAAGGGACAGAGAATAGGGCACATAATCATCCCTTAATGAAGACACCCCTTCTGTCTGTCCTCAGTCTATTCCCTCTCGCTGGTTTTAATTTCGCCACGCCTTTGTCCCAGTCTTGCTCGTGTATGCGTTTAGGATTTGGCTCAGCTGAGCTTAGCTTAGCGCTGACCCTAAGAGTTTATCTGTGCAGTCTATGGTCACATCACTCTCCGACTCACTCACTCACTCTCTCTCTCTCTCTCTCTCTCTCTCACATTCACGTGCTCACATTGGCCTATCCTTACACAGGCTGTCTCTTTCAGATGACATCTGTGACTGTCTAAGCAAGATTTAGACATTTAGACAGTCATAATCAGTCAGTGTGCGGACTTCAGACTGCTGTGTGTCTTCTTTATTACCCGCCGGTAACCTAATTTACTTTCACTTGTGGGCTTATATCCATTATTAATCAGGAAAGATTTGTTAAACATTTAAAACTAGTGGAATCTTCACAGTTAGAAATTTATCTCTGGAAATGTAATGATTGGCTGGCATATTTATTTTGTGGAGGACTTGACATTATCACTGCAAATTAAAAGAAAGGTATCATAGAATGTAAAAACGTCTTAAATATAGGTGAATAGTAATATTGTATTGGCTGATAATTTCGCTTTTTTCTAGAAATACAGTGAATGTCTAATTGCAAGACAAAACACAAATTCAAACTTAAAATGAATGGAATTTGAAATTAAAATGAATGAAATTTGCAGTATAATAATCTCATGAAAATGATTAGATACATTTGCCTAGATTCAAGATGTGAATCAAGCCCACACTCCAGATCCACTGTGACCCTGACCAGGACAAAATAGTTACTGAAGATGAATAAAGGAATGAGTGAACGAATTATAGAGTCATGTATTTTAAATATTTTCTGTTAGAAAAACTGCCCTTACAGGTAAACAGGTTTACTTTTCTCAGTTCAGGGAATGTCGAAATTACAATATAGATGTTGTACATATAGATTAAGATAATAATAAAAAAAAAAAGTTGAAGAATGCTGGTGTATTTTAAGTAAGGAAGTGCTTTATCCCTGGTCAGTGTCATGATCATTGGATCCGGAGCCAATCCCATAAATTTTGGACGCAAGGAGGAAGAATTCAACCTGGATCGTATGCCGGTCCATGACGGGGCACCATACACACATTCATAAAAATCTAGAAGCAATTATGTGCAGCCAAAATGCTTTTGGGAAGTGGTGAAAAGACCAGAGAACCCAGAGGAAACCCACAGAGACATAAGGAGAACATGCAAAACTATGCATAGACAGTAAACTGAGTTTAGGATCAAACCAGGGACCCTGGAGGTGTGAGACGGCAATGCTAAGTAAATAAGTAAAAAAAAAAAAAAAACAACGAAATAAATAAATAAAAAGAGAAAGAAGAGGATGGAAAACAGAGATGATCATGCTAAGATTCGACACACAGTGAGCCATGAGCCAACGTCTAGATTATGTGGTTTTTGGAAAGAAGGCCTCCAAAATGTGCCTAGTTTCTGCAGTTGCAAAGTTCAGTTTAATCCGTTCGGTTATTGCCCCTGAAGCCTCTCATCTCGTCTGACTCCTCCATTACAGACAGGCACCAGGAATTTCTTTTCCCGAGTCCCACACTGAGATGAGAAGTCGATGGTGATGATTAGAAGATAATGGCGAGTAATGCGTCCCGATCTGTCTGCGCTCATTCAGATCAGCGCCATCTGGTGCCTGGCCAGAGCACAGCAGGCTTAAAACTAATCTCCAGCTCTCACTCAGTAAAACGGGAATGAATACTCTGTTTACTTGTGTGCCTAACAAATCATAAATCCTATGTTTATATTAGAATTCATCATCATTGTTTGGAGATGTTTGGTTTGTCTTTTGTCTACATTATTCTACATTAAAAATGAACACAAAGATATAAGTGCATAGAGTGATGATAGTCATCAACTCTATTCCAATCTATTATCACATGCCAGGATGAAAGCATTCCGATTGTACTTTCATTTCAAACAGTATTAATCACAACACATTGGCACAATGAGCCAAAGCGTCAATCTGTTTTTTGTTTTTATTTTTACTTTTTATACAGGCCCACCTTTTTAATACACACGAGACTATCACATTTGTCCATTATCACAACGGCAAAAATCTCTGAAGTCCTCATATCAATCTATTCACCCCCCCATCCCCCCCCCACACACACGCAGACATTATTTCTCCTATAAAATGCACACCCTTCCTACTATGAGTGGCTAATCCTGCAGCTCTGGGCATAATTGATGAGATACTTCCAAATACAAGAGCAGCTAATTGGCATCATGTGTCTGAGATACCTCTTGCAGTAAAAATGAGTATATAATGCATAATATCTGTGGTTAACTTCCACTGTTTAAGGCGAAAACTCACTAAAGAAGAAATATTATAGATACAGGCCTATATGTATATACACGTGTTTGATGGCATCTCTAAAAATAGTTGGAACCTAAATACAAAGCTAAATGTATAATTACATGGATATCGCACTCCCCTAGTTGTTGGGAAGTTGGTAAATCACAATGATGTATGTGTGTACCTTTCATTACTTCCTCATTACATTGATTCATCAGGTACACACTCATTATGTCTCCAAAGCAATGTGACGTATACGCTCCTGCACTCCTTCAGCTATGATAGACTACACACGGTCAATGGTCACTTTACGCAGCTCATTTGCATGGGGTTATTTATGATGTGAGCGCTTTATGGTTTATGCATTGGGCTTTGTGCTTATGTATCTGTGTCGCTGGGTTTGCACCTACACCGGGCCCAGCTGGATCCCATTAATAATGAGTCCGTGCGTCGCTACAGAGTCCTTATGGAAGATGAAATAGTTTGGCCTAAGACTTAGTGAGCTTGTGAACCTCAATACATTCCTGACATACTGTGTTTAAAAGATAAATATTTTAGTTGCCCTTAATACAAATTTAGCTTATGTCTATAAAAGCTCTAGCCATCATGTCACATTGGCATAACCTGATATCATTTCTAGCTTTTTGCATCCTGTATTGTATATGTTACTGATGGATTTGTGTTCGGATCAGTGCAGTACATTTCGCTTACGTACTGTACAGATGTAAAGCTGTAATCGTCTGCTTTCTTCTCACACATGCTATAGAACACAGTGTGCTTAAGTTAATGCTAATGAGTATGAATAGGAGGCTGTGAATGGGACCCAGCCGGCCTGCTGCCCAGCAGGTCCCATTCAAATCACTGAGAACAACAGAAGCCCCAAATCTGCCCCCCTGATCTCTCATTTACTGGCCATCAGGGAACGCAGGCATGAAAATGGGATTTATTGGCCATGCCTCATCAAAAGAGAATTAAGTATGGAGGAGAGGAGAGGAGAAGAGAAGTGAGGAGAGGAGAGAAGAGGAGAAGAGAATAACCTTATTCTAAGTTCTTTTTCAACTCAAGAAAACACAACCCATTTCATCACGTAGCAATAAAATGCGCTTGCTTAGACACAAAGCGCCGGTCTAGACACATATGCTACTCCATACAACTTCATCCAATCCATCTCATGTACACCCTGAGAACCATTAGCACTGGTGTATATTACTGTGATAAATGTCCCCCTTCTCATCAGGACAACCATACATCAAACCTGCCTGAAGCATACACAACTCCCCTTTATGATAAACTGCTCTTATACACTATACCAGGAATCCCACAGCAGCTACTCTGTGTAATGTACAACATTCTCTTATAGTATGTGACATGTCTCAGTACATCCTGATAATAAGATAAGTTAAATGTACCTTTATTGATCGCCGTAGGTAGGGGAAATTCAAGTCGACACAGCAGCACAAGTGGGAATGCATCAGAAGAAGTATAAAATAAAAAATTATGCAAGATAAATAAAAGTGGGAGTGGGAGGTACAGTTGAACCCAGTAATGTTAAAGTCTCTGGATTGAATCGTTTTGCTACCATATTTTTGTTAAGTTTTACAGCTCAGTGATCTTCAGTAGTCTGCCAGGGTTTTTTTCCTCTCCACATAATTTTAATTTGTCATTCCATCTAATATTTCACATTAGTGTTTATTTATTTATTTACTCACAGAAATGTTTTCTCATCGCTAATATTTTCGAATGATTGTACAGTTTTTAACTGTGATCCATGTGAAATCTGAATTCTTATCGAGTTTTACTCACCACGGTTGCTCACTACAAAGAATATAATGTCAAAGATGAACACCCCAGTTAGTGGTCTACAGGCACAATAGAACGCCACTTCAGATTCAGCCCCATAAAGGTTTGACCTCCTTGTATTTTTGTGCTATTTTAACGTCACACAACATTCTCTCTGTAAGATTAAAGTATTGACACCCTTGATTGGATCATTTGCCGCCATCACTCCAATCTAACAGTATCTGCTGCTTAATAGTTCACCCTGTGAACACACATTTCACCACAAAATAAGTTATATAGAGTCATGAAATACTGAAGTTTGGGAGAAAGACCACTCATGAAGCTATAGCTTCGGCTCTCCGTTAAATTCCTCTCTCTCACTTTCCCTAGGAGCGAATGAGTTCCCGCAATCTCTGCCCAGAGGAAACGTGCCGTTAGTTTCCAACCTCTGTCTCTCACAAAACACAAACAGTCTTTGGAGATCTGAGGGTGAATGTTCTGCATTACAGCTCAAAACCAAGTCGCAAGAGAGTAGAAACAGAGAAACATCAGGCAATGCCAAAATGACAAAAGCCTTAATCCTCACAGATGACTCCTCTATTGTTCCGGAGCAAGGCCAAAAGCTGTAGCTAAAATGGCTCACAATGGAAACGAACGAGAAATCCTTGATCTTGTGGGACTACAGCATCATGCACATGGTTCATTATCATAGTCATTTAAATACAGTAATCCTATTTTCTGCATCAGTCAAAAGGGGCATATCAAATAACCCTGGAGAACGGTGAGAGGCAGAGGAGGGGTGCAACCAGGCAAAGATCAGAATGGCTGGGGGAGTGTAAAAGGATGGGAAGGAGGTGGGTTGGGAGGGCTTGGTCGTGTTAGGACATTATGTTTAAGTAATGCTGATAACGAATGGAGAAATAAAGGATTGAATTTCTCCAGGATTGATTCGGCCTCCCTTCTGCTCCACTGGCAGAGTTGATGAAGTTGAAGGAGAATTAGATGCAGCAGTGAATAGAAAGATTGAGAGAAAAATGAGGGATTAAAAGGAGCTATGTGAATTATTTTCAATAGACAGACTTTAAGTTAAGCTAAACCAGTAGGCTAGGTGGTACTTAGCCTTTCAGACAACATGAGCTTCAGAATAATTTGTGGACTTCATTATTAACGCCTATGATTTGAGGAAATATACTGCCATCTGGTGGTTGTATAAAGCACGAAACCACGACACGACTAAAACTTGCTTAGAAACCCAGATAGATTTCTTATCACGTCTTTCATATATTTTTGGATTTAAACGAAGTAAATCGGATTACAGCAGTGTGATATATTTATGAAGCTTACCTTCTTAATAAGAGGATTGTTGTTCATGGAGTCTCTGACCACTCCGACATGCGGAGAGTCCATCTCCACCAACCTGCAACCAGATTTCAAAACCAAACATTATGAACTGCAAAGTAAACTCTTGTTATGTTTTTCGTTTTTTTAAAACCAAACAGATATATTTCGCAACATGTAGGCAAGTTAACAAGCTAACTAAGTTACCTGAAGCAGCCGCCGGACAAACCGGAAGTCCTGCGAGAATCACTTAATCTATTAAATGTATTAAATAAGCCTATCAGTGATGAGGTCTGTAAATAATCGCGTTTAGTTGTATTTCGCCTGGACGAGATAAGAAACGAATTCAAATGGAATAGGAAGATTGGGAAAGCACACAGCTCCGGATCCTACGCAGTTCGCGTCCTTTCTCTGTTGCCATAGAGACGTGACGCTTACTGGAATAAAGTCGGTTGGACGTTCGATATTCACAGAGATGCGGAAATTAAGGGACCGTCTCTAAAGTTCCATACGACATTACTATACACGATTCTAACTTCAATAGCAGTTAAAGGGAATGACTTACAATCATGTAGCCCACTGTAAAGTGTTCATCTAGGTGTCAGCTATAATGCACACCTCTTAGATTTTGGATATTTATTAAAAGAAACTATTAAATCATATGTAAATATTGTCATGGATTTCATTACTGAATGGGCCCATACACCAAAATATGCCATTATTTAAAAGCTCAACAGCATTTGATTGGAATGATTTACAGTCACATGACAAACTGTAGTGTTCATCTGGGTGTCAGGTATGACGCACACCTTTTAGATTTTTGATATTTATTAAAATAAACTATTAAATCATATGAACATTTGGTATGAATTTCACTACAGAATGGGCCCATACACAAAATATATAGGCAAATGTAAAGTGCGAGTTACTTGATTGGTTTTGTTGGTTTTATTGGTTGATCCAAAAATGATCGACAGATTCCCCGCCCATGTTCCCGCCCATTGTTTCTACATACCTAATCCGCTACCCCTTCTCTGGGTTTCCCTAATCCAAAAAAAAAAAAAAAAAAAGACAAATCGAAATCAATCAGTAAGATGAGCATCCGTGCCCATTCTTTAATAAAATTACCTCTTGCAGGTTTCACCAATGATTCATACAGTATAATGAAATATGGATCTTTAGCAAAATCACAAGAAGCTTGTTGAGGTAAATTGGCTTTAAATGGAGTAAATTTGCTCGTGTTGATTTTATTATTCCCGACTTTCATTGCCAGTATTCATTCCGACATTGTGACTAATTATTAGCTAAACAGTGAGCCAAATTGGAGGTTCATCTTGATTAGCAGGATACTAAACAAACCAACACATAAAATCAAACGAATGTCTGGATTGTTAATTGTTGATCATTTTATACTTTCCCTCTTGAATAGTCCTACCTGAGCAGGTTTAAATGTACATTTGTACCTTTCCTTTTAGTAGAAGTACTTTAGGCTTCCTACATTAAACATGGCCTGTTTATTTACGGAATGTTTTCATAACGACAGCCTATGAGGAGTCATGAATTAGCTCGTCTTTATTCTAGTGATGTGTCCTTCGCGAACGAATCGATTCTTAGAACCGACTCTCTTGGTTGGACGTTGGGAGTCGACGCGCATCCGGTGAAATATCAGTGTGTGAGTTGTCTGGCTCAGCGTAATTGTGTTTGACTGAGCTTTACTCAGCTTTTTACACAAAAATTATATATATATAAATATATTTATTTATTTATTTATTTATTTATTTTTACCCACACCGAGGGGTTGGGGGTTCGATTCCCGCCACCACTCTGTGTGTTTGCATGTTCTCCCAGTGCTTTTCGGGATTTCCTCCTCTCAGTCCAAAGACAAACGTTGTAGGCTGACTGGCATCTCTAAATTTTTTTTTTTTTTTTTTTTTTTTTTTTTTTTTTTTTTTTTTTTTTTTTTTTTTTTTGTGTGTGTGTGTGTGTGTGTGTGTGTGTGTGTGTGTGTGTGTGTGTGTGTGTGTGTGTGTGTGTGTGTGTGTGTGTGTGTGTGTGTGTGTGTGTGTGTGTGTGTGTGTGACCCTGTGTAGGATAAGCGGTACAGAAAATGCATGGATGGATATTCCCTACGCCACTGTTTAACGTTAAGACGCCACTAGGTGGCGCTGCAGCCCCGGAGGTTTATGAACCTTATTTTATACCAATGCATGGTTTTAGGGCAGAACCAATAGCAATACTCTGTATATCACTACATTGCAAAACTGTCAAAACTATTCAGAATGTTTTTCGCCAGAACTATGAAAATCTGGATATAAACCAGTGTGTGAAATGATGTGGATGTACCCCGTACCGTATTCACATATATTTCAGACAGTCTGCAAACATTTATGGCTTCGCCTTGTGCCCCAAGGTCCCCGCCATAGGCTCAAGGCTCCCTCGTGACCCTGTGTAGGATAAGTGGTGTGGAAATGAACAGATGTAGCACAAGGTGTGGATAACATTTTGAGGATCAGTCAGGATAAAGTCTGATTATACTCTGCAGATCTGAGATGCACACTATTTAGAAACAGGATGCAAATGTGAAAAATATTAAAATCTAAAATTGTACTTATGTTTAAACCTGCCCAGTAAGCTCCCTTTATTAGGCAGAAGGTGAAGAAAAAAATATTTAAAATGTTATTAGTTTCTATTTCTTATTAAACAGATTATTAAGGCTAATATCTGTTATCACACTGAAATGAAATATTTAATTAAAGTGTAATCCAGATATTTTTAGCCGCGACCGTTCATGTTTACCTGCAATGAGCTGGATCAACCAGTAGAGGGTAGTATTGTGTAGCTTTAGGCGGTATTGTAAGTACAGGGGTTGGTTTTTCAGTGCTTGTTTTTGTTTGTTTGTTCATTTATCTATTCATTTTTTATGGTAGGTTTGCTTTCAATCGTTTTTTGTTTAAAAATATATATATAGAAATGTAAATAAAAATGTAAAAATTTGCCTAAAACATTTCCCTCTAAAATAAACGCCCATAGTATAATTAATGTAGCAGCAGTTTCTACCCAGAGTTTGGCATTTAAGGTTCGCACAGCATTTGTAAACTGGGCCAAGACTGGCATTTTGATTTGGGGCAAAAGTGGCCCATCTCTACGTCATATTCTTCCTGAGATAGAGCCTCATTAAGGCTGTGCTGTGACTTTGTTCTACTTGCGGCAGCCAGATACAGACCAGTTCATCAGATGAGTTTAACTAAAGATAAATATCATTCTGCTTATGTAGACCAGATGAAGTGACATGTGGGATAGTGTTAGGCATTCACTCATTAGCTGTTTGATTAGGTGAGAAAAAGACATTTTGCACAATAATATATTATGTACTGCATTTTCACCTTTTTTTTTTTTTTACAACAGAGATGTCTAACTCCAGTCCTACATATAGGCTCTGAGTGAGGCAGTTTGGTGATTTCCCTACTCCACATAATTGATTATTAAGTGTTGAGTTTAATCAGGTTCCTGTGAATGGGAGAATTACCGAACTGTTCTGTTCTCTGGCATTTAAAGACTCTGTGACACAACATTGCCCAACTCTGCTTCTGCCTGTTTTTCCATTAGTGATTATTCTGTTAAATTATTTACTTCGAGTTGCCCATTATATTATATAGGGAATGTCTTTATATCACTCTTTATCTTTTATATTAATCTAATAATTGTGCTCTTAGAAGCAGGGATTACATTTAGGAGAAGTGCAAGGGAGCCTTTAATTTACGGCATGCAGAGCTGAGCTTGGGTACTAAAACTTATTGGAAGTGTAAATCATAGCATGGCATAATGGTGATGGTGATAATGATAATGATGATGCAATACAGCTTCAAACTGATTTATATAACTCCGTTAAAAAAAATTTTTTTTTTTTTTTTTTTTTTTTAATTTAAAGTAAAAAAAAAATTTGTTTTTTTTTTTTGTATGATGAAATAAAAAAAAAAAATAATTTTTTTTTTTTTTTTTTTTTTTTTTTTTTATTTAATAATAAAAAAAAAAAAATAATTTATTTTTTTTTTTTTTTTTTTTTTTATATTTTAAAAAAAAAAAAAAAAAAATTATTTATTTTATTATTATTACATTCACTATTATTACTTCCAAAAAAAAAAAAAAAACCCTTTTTTTTTTTCTTTTTTTTTTCTTTCTTTTCTTTTTTTACCCTTACCTTCCCCCCCACCGTGTTCCTACCTACATCATAAAAAAAAAAAAAAAAAAAAAAAAAAATAAAAAAAAATAGAAGTAGAATGAGATGTTATTGTATGTTTTTTTGTGTTGCCCTCTTCCTCCTCTTTTCCCCCTTTCTTCTTTTTTTGGTTTTTTGCTCCGCTCCGCCCGCCCCCCCCACCACAAAAAAAAAAAAAAAACAAAAAAACCCACACAAAAAAACATACCGTTGTCCTTTCATCTTGCACTCCCCCCCCCCCCCCCCCCCCCCACCCCCACACAGTACAACAAACCCACTCCACTACAAAAAAATAAAAAAATGATATACCCCCCTCCATAAAATATAAAATATTATTTTGCTTTCACTCTTTCCCCCTCCCCCTAAACTTTTCTTTTTTTTTTCCCATCTTTTTTTTTCCTCTCCTCTTCTTTTTTTTTTATATCTTTTCTCCCCCTCTTCCCCACCCCCCCACCCCCACAAACCCCCCCCTCCCAAAAACCCTCCCCCTTCCCCTTCTTCTTTCCTTCTCCCCCTTCTTTTTCCGTTCTCCCTTTCTCTCTTCCTTTACACTTTCTTTATACATAACTCTCACATCCACCCTTTCCTCTAACCCCCCATTTTTTTTTTTCCCCTTTTTTTTTTTCTTTTTTCTTTTTTTTTTTTTTTCTTTTATATTTTTTTCATTACTGGAAAGTGCTTTAATAGTACAGTGTTGCAGTAAATCAGTTTACTTAAAAACAACTACCTCCTCATTATTTTTTATCTTACTCTTTCCTCATAATCCACTGATATTGTCAGAATCATAAAGGAAGGATGGAAGAAAGCAGAGCGGTTACACTATGACCTGTCGCGGCTTTTATTAGGTTATTTCAGGGCAGTTGCATTAGACGAGGTCTGCTTAAGCCGAGCCAGTTTTCTCCTGTGTCCTCTGCGTGAATGTCTCAAGGCATAGAGCAAGAGACTGACAAACAGGACACATGGAGACGGAGAGATATCCAGGGCTCAGTTAGTGATGGATTCAAAGGGATGTCACTTTCCTGTAGAAATCAAATGGGAACAAATGACACTATCAGCCTTCTAATAAGAGGAATAGGAGAGGGGAAGGATTTTTAGATTGTTTAATCTTTATCGCAGGAACATGCACATATATCACATCTCAATATACCATGTATACATACTGTTATGAAAATGATTCTAGCACAATCTCTGCACAAAAATGCTACTCAATGTCAAATAATATTGTTTTACAGAGTAATTTATGCTATAATGAGGTTCATAAAAGGTCAACAGTCACCATTATGATAGGATTGGATAGTTAACTGTCCCAAATGTCAAATGAATGTATATTTGTACATGTTTAGTATGTTTAATTACACTTTGTACTAAACTTCACCAAAAAAGATCAGAGCTGCTGCAACAGGTTGCCACTTTTCATCAAGCTAATCGAGGGAATTTTCCCAGTGTGGGATCAATAAAGTTTTATCTTATCTTATCTTATCTTATCTTATCTTATCTTATCTTATCTTATCTTATCTTATCTTATCTTATCTTATCTTATCTTATCTTATCTTATCTTATCTTATCTTAATGACATTTGTACTGTATACCAGCTACTATGGTGAGAAACAGGATTAAACAATCAGGTGCATAAAGGTTACAGCAAGAGCAGAAAAAGAAGTGCATATATGGTTTTATAAAGATAACATGTCATTTCATGTCATTTCATTTTATGGCAATGTTATTAATATGGCAAGATTAGTCGCCATATCTAGTAGTCAGTAATTGGACCGTAAATTATTCAAATAATGAATTTGGGTCATCATCACTCCTACTCCTGAATTTATTTTAGAATATTTCCTCATCACCCCCTGAAATTAAGTCCTGGATACGCTGCTGTATTTAGAATCACGGTGATACATGTCAGTATCAGTGGTGTGCTGAGAATAATCCACCACCTGAAAAATATATGGTCACAGTGCTCCTGTGGTGGTTTCTTACCATTGATGGATGCGGTTGATATGGACTACAGTCTGTAAATACTTTAAGTGGGAGATGGACCTGATAAAATAGCAAATCAGTATATCTATAATCTCTCTCTCTTTTTTTTTATCTTAACCAACATCTCTGGTTGCTTTTCTCTCTAATCCCCTTTTTACCTGGTCACTAGAGTTTGATGGACAGCTTCTTCTGGTTATGGTTGTACCACATTCTTTCTCTGTTTTAATGGATTTAATGGTATGGAATATTTTTTATAACCAAGCCCCAACTGAACTCCTTTTTGAAAGCTTCTGGGTCTTGTTCTCTAATTCTGGGTTCTTCCAGGTTCTTCCAGATGTATTTAAGATCATGAGACACTTTAATTACATTCCATTTAGCTAATTATGGGGTTTCACAGCAAATTTGGTAGATTCATGACATATAATCACAATTAATTCTGTTTCAGTTCCAGGTTGTAAGAGTGCAAAATGTGGAAAAGTTCAATGGAGGGATACGTATACAGTGCCCTCCACTAATATTGGCACCCTTGGTAAATATGAGCAAAGAAGGAAAAATTGTCTTTATTATTGAGAATTTTGGATCTTTTCTTAACAAAAATTCACAAAAAAGGATATCAAACAATTGCAAACAAAACACAGGTTTATCCAAAAAAAATTAATAAATATAAGTGTGCAACAATTATTGGTACCCTTTTAGTCAATACTTTGTGCTGTCTCCCTTTGCCAAGATAACAGCTCTGAGTCTTCTCCTATAATGTCTGATGAGGTTGGAAAAAACGTGACAAGGGATCTGAGATCATCCCTCCGTACAGAATCTCTCCAAATCCTTCAAACACTGGTGGACTCTCCTCTTCAGTTCACCCCACAGGTTTTCTATTTGTTTCAGGTCAGGGGACTGGGATGGCCATGTCAGGACCTTGATTTTGTGGTCAGTAAACCATTTCTGTGTTGATTTTGATGTATGTTTTGGATCGTTGTCCTGCTGGAAGATCCAAACACATTTGAAGTTTTCTGGCAGAAGCAGTCAGGTTTTCATTTAATATCTGTTGATATTTGATAGAGTCCATGATGCCATGTATACTAACAAAATGTCCAGGTCCTCTAGCAGAAAAACATCCCCAAAACATTAAAGATCCACCACCATATTTAACCGTGGACATGAGGTATTTTTCCATATGGCCACCTCTCTGTGTGTGTCAAAACCACCTCTGCTGTTTATTACCAAAAATGCTCTATTTTGGTTTCATCTGACCATAGAACCCGATCCCATTTGATGCTCCACTAGTGTCAGGCAAACTGAACACACTCGAGTTTGTTTTTGGATTGAGAGTAAAGGCTTTTTTCCTGAAACCCTTCCAAACAACTTGGTGGAATGGTGGAAATGGGCATTTTCAATGCTTGTGCTATTTTCTCATAGCCACTACCCATTTTGTGAAGCTCCAAAACCTTTTGCCGCACATCACAGCTATATTCCTTGGTCTTACCCATTTTTATGAATGACTAAGGGAATTTAGCCTATGTGTTACCTCATATTTATACCCCTGTGAAACAGGAAGTCATGGTTAAACAATTTCCTGTTCCTAGTCACCCAGGTGTACTAAAAATAATGTACAATATTAATGGGAATATACTTCTAATATATTTTTCTCATATGAATTCATAGAGGTGCCACTAATTGTTGCACACCTAGATTTAACAAATGTTTTTTTATATATATATATATATATAAACCTGTGTTGTGTTTGCAATTGTTTGATATCCATGAGACTCTTTTGCATTAAAATCCAAGGAGATCAGCTGTTTGTGAAATACTCAAACCAGCCCAGAGATCACAGGTACAGTTGTTCCTAGTAAAGTGGACAGTGGGTGTATGTCTATTAAACATAACAAAAGATACTTTAAGAATAAGATAAGAATAAAAAAATAGAATATGTACAATGTCCAATATTTGTTTTGTGCAGAGTACTTATCAGCTGTTACTTAAAGTACAGATTGCAGTATGTAGTGTAGTCCGAAATGTTGAGTGAGAATGAAAATGTTCTTTAGTGGTGTGAGAGGTTATTATTAAGCAGCCACATCGCCTGCAGGATAAAACTGTCCCTGAGTCTGTTCGTGTGTGCTTCGATGCTGGAGTACCATCTACCTGAAGGCAGTAGTGAAAAGAGACTGTGGCTCAGGTGGCTAGGGTCTTTTATGATCCTCAAAGCCATCTTCATGCATCTCCTGGTATAGATGTATTGGTGGGAGGGAAACTCACCTCCTTGAGGCAACCTTCTGCAGAGCTCGAAAGCAGTGCAGTGGAGGCCAAATGGACTACAACATCAGAAGACCACACTGGGTCCCATTCCTGTCAGGCAAGACCAGGAATTTGGGGATCAATGAAACTGGACAGTTGAAGATTGGCAATGCTTTAACCACCCACCTACCATTTATCTTCAACTGTCCAGGTTTGGTGAGCTTCTGCCCAATGTAGCTTCAGAATCATGTTTTTGGCTGACATTTATTCAGCCTTAAATCTGGGGATTATTTGGTCATTGGGGATTTTAAAGCTTATTTGAAAGCAGAGAAAAAGAAGAAGGAAGTCTTGTTGACAGTGCACGCATTAGCATGCTGCTTTAGGGAGAAATTACTTTAGGGAGACTGTTGTGTTCAGAGGTGTTGTTGATGAAAGGATGGGGGAAAAATGCCCCAAATGTGCTAATAATTTGTATTGCAACTCAAATATGATCTGTAGATGCACAGGGTGAATGCTGCCTCTGATGAATTGTAGAATGTCTCACATTTTTCACTGTTTATAATGGAAATTGGTTTAAAATGATCTGTAATATTTCTAACCTGAGCTAGTACTTTACAGTAGACCTGTAATTAGTGATGAGAAGAGAAAGGATGACACTCTTTGGTGAGGAGCAGGGTGTGTGTGTGTGTGTGTGTGTGTGTGTGTGTGTGTGTGTGTGTGTGTGGTTGTTATAGAGTGAGAGGTGGAAGTTTAATGTGAAACAGGTGTCTATTGTCTGAGGCACATAAAGGTTGACAGATGCTCAGAACAAACACCTGGGTTTATATCATCAGGGACCAGACCTCCATTACCAATTAGCTGAACCGGAAAGTGCGTGCACACACACACACACACACACACACACACACACACACACACTACAATAAGACACAATACGTTACAAAAATACAAGTACTGTTGTTTTGAATATTATCTCATGAAAAATACATATAAGCTCATGGATAAAATTGATATGGATCAAGTCATAAGAAAATGCCTACCTTAACCAGTTCATTAAAATGGTTAGTAATTTGCATTCGTGGCACCATGTTTGCCCTTTTCTACTTGCTGAACATGTATACAGATCTTTTCTATTTTTTTGGTCACTCTTACACACACAGTCATAATGTGTAACAACTACCTGACCTGGAAACTCCAACAGCCTTTTGTTTTCAGCACAACATGGGAGCTGGAAGAGGACATTTGCGCCAGAGAGGTTCACACACACTTCCCCCATGCCATGAGAGAGACACACAGACTCCCTGCTGACCGCGGTGCCTGACGACAGCACAGAGCTCTCTCCCAGCAGACTTTAGTTCTTAACCTCCAGTCTCTCCCTGCACACTCATTACCGTCATCATCATCATCGCACATAAGCCTTTGTGTGAAAGACAGGGACCTCGATCTGTAACATGCTGCCTTCTGTGAAAACTCATTACCATCATTGTTAGAGTAGAGGAGGACCTCAGCTTGCTTCACTGTTTTACACTTACTTTAACAGCAACACCTGCTCTTTCAAAAAAATCTGATAATATCCAATCAGCCAGTAATGTAGCAACAGCACAATGCATAAAATCATGACAAAGAACTTCAGTTAATGTTCATATTATAAACATCAGAATCGGGGAAAAAATCTCAATGATAACAGTGACTTAGACCGTGGTTGTTGGTGCCAGATGAGGTGATTTGTGTTTGTGTTTGATTTTCACACAAACATTTGCTGGAGTTTATACATAATGGTGCGAAAAACAAAAATCATTCTGTGAGAGGCTTTTTTTTTTTATTAATACAGTAATGTTGCAGCATGTGGCTCATTATTTGAGCAAAATATAGGAAAGTAAAAAAAAGCAAAGGCAACTTCAAACTACTGTAAATCTGCAAATCTACATAATTGATGCTGTGTTCATAGTACATGAACACCACAAAAGTCCTTCCTGACAAGTGACATACATTCACAAAGAAAATATATCAACTGCTAGGAGGCATTAGCTGTCACAAATCCCACTTCATTCAATTTTGATCTCAAAATGAAATACTATTTGAAAAAGTGACAGATATTTGTTGACATACTGTTGTTCTAAGACCGTAGAATTGGTAACATTTTATTGTAATCCTGGTAGTAGACCTCTGAAAGTGTGCTGTGGTATCTGGCACCAAGACGTTAGCAGCAGCTCCTTTAAGTTCCTGTAAGGGCCTCCATGGATCGGACTCGTTTGTCCAGCATGTCCCATAGATGCTTGATCGGATTGAAATCTGGGGAATTTGGAGACCGTCTCAACACCTCGAACCAACATGTAACTCTTTGTCATGTTTCTCAAACTTCCTGACCAATTTCTGCAGTGTGGCAGGGAGCATTATCTTGCTGAAAGAGGCCACTGCCATTACATTTACATTACATTTACATTTATTCATTTAGCAGACACTTTTATCCAAAGCGACTTACAAATGAAAAAGTACAAGCAAATCCATTAGGGAGTACTGCTGCCATGAAGGGGTGTACTTGGTCTGCTACAATGTTTAGGTAGGTGGTACGTGTCAAAGTAACATCCAGATGAATGCTCAAAGTTTCCCAGCAGAACATTACACCACACTTCCTCCGCCGGCATGCCTTCTTCCCATAGTGTATCCTGCTGCATCTCTTTCCCAGGTAAGTGAAATTGTAGGCGCGTTGTACAGGGTTCAGCATGGGCACTCTGACTGGTCTGTGGCTATGCAGCCCCATACTCAACAAGCTGTGTCTCTTTCTATCACATCCAGGATTACCTTTTTCAGCATTTTGTGCTACAGTAGCTCGTCTGTGCGATCAGACCAGATGGACTAGATCCTTACACTTGCCCATTTTTCCTGCTTCCAACACATCAACTTTGAGAACTGACTGTTTACTTGCTGCCTAATATATCCCACCCCTTAACAGGTGACAATGTAACGAAATAATCGATGTTATTCACTTCACATGTCAGTGGTTTTACTGTTTTGGTTGAAGATGGAAGCAAGTTAACTGCCTAATTTAAACCAATGCTACTCTGAGCAGGCAGGTACTAAGGACTGACACTCATTCGTGTTAATGAATGTGGTCTTTATTTTGAGCTTCACAGCTCGCTCATGCCACATGAAAGTCAAGACTTCCTACTCGGGACTTTCCTGTTGTGTCCTTTTGGGATCCCGATGAATATCTCTAGTCTCAATCAAATCCCATGTGAACTGTTCTGGCAAGCTTTCTTTAAAAAATAAAAATAAATAAAATATGCATCTGTATTTGCATTTGTTCAGAATATAAAACCTGTTCATTCTGAATGATGTGTTCATATTCGTTAACATCCCTACTGTCTGAACTGAAGCTATAATGAAATGCATGTGTCAGGGATGCGAAGGAAGGAAGGAAGCAAGGAATGTACCCATGTATGAAAAACAGACTGACCAATAACAGGAATATAACTTAGCTGGATATCTAAAAAAAAAAAAAATGGAAAAAACCACACGATCTGATGCTGTGAGTCCTCCAGCCCTGCAGCTGGAGAAAAGTGGAGAAGATTAATGTGTGGTTTTTACCCCACAACCCACCATTATTAGGAGCTTTCTGAGACACCAATAAATGCAAATCACACGTAAAAACAACTGGCAAATTGCAGATAATAGGGGACATAATAAACCTGTTCCTGTAGGAAAGAGCTTTTCTATTGACATGAAATGCCTCTTCAATTCAATACAAACCTTAATCTAAGTTGGCAAAACCTGAGGGAGAGCGGACATTTAAAAAATCAGGAGAGTATAATAAAAATGAGAGAAAACAAAGACGATAATGCTCTCACTTTCAGTAAGCACTTTATTCTGGTCAGAGTCGTGGTAAATCCAGAGCCAATTCCTGGGAACCATGGGCGTGAGGTTGGAATATACCCAGGATGGGAAGCCAGTCCATCACAACACACCATGCACACACAGATTCATACTCTCCCTCGCACATGGGGTAATTTATTGTGTTTTGGGTAGGAAACTGGAGAAACTGGAGCAAACTCACATGGACATGGCGAGAACATGCAAAGAAGACAACCAATGAAACAAAGTGCTAAAAATATAATAAATAAATAAATAAACTAGTAGCAGTAAAATAATGAATAAAACGACGTCAATGTTCAAAAACCTTGAAGAATATAATGAGCGATTATATACTGGACTTAATAGACCAGGTGATACAAGACAATAAAACAGAAGCAAAAAAGCACAAAAATGATAATTAACTTTAAAATAAAAATGCCAATACCACCAATAAGATATAACATTATAACTGGTATGCATTTAGCTAGACCAAAGTGATTTTAAGTGATCTTTTGTAAGCGAATTGAGATTCCGAGAGTCTTTGAGTTAAAGTATGAACCAGACCTGCAACCCTTGAAAACAACGATGCATTACCCAATGGTTCTCATTGAATAAAATATGATTATATTATGATAGCAATACGTTTAATACATTACAACACAGTGAGTGATCTATAACACCAATTGACTACAGCAACTGCCTGGTATTGATAAACGGTGCAGGATTCCCTGTGCTTAATCAAAGCTCACAATACAAACCGAGGTCTTGCCCTGAGTGGCTCACCATGAATCACTGCACCATCACTTTTGTGATGATTTATTTTGCATTGAGCGGCCGTGCAGGAGAGGTCTGCTGGGAACAGAAGGGTAACTGATGTTTTGAGGGTGATGGTTTTGATATTGGGGCTTGGAGTTCAAGTTTAAATGTGTATTGCCCTAGCAGGAGTTAAATACTTTTTAGTTAAAGATTTGAGATTATTTGTTTTGATCTTGGTGTATAAGAAAATAATCACTAACACAACCTTGAATTTGATCTCACAGAAGGGGTTGAGTTATTTTCTATAACAGAAGCTCTGATAGTAGCTTTGACTATGACAGTAGTTTTTTTCATTGTTGGTGAGGGGATGTTTATTTAACATTCATGAAAGGAGTATCCAGTGTTTGTTTTTCCACTGTATAGTATTTGCCCTTTGCAGTTTTCAGTTACAATTTTAACCATTTTAAGAGCGAGAAAAAATAAGGGGCTGGTAAGGAAACAACTGTTTCTAGCTCCTATAATCAGTCTGTACAGGAGTTCGCAGAGTTTTTTTGTGATTGCTGTGACCAAAATTGCTCAATTATGCAGCAGTTTTTTTTCTTCCAGATTTGCAATGTAAATTATGGAATTTTTGTGTTTTTTTTTTCAGAAAACTACTTGAATTGGCGAAATTGCTTTTGCACAAAATTGTTTTGCAGGGTCTTTCGCAGCGATGTTTGTTGTTAAGTGAGAACTTTCAGCTGTACTCATGTTTGACACATGAACCGAAGAGGGCTTTGGCTGAATGCAAGCTGTGATGATGTCACAGAACTTGTCTTGGCCCAGATCTGTAAAAAAAAAAAAAAAAATCTGTAGTAATTTTTAAAAATTGCAAGTTTCCTTGCTTTTGCGTTCATTTCTTCTATAAATGGATAAAAATGATGATATGGCTTAACACACCATGCTGTTTCCATTTTCTGGGATGATCATATAATTGTATATGAATAGATATCATTAATGCATATTTTAAAGGTTATATGTTTCAAATATTGGCGTTGTATCTTAATTAGAATGTTTGCCATGCCATTTATTTTTCTTAGGTGCAAGACGACGACGGTAATTAGCTATAGTCACGTAAACAGTTATACTCCTTACTAAAAATTGTCCATTAAGTTAATGACATACTATGATATACTAATTTATCTAAACTTTCTTTCTTCTCTATTCCACTTAGCGTATCTCTCTCTCTCTCTCTCTCTCTCTCTCTCTCTCTCAAACCTGATGTCATCCCAGCTATGATTTAACAGGAAATGACTCCATGGCATACACTCCAAGCTCCCTGAACTAATCTTAAATTGTGGTGTGTGTTCATGTTGCTCATGTTCCTTTATTACCACCACTGACTTTCTAGCATGCATTCACACTTCCACACAGCTTCACGTGGCTTATGGAGTCGTTGTTATTGAAGGTTTGAAGAGTCAAGCAGGGGATTGAGGGTAGATGCATTAGCATGTTGCTTTTGGGACTGAATGTCTTGCTAGATGGGGGGGAAAATGACACAAATGTGCTGTTAGTAGCCAAAATATGATCTCTACTCACACATATAAAGTGAAATAAATGTTGGCTGCATTATTCTAAGTGATAGAAAATGAGGTGCTGTTTATATAAACAAGGGTATTATTTCTTGGGCACGAACATCACTGTGTATATTCCACTCATTACTGTGTATAACCACTTTCACACTTTCTCCCTCACACAAACACACACACACACACACACAGAGATACACAAACACCCCAGTGGAGTTGTACTGGCGTCTTGGGTGTGCCTTTGTGCCTGTGTGCTCCTGAATGACGTCCATGAGAGGTCTCGTGTGATAAGTGGGAAATGACACAAACCACACAGGTGATGCCGTAGACAAAGAAAACCCCACCCTCTCTTGATTCATTGCTTCAGCAAGAAATGTAGCTGTTTTTGGTATTTTATTAGCCTTTTAACACAGAAAGACTAGAATGTGTGCAGATTGAGGTGACAGCATCCAAGCTGAGGTAATTGTCTAGCGCTCCCACTGCGCCTGTGTCACCTGACCTACTGAGAGACTGTGGCAAACACAAGCACCTCTCTGGCCGATGCTGGGGAAAAAATAAAACAGAGCAGGTCACCGTCATGACCCACATAGTGCAAGTATCAGCAACCTTGTAGTTTAACATGGGTTTTAATGTATGAGTGTCATACTTTATTTATGGTACTAAAAAATGAGGATCAGTTTACTGAGGTACTTCACTGTAATTATGATTAGTAAATATTGTATGACATGGATATTAAATGGTTGTGCTGCTATGGTTTTACTTTGGTATCTTATGGTAAATGTGGCTATTATCAGGGGTAGGGATGTACCCCAATGCCATTGCTGTCTCTCTTTCTGTTTTGTGCTCCAAATAGCTGTATCAGTATTCAGTGGGTGTGGCCTAATTATTTTTTTATTACATGTGCATGACCTCATTTTTGTTTCTACCTGCCCATGATATTTTCAAACAAATGTAATTGGTTATATTTTCCAAAACATAGGACTAAACAAACTAGTAGCCTCATTTAAACTAATACAATCCTGACCAAGCAGTTACAGAGGATGAATAAATGAACATTGTAAATGCATTTCTGTGTCATGCGAATTACATATCCTCCCACTCACGAGACTTTTTTTGTCATGTCGTGCAGGATCCATGTCCTGATACACACTTCTAATTTTAACAAGGAAAAAAAAATAATTATCCTTAATTATTATATCTATCAGTTTATTCCAAATAATACCTTTGTACTCGGTTACATCCCTTATCAAGGGTGATGCAAAGGGGTGACATCCTCTCAGTTTAACTTATTCACTTGGAAAAAGGCCATCCCTCATTTCCAGCCCTTACCTTTGTAACAACATGCCTTTCACATTGGTTTCATTGTGTTTATGGAATAATTCAGAGTACTGAGTAATATGCTTAATGATAAATAATTGAATAATGAACTGGAATTTACAGGATTAAGAAGACCCTGTTATATTATCTGCTATATTATATATCTGCCAGTTGTCATGATCTTGACCATGGCATCATCTTTACTGTGCATCAAAAGTAAAGGCAACATTTAGGGTAAAGCCCTACAGGAACCATTTTTGGTTCTTCAAAGAATTTAATTTTTGGTCCATGATTCTTTAGACATTTTTGCTGTTGCCTCAATAAACTGCATAATCATTTTCCAAAATCATGTTCTCATGTTTTTTTTTTGTGTGTGTGACAACAATATTCCATCCATCAAAAGGTTCTTTATGAAACCAAATATGGTTCTTCTATGGATTCATTGTAAATAAACATTTTTGGTTCTATTATATTCTTAGAAATAAAGGTTCCACCTCGAACTTTAAAGAGATCTTTGGTTTGTCCCTCTGATAGTAGTCTTTAGAAATTAGAACCTCTTTAGAAAGCTGAAAACCATTAACCAGTGAAAAACCCACACTATTCCAAAGAGTTTTCTATCAGATATACCGTAGTAACTGTGGTATAACCTGGGTTTGCAAACCATAAATCATTTGTGTTACAGAAGGCCAGGTTTTCATGAATCTTATAGCATGCCCAGTTCAGGACTAACTGGCTTCATAAACTGGTTTAAACCAACATTGAATCTGTCCTGGTCAATAGTGTAATTACTTCTTTTTTATCAGAAAAGTGGGCTGGAGATTTTCACATGTGGCAGATAATTAGTTAGCAACATGACAGGTGCCAGAGTCTGATACTCTCCACAGCCAAAACACACCATTTATCTTTCTATAGAGAATTTCCCTTTCAGACATAGTGCTTTATCCAGCTATTATGTTTCTAGACATCTTGGCACTTTTTCAAAAAAGGCATGGGTGAAATTTGGTTTACTCAAGCTTTGCAGAAAATTGCAACACCTGATGTGGATCTAAAGTGTTTTGAGCAGCGCATAGGTTTCTGTTTTCATTTCTATATTCAGAGATACCCCATCAGACATTGAAAACAGCGGCGTGAGAGTAAGTCTCGGATCATTGTCTACTGATTGTGTTGGGGCCTCTGCATTCAGGCGTGAGTATTCCTATTCAGCAGGCTGCAACGTGCTGCAATAACACACTCAGCATGGAAGGCTCAGAGCGACAGATCACTTTCTAGTGGGCATAAACCCAAAACCTGTGCACTGTACCTCAGCGGTCTAGCAATAATTAGACCCTGCTCAGCCCTTCTTGATTGAACTGCGCCTTTGATAGCTAGCAAAATAGGCTAAACTAGGTGGATATCTATGAGGGAATGGTTCAGGAGTGGAAGACTCAGGGAAGCAATACTCATAATGGACAGTTCTTGCCAAATGATGCAAATGGATTCTGGTGGTTTAAGCTTGTTTTTGTTTCAAATTGACAAGGGGGAATCAATTGTCTTTGACTATTCATGAATGCCCAAAGCAGACACTGGGACACACAACATAGTGTCTCTGTGAGCAATTTCAACAATGCCAGAACTGCGGAATAAGATTCTTATGATTGTCCAGCATGCTTAACCAGCCATGCAGTGTCAGCAGATATTTTACAACCGGCCCTCTAATGCATCATGAAAGGCTTTCAGAGCGCATACATTCTAGTGAACGCTGTATATAGACTAATGCAAATAGATAATGCACAATACATGTACATATAGCCTATTGTGCTAGTGCTTGTAATGATTTCTAACACAATAGTCACATTTTATGCATCTGTAGCTTTTATTTATGCAGCCTGTAAATTTGCTGTGATGTTAAAAGGAAGCTGCGAAGTGCTTTCTGGTAAGAACCTACAATGAACAGCATTAACCTTCATAATAATCATCAGTGGTAGGAGCACAGCAAGCTGACTAAATCTGACAAGTGAACATACAAAAACACTTAGGCTTCCCCTGTGTGCTTGAATAATTACCCCAACCTCTGCATACATCAAATGAGCTAAACAAAAGCAATTTTTAACAATAAAGAAATGGACATTTTGAGAACCCATTCGAGAATAACTTGTAGATGCTGAAATGTTGCAGGTTATAAACAGTGCTTATTTGAGTTACCTCAGCCTTCCTGTCAGTTCAAACCAGTCTGACCGTGCTCTTCTGACGTGTCTCAAGGAAAAGGTGTTTACACTCGCACAACTGGCTGTTTTTTGTTTTTCACACCATTCTCTGTAAACTTTAGAGATTGTTGTGTGTGAAAATCCCAGTAGGTCAGCAGTTTCTGAAATACTTATATCTGGCACCAACAGTCAAGCCACTGTTAAAGTCACTTTGATACATTCTGATGTTTGAAGCTCTTGACATGTATCTGTATGCTTTTTTTTTTTTTGCTTTACACTGCTGCCACATGATTAATTGATTGGATAACTGCATGATTAGAATGAGCAGGTGTACAGGTTGACACAATAAAATGGCCAGTGAGTGTAGATTTGTGTCAATTCTGCAAAAGTCACTGTGGAATGTTAGCCAGCTAGCTAACAGGATGAAAGTGTTGAACAAAATACACTACATGTCCAAAAGTATGTGGTCACCTGACCATCATAGCTTTACAATTTCCCTTCGCTGGAACCAAGAGGCCCAAACGTGTTCCAGCATGACATTGCCCATGTGCACAAAGTGAGCACTCTGAAGACACGGTTTGCCAAGTTTGGAATGGAAGAACTCGACTGTCCTGAACAGAGCCCTGACCTCAACCCCACTGTACACCTTTCGGGGTGAATTGAAACGCTGACATCCACCAGGCCTCCTCACCTACCATCAGTGCCTGACATCACTTAAGCTCTTGTGGCTGAATGAAGACAAATCCCCACAGCCACGCTCCAGAAGAGTGGAAGTTATTTTAACAGCAAAAGGGGACTAAATCTTGAATGGGACGTTCAACAAATACATATTGGTTTAATGGTCAGGTGTCCAATAACCTTTGGAATTCAGAGTAGTTTTGGTACTCATGGTGATTTTGACTTGGTTTGGGTATTCTTTAAAAAAGTCATGGAGAATTTAACAAAACAATTCAGGACTATTTGCTATAGTTTAACAGGTTTGTCTACTCTTAGATAAATCCCAGAGAATATGATTATGCAAAATGACATGTCCAGGGGTGCTTTAATGTCCTCACAATGTGGCTCTGTGTGTGTGTGTGTGTGTGTGTGTGTGTGTGTGTGTGTGTGTGTGTGTGTGTGTGTGCGCGCATGTCCATGTGTCAAATCTCTTATAATGGCTCCCAGTTTTGAGTGACTGTTGGTTATTGCATCAATGAATAATTTATGACTTCCTAAAAGGTTGGCCTATTTTTATCCATTTTTAATTTTCATCAATACTTGTGAAGAAACATTCTCTTGATCTGGGCTGGTTCAATCAGGTAATTTCATGGCAATTTCATCTGGCAATTCGTATGTCCATATTATGCAGATTCAAAATTCATAGAGAATAGTTTTCAAGCTACAAAGAACGGTATCGAAACCCAACAGTAAATTCCACTCACATGTTTATCGTCGAGACAAATGAAAGAGGCTCTGTGGGTGACTTTGCAAAGAAAGAAAGCTCTAAATGAGAAGGTTAATTCTGCATCAGGTGATATAACAGGGTGAAAAATGAAATGACAAGCGCAGAATGCTATTATGAAACTCAGTTAATGCTGCCTCAATGTCTTGATGCTCCAGCCAAGATTTTTTTTTTCTTCAAGAATTCACAAGAGCCTTTCTATCTAGTCTGACACTTGGCGGTCTTTTTTCAGGGTCTAAAGCCTTGAAGCTGCCCACCCTCTGCGGGTTTGGGGTCTGCCCTCCTCCCTCTTTCTAAGCGAGAAACAAAAAGATGCTTTAATGAAGAAATGAGAAAGGAAAAAGAAGGGGAAACATGTTCACATGTTCATGTGTGGAGCTACACTTGAACATATAAACACCACGAGGGAAGAAGAGGAAAGTGAAATACTGAAATAGCACACAAGTTTGCAAGCTTCCATGAGAGACTATTCTTACTGCTGGGGTTTTGTGCTCAAGATCAAACAGCAGGAGACAGTGAAATAGAAATAAAGAGAGAACAAGATGGCAAGAGGCAAATCAGACTAGCTCTCAAACAAGGCTGGGGGTTTGAGCAGCTCCCCAGGGTGTCAAAGACCGAGAGGAGCAGTTCGAGACAAGTTCACCCCCCCCGTGGAGCCTTTCCACACTGTACCTACTCTACAAATGGAGCCATCCAAATGTGTGGAAGCGAGAAGGGCGTGGTTGCTGGGGTACATCTTCAAATTTTGGCCCAGCAGGGAGCTTCGTTTTTCTGCACTCCTCCCCTCTGCTCAGCTCATACACTCCCTCTGTTACGGCTCATATGACTGAGGCAGATTACCGCTCTCAAACGGTCTATTGTCATGGCTGTGATGGTATAATCTGGTTGAAGTCTTGGAGAGGGAAAGCTGCTGATGCAGTGGCATGAGTGGAAGGTTTGAATGAAAGATTGTGTTGATTATGATGGAACAAAGTGTTTTTTAGATCCAACGTCACCCAGAAGCTACTGCCATTTAGACAAAATATTGCAGGAAATTTCTGTTATGAACCGTTTAATGTTACTGTTAAATTCCTTAAGATGGTCTTTTGAAAAAACAAAAACAAAACAACAACAAAAAATCCTATTCAATTTTTATTGAATAGGAAAAATATTATTTTATTTTATTTTTCTTTAAAAACAAAATTTATGTTCATAAATATGCAAGATGGCTGCCACACGTATCTTATGTTCATTCGGTGAGTCAGTTATTCAGGTCTGAAAAAATTTACGCAACACATGCGCGTGGTACAATAGCAGTGTAAACCGTGGCGGCAGTATGGCAAGTTGTCACATGGCATCCCCAAACTAGAACCGTGTCTCAAAATCATTTTTAGTATTTTTGAATATTTAGTATTTTTGAGACTAACACAATTCAATGTGTTTCAGTGAAAAAAAAAAAATAAAGACAACCTACAAACCAATCAAAAAGTCATGCCAGTATTCTGAGTCTCCTAAATGTTAGTGTGTAGTTTTTGATTAGAGTCACAGTTCATGACAACAATCACAATGACAGCAGACAAGAGAACCTAACAGTGCTCTTAGTAATCTCCAACATCTGACAGTTATGCGTCCCAGAACATTTGTCATGAAATCATTAAACATTTTCCTGATCAATATGGATGTGTCAAACCTGACATGTCCTCTAGTGGATTTTTTTTTCATCCACTAAGTGTGCAGAAAGTATGCAGGCAAAGATGCGAACAAAGCCACTCTCATTGCCGCTGCATTGACACATGTAGTCACACATGTACCTGGATAGCTAATTATTAATGCTAGTGATTGACAAAATCATGGTTGTTCTTATAATTTGTCATTTTGACATTTTATCAAGGATGCATTTGGCTGCTGTTAATTAAATCACTGACGGGATGATGACGCAAATCAAGATTGAGGTACTGAAATACCGTTTGTATGAACTTGCAATAAATACGAGTGCGTTTACTAGCAATTAGCTAGCTGACTAGTTTGCTAGCTTTTAGAGCTGACAGGAGGACATGAGAATATTTCAAATTTGCATATTGTGAATATTCATAGATCACAATATGAATATTCATAGATCACAATGGCATGGTTTAAAGTGTAGAGAAGTTTCTATGGCATTTTTATCAGTTTCCAGATAAAGTTTATGTGAGCCTTTGCCCACTGTAGCCTCAGATACCTGTTCTTGGCTAATCAGACTGTCCATTCTCTTTTGAACTCATTTGAACAGAAATGCCACAAGAAAGCATTTCTGCCATTTTTTTTTTTTTTGCACCATTCTGTGTAAACACAAGAGAAAATTGAAGAAGATCAGCAGTTTCTGAAATATTCAAACCAGCCCATGCCACGGTCAAAGTCACAGTGACACACTGTCTCCCCCCAACCCCCCCTCCTTTTGATGTTTGATGTGAACCAAAGCTCTTGACCTGTATCTCCATGATTTTATGTATTGCACTGCTGACCCGTGATTGGCTGATTGTATAATTGCACGAATGTTAATATGAATAATGAATATAATCATATGAATAAGCTTATGCTTATGATTCTTTGTTTGATTGTTTGTGATTTTTAGGTTCATTTAATGATTGTAAATAATAATTTTATATTCGATTTGCAAAAGATTAAACAGCACAAAAATGTATTCAACAACAAAGTTTATTTTTTTACTCCTTAAATCTAAACATAAAGCAGTCAGCTTTTCTGTAGAATGCAATTTTCTATTCTCGAAATCCAGAGTATCTATTCACAGTGTAAGTAACCTTCAGCGAATCAGCACTGTGTTCAGAGATTAACAGACAATAGACTCAAATATGCACATTGCTTTGTGCCCGCCACATTTAAGTTATTCATGATTGTAGTTTTTTTTTAAGGCAAATTTGTTTAGCCTCCCCCCATACAAAATAAAAGAACACAATACTGCTATCTGCATTCCAAAAATGGAGCAGCAGATAAGACGCATACAAAGAATGATTTCCTAGGTTAGGATGACAAAAGTCAAGAAAATACATAAAAAGTATGGTGAGGGAAAGGGGTAGAGGAAGCGAGTATGGGATAAGAGAGAGAGGAAAGAAGTAGCAAGGAAGGGAGGCTGGGAGGGAGAGAGGGAGGCTTTCCCACAGAGACGTCATGTTTGTGCTGCTTCCTTCTTGCTCTGTCTCATTCACTCAGTCACATGCTCACACTCATATGGTGTGCTGCACAGACTCACATACACACACACACACTTTGCTGGTGAGCATTCGACCAGCAGTCTGCTTTCTCTCTCTCTCTCTCTCTCTCTCTCTAACACTTATTCACACTTTGTCACACATACCCAATCACACAGCCTGATACAGAGCCACATAAAGCGGTGCTGCACGAGGAAGGGAAAGTAAATGTTCGAGCACAAAGAGACAGGAAAGTGAGGGATGGAATACAGAAGGAAGACATAAATCTAGACACGAGAGACATCGCCTTTGCAATCACGAAGAGGCTACAACGGGGACATACCTCTTGTCTGAGAACACTCAGGTACGCTCTCGCTCTCATTTCACCTCAACATGTCACTCTCCCATTCCTCTAATGTGACATCTCTTAACCCTTATGCAGGTCATTTCTATTTTTGTATTTAGGTACTAAATATCTCCAAACTGAGCAGTGTGAGAAGTAAGTTGTTGGTTATTAGACATGGTTAGGATTCACTTTTAGAAGTGTTTGGTACCAGAAAAAAAGGCAGGTGTAAATGAAATTGTGTGTATTTTTAAAGGAGACAAACAATTCATGTTGAATTGAGATATTGCTCAGGTAGATTCTTAGAAAATAGTTCTTAATTCTGGATTTTCTAGTATTTGAGGCAAAATCATTCAAATGGATATATTGAGGAAGTTTGGGATTTTTAATCATTTTGAAAGTGAAAACAGATCTCTAACATACGCAGTATGAAAGTGATCACTGTACAGGTTACCCTTCAGAGTGTGGGTAGTTTTTCTTTAAACTAAAGACACAAGTGTGTCAGTAATAAAAAGCTCTTTAAAAAAAGAAAAGAAAAATATGTGACGTGTCCAAGTGTGTAGACTTATGAAGTTACAAGGTTGGGCTGTAACGTTTGTTAAACCAGTCACATTGCTATATTTAAAAATGATTTCAAAATAAATTAAATTTAATACATTTAATTAAATAAATTACATATTTAAAACATGATTTTTTTATAAACACATTGGAAGATTTTATATATATATATATATATATATATATATATATATATATATATATATATATATTTTTTTTTTTTTTTATATTTTTTTTTTTTTTTTTTTTTTTTTTTTTCTAAAAACTTAAAATTCCTGCACATTGGCAACCCTTTAACGTTTTTAGAGAAAAATAAATCATATGAGGAGGAGCAATTTAAGATCTAATCTGAAGAATCTGAATGTTTTTATTCATAATTGATGGATGAAAGCGCTCATTTGTTTTATATAATATTCTTACACAATGTACCTAGTTACGAAGAGTGCAGAAATGTTTGCATCCCCCATGTTTTTTTAATGAAATCTACTTCAATTTTTTCTTAATACAAATAAAATGAATTACAAATCTGTGTGTATGGTGCAACAGAGACAGGAATCCCAACCAAAAGGCAAAAACAACAAAAATAGTATCCTAAAAGTGTCCTACATTGTATTAATGATGTTACTGTCTCACCTGAAGGTGCCTAATGGAAGGCTTTTAGATAATGAGAATTATTATTATTATTATTATTATTATTATTATTATTATTATTATTATTATTATGTATCATTAGTTGATTGCTTAGTTATTTAGTCATTGCTCAGTAACTTACCTGCATGTCGGGGAGGAATTGGGATGGGTGGGAGGTTTGAAGACGGGGGTTACATGTGAAAATATACTTGTCTGTGTGTGATTTGTCTATTGTGATGTTGTGTCCTCACAAAATTCAAAAATATCACTCGACTGTTAATATCTCGACTGGAATGCTTTCAGATTACGCCGAAAACTTGACAGATTAAATGTCAGAGGAATTTAAAGTTACTACTGGGGTCTCAGAAATGTTTTGCTAACGTATAATGTGTTAGCTGTGATGTAACTCCTAGGCTTCGATTTTTGTAGTGTGCCTTCTTTCTACTCTTCTACTGATAACAGATGAACAGTTGGTTTGAATTATCAGAATCAGGTCAGTTTAAAGGAAGAGAGAATGCAAGAAAGAAATAAAAGTGAGTGTGTGTGAGAGAGAGGAGGGGGACGTGGATAAATTCCTCACTCAACCATACTGTAAGGTTTCAGTTTTATCTGTGTGCCTCAGAGTACATTAGTGAACAAGTAACCTGACATTCAGACATGGCTGGGGGATTTTTCTGGGTTGTTGACTTCTTTCAGGGTCACTTCAGTGCTTCACTTCACTTGTGGCGCATCCGTGTACTTTGAGGCTTTAATAAGAGGTAGATTTAAATAATAAATATCGTACTTTATGAGCAGGGAAGATCTGTAGGAGTGCAACAAATTATATGTACTCAACCAGAAAGAGGGAGGGAGAGGGAGGGAGAGGGAGGGAGAGAGAGAGAGAGAGAGAGAGAGAGAGAGATTGTCTAAGTAAATTGTAAATTGTAGGTTCAGAGAGTCATAGCAGGAGAGGCTCATTAAGATCCAGCACACGGAGTTGGGATTAACTGAGTCACCTGACACTCAGCCATCAGTCTGAGGATTTATGTGTTGCATTACAGAACTTTCTCTGGACCCCGCTGATTTCAGCAGCACCTACTTACTGGGAAAAACAAGTTAAAACAATCTACTCATGTGCTGTAATGATTGTTTTTATTATTGTTGTAGGTGAATTGTTAATGTGCAATGCATTACAAGGCATTAAAGAAGTGCACCAAATTCACATGTAATATTTACTGAACTTGTATAACTTTTTTTTGGGGGGCACAGTGGTTTAGTGGTTAGCGTGTTTCACTCCTCTGGGGTATCCCACCTCCACCCTGTATGCATGGAGTTTGCATGTTCTCCACCTTCTTCCAGGAGTTTCCTCTGGGTACTCCGGCTTCCTCCATCAGTCCAAAGACATGCGTTGTAGGCTGATTGGCATTTCGAAATTGTCTGTTGTGTGTGAATGTGTGTACGATTTTGCCTTGCAATGGGTTGTCACCCTGTCCAGGGTGTCCCCCGCATTGCTCCCGAATTTCCTAGGCTCCAGGCTCCCTGCAACTCTGTGTAGGATAAGTGGTATGGAAAATGGATGGGTGGATTTAAAGAAGCAGTTTGTATTTTGAGTGCCCTCTGCTGTCTGTAAGGTTAACTGCAGTGAAAATATTCGTAAACCATAACGGCCACCCCTTTCTTAACTTATGCTTCATAAATTGCTTTTTAAGGAAAATAATCAGAAATAAGCAGCTTGTTTTCTTGGGGGGAAAAAAGCAGCAGAAACCTAAAATTAGCAAACTAGAGAGATATACGTAATGCCAGTAGTGCAAATAATTTCTACGTGTGCTTTAGCATATGCAGTGTGTAATCCTTAGAATCGAACTCGGGTGCAGACTAAAACAACCAGTCTGAGCTAGTGTGAACTTTTATTATGGTGAGAAAGTGATTTGACCCTAAAACCAAACCAACTACAAGAAGTGAACACACAATGCCATGTATTTTGGGTTGAGCTGTAGCACTGCAGAAAGGCCATTGTTGTGGATAATTGAACTGACAAAAAAGAGAAAGCTGAATGTGATGCATACAAAATATTTTTAACTAGTTCTATAATTATCTAATCATTTATTCAGCCAGCTCGGTTTTTTCATTTTTTGAGAGATCTATGCATACTTTACGAGCACATTTTCAGCCCTACTTGCCCTTCAGCCAACCTTTTGTTGCTGTTTAGTTCATTATTATACAGAATGTACTGTGTGAAATCAAACCAAAACAAAAAGCAAATGAACCAAACATATAAATTTGGCTCTGATTTGGACTTGGCAAACAGACGAGGTGTGAAAGGTTAAGTACACCAATCAGCCATAACATTAAAACCATCAACAGGTGCCGGGAAAAACACTGATTATCTCTTTACAGTCAGTACGTTTACATGGACAACAATAATCCTATATTAACCCGATTAAGACGATACTCTAATTAATAAACTACCAAGAAAACAGCTATTATTGATTAACTTAATCCGATTAAAGTCACACTCGAAGTAAACACAAATCGAATTAAGACGTGGAGAATTCCTATTTTTGTCACATTATCGAAGTGTGTTATCGACATGTAAACACTTTAATCACACTATTAACGTCATGCGGGAGTTTTCACCACATTTTGTGACAGGACACGATCACACATGGTAGTGCTGAATCGTTTCATGGCAACCAAGAGAGCACGACTTCATCTGAAACCAGGCACTTACCTACTATGGTATATAGTAGGTGAAATGCTTGATATATCGCTTTGCTTATTTGTAAGTCGCTTTGGATAAAAGCGTCTGCCAAGTGAATAAATGTAAATGTAAATGCATGTCTTTCAGCTACTATATAGTAGGTTAGTACACGCTTTCGGATGCAGCCCATAGCTTCAAGTGGTCGTTTATTTGCACGTATAGCATGACAAATAATTAACTGCACTTGAAGCTTTCGTAAAATTAAAAGTGAAACATCCAAAACTCTATATGGTACCATAATGAAGACCAACTGTATGGTGACACGTCAAATTGTGGAGGGAACGTCAGACGGCGTGGCTTGACGTGTGCCATTAACTGAACTATCTTCTATAACATGTAAAACAGGAACATGGAAGGAATATTCTAAAAGCGACTCATGTAAACACCATAATCAGAATATTATCTTATTCAGAATAAGGTCAATAATTAGATTTTAATTGTTAATTGTCTAAATGTAGTCAGTGACACCTCTCAAGGTGTGGGATGATATATTAGGCAGCAAGTGAACAGTCAGTTCTCAAAGTTGATGTGTTGGACGCAGGAGAAATGGCCAAGTGTAAGGATCTGAGTGACTTTGACAAAGGCCAAATTGTGACGGCTAGACGACCGGGTCAGAGCATATCCAAAACAGAAGGTCTTTTGGGGTGTTCCTGGTATGCAGTAGTTAGTACCTACCAAAAGGACCTGCCTAATATTGTGTAGGTCCCCCTTGTGCCACCAAAACAGCTCTGACCCGTTTTAATGTTATGACTGATTGGAGTATATTGGAAATTCTATGCCTATTAAAAGTCTTGAAATATTTTTAAACAGAGGATCAACAGACTAATGTTGAAACCTGACAAGAAGTTAATAAACATTTTAAATATTTCTTGTCAAATTTAAACACTGGCTTTTACATGTTGCATTATTTTTCTGTCATAATGAAGTAATTAGGGTGGGAAAGCATTCAAATTAATTATCAATTAACATAGAATGCATAATGACCCTGAGTTAATGTGTCTCCCAAATGTAATTAAGCTGATCTAAATGTGAAAAGCATTCAATCCATCAACCTGTATTCAGTATTTTTGCAAATAGTACTTGCTTGAGTCATGTACATAGTGATGTACATAAACATCCAACAAGTTTTTTCCAAAACTTTTTTTTCCATTAACAAGGACACACACACACACACACACACACACACACACCTGAAGCTGTTGGGGAGCTGGAGCACTCAGATTCCCCACTGGCTGACAGATGGACTGACCTGGTGTTCCTCGTTGGCTTTGACTAGACACTGAACATGAACATAGTATGATGAGAATGATCCATATGTTTCCGAACAGCACCACAGACTGATCTGTTTCATTTGTCTTGCTCACTCTGCTAATATTTTGAGCTAAATTAGGGCAGATGGAGCAGCGCCATGGCACTGAGCATTGACTGAACCAGACCTTCTGTCTGACCTTGGAAGGCATCTTGTTGAGGTTTTTTTTTCTTGTCGCAGTTGTGTGAGCACATTCTCTCATTAGCTGTACAATACCGAGCTTGAGGACTGAAGGGGGTGGAGGGAGGCGACAAATTCATTTCAGCGCCATAAACTCTCAGTCGCAATCATGACCCCTGCTATGAGCTTAATGTCCTGACACAGCTCTTCTGATGGTGAAGTGAGAAGCTTCGGGGTGTGCGTAGCTAGCTGAGGGAAGCATGATGGTCATTATGCACATTCTTGTGCTATTTCTGACAAACTTTGGCCTCAGAAAATTAACAAATGTGTAAAAAAAAAGGAAACATACATCTGAAATTTTTTTAAATGGAAATTGCTTTAGGACCATGTGGCTGGATAGAACATGTATGTGTGCATGCGTGAGTGTATGGGTGCTAGAGAGAGATAGATTTAAGTTGTTTTTTGGGTCATTAGATCTGAAAGTGGCCAGTTGTGGCCAAATATAGGAGCACAGTTAGAGGCAAACTAACAAAATAGCACAGTACAGAGCCATGGGAGAGCTGGGAAGGGGTTTAAACCTCAAGCTTCACCATGATATGATACGATTTTACAATTCTTAAGGCAGTGATTCACAATTTGATGGAACTACTGAATCTGCTTCGGTACGATACGTCTTTTAGTAGCCTACGATCTATATGTGACCAACTTCATGCAGAATATAAGGTAGGCCTGCCGTTAAATCATGAATGATGAATGACCTACCTCTTTTTAAAGTGCCAGAGTTACAGGCACCTTGCTAAACTATTAAATTATTTACATATAATTTGATTAATTGATTATGATTATGACTGATTGGTTGTTCTTTTCCATCCTTACCTTTTGAATCGATGCATTAATTAAACAAATGACATATCGTTACAACCCTACAACTGGGCTTAAAGGGATCTGCTAGTGTTTTTCTTTCAAACCCAATCTGTGTGATGCACCCTGACAAGAATTTCCATATATTTCCCAGTAATGTGAAAAGACCAGAAAACCTCCATCTATCCATTTTCCATATCGTTTATCCTACACAGGGTCAAGGGGAAGCCTGGAGCAGGGTTTGGAATTTGGAAATGCTAATCAGCCTACAAGGCATGTCGTTAGACCGGGGGAGGAAGATAGAGTGCCTGGAGGAAACCCCCAAAGCACGAGGAGAATGTGCAAACTCTGCACACACAGGGCGGAAGTGGGATTCGAACCCCCAACCTTGTAGGTGCAAAGCAATCTTGCTAACCGCTAAGCAAAACACTTTTTATTGAATTTTTCAGTCTAAGATATTTGGAAAATTAACTCTAAATCTGTGTAGTTTGTCCTCTCAAAGAGTGTTTAAGCCTGTATTTGGAGCACAGTAAGGACTTTGTTAACAATATATAAAGTTAAATTTTTATGGCCTGCTAAATTGACTCCCAAGTGAGGGAGGAGAAAAAGAGAAACAAAAATATCAATTAAAAATTTGAAAAAGGAAAAAAGAAGAGGGAAATTCTTATCTATGTGTACATCAAAAAATATTTTTTCAAACAAAACACAACAAACATTGACAGCAAAACAGGTTTTTGGACTAAATGCTACAACTACCCATTGACTTGTATAATAAATAACTTTTCAAGTCAACTGCTTTTCTGTTCTTTTCCCCGTACAGAGAAACATGTCAAAGTTCTTGCACAGATGTGGTGCATAAAGATAAAGTCATAAAACATTGGAGTATTACACAACATTGAGCAGCACAGCATGTCCCAAGCTTATACAGCACAATCTGACACGACCGAGTGCATCACAAAACAACACAACACAACTCAGCGTGACATAGCACAACACAGCAGGACTACACAAAACCATAGCAGCATATCACAACAGCATAATAGCCTCCTGTTCTCCATCCAGACACCCACAGATCAGACCTCAGTGGCAGAACGACTACACACATGCTAAACAACTTCTGTTATCTTGTTGAAACAAAACAGACAGGCGATATGGTTCCGTGCTACAGTTTGGGTTTTGTATCCGTCTTGATTGTATGTGAGTGAGAAACAACGGCAGAAAGGGAATGAGAGGGAGTATGTAGGCCAGTATGCATACTTTTTGTTTTGTTTTGTACTTGTTCTACACTAGTGGGTCTACTCCCATATGCCATGCTGCAAAATCGCACACTCTTAACAACCCAAAACTGCTGAGTGTGAACGCTGTTCTCCAACCTGACTGTGGTCCAGGGAGCCAATTTATGCCACTTTTGAAAGCAGTATGGTGTTGACTTTAAGTGAATCCATGTGTGACCACACCGTGTGCCGGCTTTAAATAAGTTTGAACTTAATTATTGAACTGAATTATTATTGTATAGATGAGAATCTTCAACAACAACAACAACAACAAAAAGCTGTTACAACTGTGATTTAGTGTCAAGCTAAATAAAGAAGTGTCCATCCATCCATCCATTTTCCATACTCCTTATCCTACACAGGGACATGGCGGATAGCCTGGAGCCTATCCCATGGAAATCTGGACACAAATCAGGGGACAACCCATCACTGGGTACAATCATATACCTTCACACAATACGGACAATTTGGAAATGCCAATCAGCCGACAGTGCATGTCTTTGGACTGGAGGAGGAAACCAGAGTACCCAGAGGGAACCTCTGTTACACGGGTAGAACATGCATACTCCACACACAGAGGGCAGAGGCGCTATTCGAACCCTCAACCACAGAGGTCCAAGGCTACCATAAAGAAGTGTAAATACACAAAAAAAATAATATGAACAATATGAACAATAACTAAAGAATACAACACTTGGGGGTGTGCTGTTATAGGAAAATGATCAACAACAGAGTGGTGTGATGTGGCACAACATGATGTGTAGTTACTGTTACTCCCCCCAATTTAATTCTTCTCATACCATAGCAGATTGCCAAATGCTAACTATTTTTTTTATTATTATTAATAAACATCACATCTTCCTTTTAACTGTTTACAGTTTGTGAAACGCCCTCAAACTTCTGCTATAGCAGTTATAAATATATTATAGAATTCCCTCACCAACCCCTAGTCTTCTCTCTCTTAAAGATCAGAAGCCAGAACATTTTGGAGCTTGTGATGTTACTGCAAACTTCTCCTGTCCTGAAGACTTTCTCATAGTGGAAAACTTAAAGCTATACTTTTAATACTGATTGTTACGAATGCTGACACTAGCGATTCCTTCCAGAAATGCTAAATAAACATTTCCACACAGAAAACATATCAAAGTTTTTTTTTAATTATTTATAATTCTTAGATTACTGCTGCATCCCAATTCGTCTACTGTCCTCATGAATAGTATCTGAGATTAGAATTAGTGTGTCCCAAATTATAGTATGTTGAAACGAGTATCCCGAAGGAACAAGTCTATTATTTCTGGTAGATTTTCCAAGTGTGAGTCCGTGAACACTTTTTCAGCTAATGTTGCCCACAAATCCATGCGTCATGGAGGAGGAGTTTTACTTTTTAGAGAGGTGTAAATCCATCTTCAACCGCTTATTCCTTCTTCAGGGTCGCGGGGAACCTGGAGCCTATCCCAGGAAGCATCGGGGTACACCCTGGACAAGGTGCCAGTCCATCGCAGGGCACAATCACATACACACTCTTTCATACACTACGGACAATTTAGACACGCCAATCAACCTACCACGCATGTCTTTGGACTGGGGGAGGAAACCGGAGTACCCGGAGGAAACCCCCGCAGCACGGGGACAACATGCAAACTCCGCACACACATAGCCCTGGCAGGAATCGAACCCCGGACCCTGGAGGTGTGAGGTGAACGTGCTAAACCACTGTGCGCCTGAGGTGTAAATGAAATGTGGAAAAATAAATCAAGGGAATGGTAAATTAAAATATGTAGTATAAATTATATAAGGATTAATGAATGGTGAAAAGCACTAATGCACAGAGGAGATTGTTTACAGTGACAGTGTGCATAACTAGACAACAACGTTACATGGCGTGTCAATATGTCCCAGTACTTTTATACTCTCTTACTACACACTCAAATGTATGTCCTTTTTCTTCACAAAAAGAGCACATATGTTTAGTGCATAGCATAGAGTAAGTAGTCGAATTGAGACGAAGCACATGTGTACTGTACAGGTCCCTGTAAATTAGTTGTCATTATAGAAACGATAACGTATTAGAACAAGCTCATTAATATAAACCTTGCAGGCATAACTACCGTCAAAGCCTCTGTGACAGAATATCAATCAACACTTTTGTAACCAATCAGATGACAATGACAATGGATCAATCCTGGGTGCAGTGTCAAAGTGTAAAAATGCCCCAAGTCAGACAGTTTTACAGAAGTATAGAGATGACAAACTGGTTGCAGCACTGATATGGGACCATTTATAAATTCCACCTATAAAACTTGACAGGTTGAATGTTCTAGGAACCGAAAGTTCGGGTTCTTAGAAATGGACTGTTCAGAAAACTTTCTGATAATCACAAATTGTTAGCTGCCTGGTAGGTTCACACATTTGACAGCAACAGTCTTTGGAGGAAACCTGAAAGGTTCTATGTAGAAATCTACAACACTAGAACAGAGGGTTTCTAAAGGTTCCACGAGGAACTGTTTTAGAAAGAACTGTTTAAGAATACAGGAAAACAAAGCCGTGGCGCACCAAACAAGAAAGTTACCAGAACAATTAGCAAAAAACAAAATAAAGAAGAAGAAAACAACAGGAAATAAAATTGATATCCACCACATCCTTGTTTTGGAAATCCAAAATTTGTGTTTCTTATGTTGTTTAGTGGTGAAGGAGATTTAAGGATGTATCAATAGAAAGGACCTGGCATAGAAAACGCGGAGACACAAAAGGAGCTAAAAAGTGGAACCAAACAAATTACTTCAAGATGGCAAAGTTGCTGAGAGACTCACAGACGCAAGAGTGCAAACACACACACACACTCACACACACACAATGCCTGGCATCTGCTTCCAGTTTGACAGCACTATTCATCCATCTTCCAGACAACTCTCTCCCTGCAACACTAATTGGCATTGCTAGACGAGACTGGGAAATGCTTCTTTGGCACCACCCGTTTCTCACCCTCCAACTGTTCGCTTCATCAAACCAGTTTTACCGCTATCTGTTTATTCTCGGAGTTAGCCATCAAAGCCCATCAGCAGGACGTGAACCGTGGCTTGCAGCAGTAGACACAAATCAGTCTATTGTGTTCGTTGTGATATCAGGATTATTGACTGAAGTCGCATATACTCAGTGACCCAAAGTAATTCTGCAAATTCCGCATCGTGGGTTTCATGCATCTGTCTTTCAAGAAGCCACAGTGTTACTCTGTATATCTAATTCAACATCAGTGTCTCAATCCATCAGGGCTAATCAAATCTTCCAAACTGAACCACACAGTCCGTACTGATGAAACCAAAAAAGCACATCCTATCTTATAAAAACATGGACATATTGTGATGTGCTTTCATGCGTGTGTTTAGTGCTGAACTGTCAGACTGTTCCATTATCATCACCATGGGCTTCATTTGGCTGTAACAAGGCACCAACTGTGGCATCAGCTGTGGATATGGTGTTCAGAGGAGATCTACACGTGTCTTCTGTCTCCTTCCCTGAGGAAAACGACCTCAGATAAGCAACTTCTAATGAACGCTCGTTAAAACAAGACACATCCTGAACACCTCATGGCATGATAAGAGAAATGGTAGAAATGTGCTTTGGTGTTTCACTTCTTATTCCACGTGGTGTGTAGCTGAGCCATGCCGGTGTTTAAGGTGTAGCCTGTGCTGGTACTTCCGCCTTGTTTATTGTTTAGTCCAAGCTTTTTTTTTTCTCATAGGATGGCTGTGGATCAGGTGGTAGAGCGGGTTGTCCACTAATCGTAGTGTTGGAGGTTCGATTCCCAGACTCCACATACCGAAGTGTCCTTGGGCAAGACTCGGAATCCCGAGTTGCTCCCGATGGCACGTTAGAGTCTTGCATGGCAGCTCTGTTACCGAATGGGTGAATGAGATGCAGTGTAAAGTTCTATTTGTTCTATTTGAGTATTGTTGTTATTGCTGTCTTGTTTATTATTTAGTGTGAGCATTTTTGTTACGCCTACCTTGTAGTTTATTGCTTAGAGGGTATTTTATTGTTACTTTCACCTTGTTTATCATTTGGTCTGAGCATTTTTATTACTTCTGCTTTCTTGTGTATTGTTTAGACAGCATTATTGGTACTTCCTCCTTGTTTGTTTAGTGTGAGTATTTTTTGCTGCTTCTGCCTCATTCAGTAAGTATTTCAGGTACTTATATCTCTTTTATTAATTGAGTATATCTGCTTGATTTACAGTGCCTTGCGAAAGTATTCGGCCCCCTTGAACTTTTCAACCTTTTGCCACATTTCAGGCTTCAAACATAAAGATATAAAATTTTTATTTTTTGTGAAGAATCACCAAGTGGGACACAATTGTGAAGTGCAACGAAATCTATTGGATTTTTGAAACTTTTTTAACTAATAAAAAACTGAAAAGTGGTGCGTGCAAAATTATTCGGCCCCTTTACTTTCAGTGCAGCAAACTCACTCCAGAAGTTCAGCGAGGATCTCTGAATGATCCAATGTTGTCCTAAATGACTGATGGTAATAAATAGAATCCACCTGTGTGTAATCAAGTCTCTGTATAAATGCACCTGCTCTGTGATAGTCTCAGGGTTCTGTTGAAAGCGCAGAGAGCATCATGAAGACCAAGGAACACACCAGGCAGGTCCATAATACTGTTGTGGAGAAGTTTAAAGCCGGATTTGGATACACAAAGATTTCCCAAGCTTTAAACATCCCAAGGAGCACTGTGCAAGCGATCATTTTGAAATGGAAGGAGTATCAGACCACTGCAAATCTACCAAGACCTGGCCGTCCCTCTAAACCTACAGCTCAAACAAAGAGAAGACTGATCAGAGATGCAGCCAAGAGGCCCATGATCACTCTGGATGAACTGCAGAGAACTACAGCTGAGGTGGGAGGGTCTGTCTATAGGACAACAATCAGTCGTACACTGCACAAATCTGGCCTTTATGGAAGAGTGGCAAGAAGAAAGCCATTTCTCAAAGATATCCATAAAAAGTCTTGTCTAAAGTTTGCCACAAGCCACCTTGGAGACACACCAAACATGTGGAAGAAGGTGCTCTGGTCAGATGAAACCAAAATCGAACTTTTTGCCCACAATGCAAAACGATATGTTTGGCATAAAAGCAACACAGCTCATCACCCTCAACACACCATCCCCACTGTCAAACATGGTGGTGGCAGCATCATGGTTTGGGCCTGCTTTTCTTCAGCAGGGACAGGGAAGATGGTTAAAATTCAGGGGAAGATGGATGCAGCCAAATACAAGACCATTCTGGATGAAAACTTGTTGGAGTCTGCAAAAGACCTGAAACTGGGACAGAGATTTATCTTCCAACAAGACAATGATCCCAAACATACAGCAAAATTTACAAAGGAATGGTTCACAAATAAACGTATTCAGGTGTTAGAATGGCCAAGTCAAAGTCCAGACCTGAATCCAATCGAGAATCTGTGGAAAGAGCTGAAAACTGCTGTTCACAAACGCTCTCCATCCAACCTCACTGAGCTCGAGCTGTTTTGCAAGGAAGAATGGGCAAGAATTTCAGTCTCTCGATGTGCAAAACTGATAGAGACATACCCCAAGCGACTTGCAGCTGTAATCGCAGGAAATGGTGGCTCTACAAAGTATTAACGCAAGGGGGCCGAATAATTTTGCACGCCCCACTTTAAATTTTTTATTAGTTAAAAAAGTTTCAAAAATCCAATAGATTTCGTTCCACTTCACAATTGTGTCCCACTTGTTGGTGATTCTTCACAAAATTTTTTTTTTTATATCTTTATGTTTGAAGCCTGAAATGTGGCAAAAGGTTGAAAAGTTCAAGGGGGCCGAATACTTTCGCAAGGCACTGTATCATTTAGTCTGAGCATTTTTGGTATGTCTGCCTTGTTTATCTGGTAGAGCGAGTTTTTTTTTAATAGTATTTACTTCTGCCTCGTTTGTTTAATGTTATTTTTTGGTTCTTCTGCCTCGTTTGTGTCGTGGCAGAATTTTTTTGTTATTTCTGCCTCATTTATGGTTCAGTGAGTATTTCAGGTACTTCTGCCTCGTTTATTATTTGAGTATATGCGCCTGATTTAGTGTGAGTATTTTTGGTACGTCTGACTTGTTTATAGTTTAGAGCAGCGGTCCCCAATCCCTGGTCCGCGGACCGGTACCGGTCCATGGGTCATTTGGTACCTTGTACACAGAAAGAATAAATAACTTACATTATTTCCGTTTTATTTATCTGGATCTGAAAAATGACCGGATTCTCTCCGTTACATCCTTCTACGACTCACTCTTGACGCATGTCAAGACGCTTGTCTCGGTCACGTGATCCGTTGAAACCTTACCATAGAGACCAGAGAGCGTTATGGGGGGAGAGAGGATGTTACGAGGACGCTGCTAATAAAGTTGCAATTTCACATTGGATTCACGTTTATTATTATATTTTTAAAAATACCCCAGTTTTAATGCCGGTCCTATCATTTTATTGTGTTGTATTTATTCGCCACACCTTAAAGGCCGGTCCGTGAAAAATATTGTCTGATATTAAACCGGTCAAAAAAGGTTGGGGACCGCTGGTTTAGAGTGAGTATTGTGTATTGTTGTTCCTTCTGTCTTGTCTATCATTTAGCATGAGTATTTTGTTACTTATGCCTCATTTATTTTTTAATCTGAGTATGCTTACTAATCCCACCTGACATCGGCTATTTTAAAATATAGGCGGTTCTGAGATATGGGAGTTAATATAAATTGAGTGATGCACAGGACAGATGTGATTGACTAAGGCGAGAAGGGTGGAAAGTAACGGAACAACACACTGGAACATCATTGTTTTTTTGTTTTTTTTTAAAGCCAGAAGCCATTGTTTTATTCTCGCACAAAAACTGATACTTATGTTAAAGAGAGCTGGTATACTGTACCACTTTAATAGCGCGAGATGGACTCCAGATTGATGTTGCTTTGATTTTAAAAGCAGATGTTGACTCTTGCATTGGAAAAAAATGGATTTGACCCCTGCCATATTTAGATTGTATTTGCACTCATATCTCTAGAATCCAGGCAGTGGTGTAGCAACAAGTCCTAATGTCAATTCTGTCCTTCTGCCACATTTTCATATCCAAACATGCAGCTATTCCCTAAAGGAAAGCATATAACAGGTCATCCGTCACGCCACGCTGACCTTAAGAACCACAGAGGCTCCAGGGCTCAGTCGTGTTTGGTCATATTGACCAGTTCCATCTAACCTCCATCTGCCATTCTCGCATCTTTACCCACTACCCCTACTGTGTGACAGATTAACAGTGGACCCTCACTCCTGTCCAGACCATATTGATGTTGCTATCACAGTGCCATATATTCGACCCACTCGTGTGCACACACCATACAGTTACGCACACACATATACCAAAGCTATATATATATCTTATATATACTGTGTACTACTCTCCCTATTACTCACTATGTTACATTCGCTTTCCTTCCCCCTCTTTATCTCTTGCTTACACACACACACACAGAGAGAGAGAGAGAGAGAGAGAGAGCAACCTACAAGCCACAGATTAAATCCTTCACCCCTCTGTAGCTGCAGTTTGACAGCTTTTTGACAGTCTTTGGTTATCAGTTATCCTAATGCAGGGTGAAATATGTGATGGTTTCATGGATTATTATGTCTGGTAGGGTTCAAAAGTCAAACAAAAAATTGTCTTCATTTCAGATGTTATTAAATCTAATACAAAATTCTGACTATAATGCTCTCACTTCCTAAAATAACAGTGTTAATTTGTCCTTTATGTTTTCCGTTTAAGGGCAAAAATTTGTACACCCAGTGGTTTTTACCTGGAAAAATTTACCTTAAATTACGAAAACAGCCTAGTTTGCAAAGATGTTTTCTCATAACTCGTGATTTGAAGAAGGCAATGTGTCAGGCATTTGGAAAATTTGTAACAAGTAATAAAATAATATTTATAAGACCTTCAAAAAAGGGACTTTCTGATATAATTTAATGTTTCTCAGTATTAATACATTTAATTCAATTCAATTCAATTTGAATTGTATAGTGCATTTTACAGTGGATGTTGTCTCAAAGCAGCATTACAGAAACATATAAACACAGGATATAGATTTTAAGTGTGTGGATTAATCCGTAATGAGCAAACTGGTGAGGAAAAACTCCCTAAGTCAAAATGAGGTAGCAACCTTGAGAGGAACCAGACTCAGAAGGGAACCCGTCCTCATCTGGGTAACAACAGATAGTGTGAAAGTAAACGAATGTTCATAATGGTTTCTACACGAAGTCTTTGCTGAACAAGTCCAATGTTCACTAATGGAGACCTGAGAGCAAAATTGTATGTGGTAACTGCAATCCCAAGGCCATTGCACCAAAAAAAGCAGAGTTTTATTAGAGATGGCACCACAATACCACTTTTTCTTTTGCGATAATGATAGAGATGTTGAAACACTTCACTTAAAAAAAATGACTTATCCTCACCACTGACATGACAAATATAATAAGGATAATAAAGTACAATGTGTAAGTATAATGGTAAATGGGCTGCACTTACATTATATAGCGCTTTTATCCAAAACACTTTACACTGTGTCTCATTCACCCATTCACCCATTCACCCATTCACACACACACACACACACACTCACACACCAGTGGTAGCAGAGCTGCCATGCAAGGCGCTAACTTGCCATCAGGGGCAATTTGGGGTTCAGTGTCTTGCCCAAGGACACTTCGACATCATGTGGAGTCATGTGGGCCGTGACTCGAACCGCCAACCCTACGATTAGCGGACGACCCGCTCTACCACCTGAACCACAGCTGCCCACATAATAATAAAATCACAAAAACAAGAAAAATGCAATTACATTTCTTTATCGATAAAAATTTCAGTTCCAAAAAATTCAGATTCCTGTCTTTTCTATTTGTTAGATTGAATAATCGATCGATAATATTTTGTCAGTATCAGCCCAATACTGATCCTGTATATTGGATTGGTGCCATCTTTAATCTTTACATACATACATTATTTAACCATTTTTGGTGATCATTAAGCAACATATTGTAAACCTGACACTAAATGTGTAATGAACATTTGCACTCAGTTGTCTCGTTCGTACAAAATGGTTCTTGGTACAGGACGCCCATTTTTAGAGCACACTTTGGGGTTTGTGGTGGTATAGCAGGGGATTTGTGTGATTGTTTTTTCAAATGTGACTTTGCACATATGTTGCACAAAAATGACAGAATTACTCACTTGAAATTATTGTTAAAAGTCACATGTTTAAAAAAAAAACAAAAAAAAGTAACGTCTCCTTGGTATGAATGCATTTCTCATGTGTACACTGACTTTTGCATACAATGCTGCGCTCGATCGCGAATTCCTTCATTAAAATAACACCCCAAGGGTTTTTATTAGTGAAGAATAATCTAACCTTGTTTACAAATATCATTTGAAATATAGCGTGTACTCGAATAAGGTGAATGAGCAGGAATAAAGCTGGAATGGAGGAATAAACCTGGAAAGAAAACAAACACCTGGAACCCCTGATGTGATCACCAAGAGGCGGAGTAACGTTTTATCTTCTGTCTCCTTCTTTGTGTTCTAGAGTAGTGATTTTTTTTTTTTGTCTGTCACTTTCCAAATCCGTCTTCACGCTGTCTCTCTCAACCGAAGCAGCACGTACAGTAGTGTGAAAACTGAGCAAGTGATAACAGACGGACATGTGTGCAACATGCAGGAAGCTTCAGCGGCACTGCTGCCATACTCAACAACTCCATTAATTAGAGCATACCCCCAACACTCTCTCACACACACACACACACACACACACACACATACACCATCCCCTGGCACTAGATACCCAGCCAACCCAGAGTTAACCATCCCCCAGCCTAAACACACAGAGAACCCACCACACACACACACACACACACACACACACACAAAGAGCCAAATTTCTCATTACTGATTCAAGAAACGTGCAAAGGGGACTTTTGAGTGTTTGATGCGATTGACCCAGATCTTCATGCGTGAGTGAATGAATAAGAGAGGGAGAGATAGAGAGAACGGAGAGCGCATCTGACAGAGTGGGACTGATAAAGGGAGCGAGAGACGGCATAGGGAGGATAGTGAGGAGCTTCATAAAGAGAGTAATTTGAAACACAGCTGGGTGTCTGTGTGCAAAAGGCCATGTAGATTCGGTGTGGGTCAGCGTGTCGAGTGTACACTGAGACAGGCCTTTCATAGGGTCCAAAGCAAAGAACAGTCTTATCTACAGAGTACCTCTCTCTCTCTTCCATTCTTTCCTCTTCCATTATCTCTTTTTCTGTCCTCTTCCTGCCTACCGTCCATCTCGTAGGTCCCACACATGCACCGTAATCCTCCTTTTATTGTGTGAGGAGAGGAGAACTTGGCCTTAAAATGTCTTTGAGGCTTACTGGAAACTCCAAAGGCACCACCGAAATCACCTTAAGTGCTTGTGTGGGCATATTTTTATATCTTGGTGGATAGGAGAGGAATGTCTGACAGTTTTAACCTTGTGGGGATAAACAAGGTCAAGTGCAAATTCTGTAGCTTTTATTTTAGTTTTGAAAAAAAAAAAGAGCCAAAAGGTTTACTGTTGGTTATTAAAGTTAAGGTTAGGGTGACGATTGTGTCAGTGGTAGGTCCTCACAAGCATAGGCAAACGTGTGTGTGTGTGTGTGTGTGTGTGTGTGTGTGTGTGTGTGTGTGTGTGTGTGTGTGTGTGTGTGCGCTCACACATACTATGTTCCTGCCTTCTAGGCAGATAAAGAGGCGTTTTAATTTTTTAACTTTGTATTTAATCCACAATTACATTCCATTACAAGCCCTATCAGTGCAGCTGTGTTCGCCTCAGACATTTTCATACTCCTTAGCTTTTAATTCTGTGCTGTTTACACCAACCACACAAACTTATTTAACCATTACGAAACACATTTCCACTAGTCCGTCATAGGCACTGTAGTATCATAAGCCACAGTCACGTTTGTAGTATGCAGTTCGAATCTCTCAGCCAGAAGATGAGAATGAGAAAACGTCAGAAAAGAGTAGTCTAGCATTAGCTCGAATTCTGTTTCAGAGCAAGCTAGACAACTTGACAATCATAAAAATACAGCAAACGATTACATGAACAATAGACACTTTATACCGACGAATACAGGCTCTCGGCTAACTGCTTTCCTTTGGTTTAATGGATGTTGTTCATTACAAGAGGAGAAATAAATAAATGTAGTAAAAATGTGTGTGTGTGTGTGTGTGTGTGTGTGTGTGTGTGTGTGTGTGTGTGTGTGTGTGTGTGTTTGTCCATGTAACACCCTGTTAAGGTCACTGAACCCTGAAATCAGAACGGAGTCACTCCAATGCAGAGAAGTCAGCAGAAGTGTGGTTAAGGAAGAAAAGCAAAAGTAAGTGTGTGTGAGTGTGTGAGTGTGTGTGTGTGTGTGTGTGTGTGTGTGTGTGTGTCAGCAAGAGAGCAGTCAGTGAGCTTCCTTTCTGGTGAGTAGTGGTATTTAGGGAAGAGGATTAAACTACACAGTGTGAGATGGTAGAGTGTGTATCAGAGATACTCTCTGTGTACTCGGTGCAGAGAGAGGGTGTGTATGTGTCAGAACACGTCTGTTGGTGTCTGATAAAGACACCCACATCGCTCATCGCTCAGCTTTTCCAAATCACCTACACTTCGTACAATAAAAGCTACATTTACAATAATACAGATTTATTTAAATTGGGATTCCGTTTAGAAAATCAATAAATTCACCAAACAAAACCTGAAAAATCTGCATACAGCTTTAAGATATGAAATAAATTCTGCATCAGCATGATCTGCACTGGAGTTTTTGGGTCTTTATTTAGTATTAGGTGCATGTAGAGGTTTATTACAGTCTTAGTTGGGGTTTTTTTTGTGTGTGAGAAAAGGAGGGAGGTGTGATGAGAGGACAGGCAGTGAAACAGTGAGAACACATTTACTCTGAGCTTCTCAACATGGAAGTGTGTGTGTGTCGTTATCTGCATCTGTTCAATGCTCCAAATAGTCACATGTGTATCTGTATCTGTCCTGTGGGATCCCAGACCCAATCCCAGTTTATGTCCTAATGCCTGAGTACAATTCATTTTATGGACGATTACATTATGCAATAATTAGCTGAGTTTGTCCCCAACCCCCACCCCAGTTTGGGTAAAGACTATGGCTGCATCCACGTTAATCCGGAGAGATCTGAAAACTGCATTTTCCTTTTAAACCACGCTCTCTCTACACTGCCTTTCTCAAACATATTCCAAAACTTGCTCGTCCAGACTGAAACATCTGAAAACGCTTACATCCCTAAACCGCGCATGCGTAAAAACGCAAGAAGCTTTCTTAAAAGTGGCATTAGTCTTTTCTATTTGTTAGATTGAATAGATAGTTTTTTGTCAGTATCAGCCCAATACTAATCCTGTATATTGGATTGGTGCCATCTCTAATCTTTAACTGCAGTACAATGTCGTGCACCGTCTTGTTTGTTTTAGCTGAAGGGGTCACATGACTGCGACACATGATTAAAAATACAAAATTGTTTTTGAATATCTCCGTTTTCTCAAATTTATCCACATGAGAGAGCGTTTAAAAAAAAAAAAAAAAAAAAAGCTCTGTTTTCACTGGACCAAAATGCCGTCTCAGTGTGGACAGAAGGCCAAGCATAGAGAAAAAGATGCGTTTTCAGATTTATCTGGATTTATGTAACGTAACACATACTTTCTCTGAAACATATGAAGTCAGCCAACTGCATTTTGTCAAAGAGCTGCTCACACTGCTTCACAGGGTAGAGGAAAGTGCTATCCGCCCTCTTCCACATACTTGAGCTCACAGACACCCACGATTGCCTAGTTTTGCTCTGATTGAAAGGAGAGAGAGAATAATGACACCCCTCCAATGACCACTACTGGGCCCGGATGGCAGTGTCGTCATAGAGATGTGTCATAGAGACCCTAACTCTTGCATCATTTCATACGACATCGTATATGTAACACTACGCTGATTGCTTTATTACCGAGCTCCTACTGTGTTCCCAGATGTGTAGGTGAGGACTGCTGTGGTTCATTAGTATGCTGAGTGTGAAATGAATTACGTGTTAATAACACAAGTGGAGTTTGTGTTATAAATAACACAAAATAAATACTGTACTCACACATTATCAATACAAATAGCATGAACAGCACCACCCTGTCGATGCAAAAAAAAAAAAGCTTAAACCAGATATTTTGGATTTGAAATTGTTCCTGTGCAGGCTGTGGGGTAATGATACGTGCTATCAGGAATACACATTTAAGTGCATTTAAGTGGGGCAGTGGTGGCTCAGTAGTTAAAGTTGCTGGGTTACTGGTCAGAAGGTCAGGAGATCAATCCCCAGCACTGCCAAGCTACCACTGTTGGGCCCTTGGGCAAGGCCCTTAACCTTCAGTTGCTCAGTTGTATAAATGAGATAAATGTACGTTGCTCTGGATGAGGGTATCTGCCAAATGCATAAAATGTAATTGTAAAAATGCATAGTGTAGCTTTCAAGCATATAGTTCATTGTATGCTATTATAGACAAAATAGTGACCTGTTCCCACAGTTTTCTTGCACATGATATTTGACAAAACAAACCTTGTAACAGAGCATTTAGTCCAAACAAGGACTCCAATACCATCTTGAGATGGTCTAGCCTAAACAAACTCACAAGAACCTCGATAAGACAAATTGATCAACACTCTCAAAATGAGCACACTTGTGTTTCTGACAGATTCTGCCTTCTGTGCAGCATCAGGGACAGTATGGTGACTGCATGCACCAGTGATAGCCTTAACTTTGTAAGACACATTGTTATTCTTTTCAAACTCCTCGGTGAATTGAAGTGCTAAAAGTGACTTGAGTGGAGAGAAAAAACCTTATCTGCCACATTTCTTTTCAAGGGTCATTTACCAAAGAAGCTGAGCTCACTTCCATCTGTAACCCATCGAACTCATTCAGCATAATTAAGGCTTTAAATACAATTACAGAGTCAGCAGTGTGTAATGAAGTCTGGGTAATTGTTTTGTCACAGAGGAGATGTGATGTTTCTGTTGTTTGGAGACAATCTCACGACCTGAGTGAAGGTAATAGAAAGAGTTTTTCGATGAAGAGCTGGAGGAGGCATTATGTGAATGTGTCTGTGTGCTAGAGACAAAAAGAGAATGAAAGAAGCGATCACAGCGTACAGGTACAACTTTCCATGTGCAAAAACACATTACTGTAGACTTTATATTCCCGCTTTCTTATTACCTACTATCTTCTATAATGGCAGTTAAGCAGTAAGTAAGCCGCCTGTTTTCCAGACCTGCCATAAAATGGAGAACATGGCAGGAGATTGAGTCGAGGTACGCTCAAGTGCTTAACAGCAGCAGATCAGAAACTTTCAGACGTTCAAAACTATATCACTATCCGTCTCCAGTTCTCGCCCACCACCAGAGAAGAAGAAATCTATTAGATGTCCAAAATGTAGGTATTTTATAGATATAATTCTTTCAGACTACAGTGGGTTTTCATTCATTTCATTACTTTAATTCATTCCCCAGAATGACATCTATAGAAGGATTCTTAGTGTAGCTTCCTAAAAAGGTTTTTCTTTAAAAGCAAAACATAATTAGAACTTCTAAAGAGAGACAAACACCCTGAGAGACAAACCAAGGAACCTATTATGATGCCTGATGTAACCTTTTTTATTAGTAGTAGTAGTAGTAGTATAAGTAGAAGTAGTATTTGGACAGGACAAGAGTTGAGTGTCCTCACTTGCACTTATGCAGGGCAGTCGCACCAAATGTTCTTTGATGCATACTACAAACATGTGCCTCATATCATGTTGTGCTTGATCATTATATGCACATAAAATGTAGGCTACCTGTTCGAGGAACTCAAATCCTTTGAAATATCGTCTATATTTTGTTGTTTGTTGTTATAAAAATTTCTCAATGCTTGTCTTCGGGTTTGCTGTCTGCAGTAGATGATAGAAAAGAATGTCTCTTCATACTGAAGAGGAAGTGTGAAAACTCTTTACCCACAGGATATTATATGCCAATATACTGTACAGCATGTACTGTACATTACATGGGGCTATTTCTACTGGTACTTTTAGAGAAGGAAAAGGAAACATGGTGTAATTTTTCCAGATACTGATGTAAGGGATTGGATGAAACTAAAATCCCAGAAAGTCATCAATAATTATTACATTGCCCCACCTCCCCACATACAAGCCAGTGGATCGAAAATGCAGTCTTGAAGTCCACAGCCTTTTCACCAGGTAGTGCACTAATTTTGGAGGTTTTGTCCTTTTGTTTTTATCAGAACCGTGTAGAATATCCAGTGTACTCATGAAACCCTACAATGCAATGCAGTAGGCTAGTTTCAAGATGATAAGTACAGTGATAGGAAATAAGTATTCAGGCACTTTCCCAGGTGTTTATTTATTATACCTTCAGTGCATACTCTATATCCACTTCACATTTAAAAATTTTAAAAAAAAAAAAATATATTTATTTTTTTATTTAAAAAAAAAAAAAAAGAAGAAAAAAACTTCACATTTACATATATAATATATTTGATTTGTAAGTATTTATAACCATAAACAAATTTTTTTTTTTTTTTTTTTTTTTAAAAAAAAAAAAAGAGAAATATTATTTTTTTTATTTTTTAAAAGTGAAGGAGATTCCTAATGTAATCAGGGACGATATTATTAAGCAACATTCGAATGGGAAAAAAGCTACAGAGATGTTAAGACCTTAAACATCCCTGTCAGTACAAGTGGTCAGATAATATGCAGGTGAAAAGTTCATGTAACCACAACTTATCAACCCTGAACAGGTGCACCATGCAGGATTTCGCAACATACTCTTAGACTCATGCTAAGGAAGGTAAGAGAGAAGCCACTCGAAAGGAGTTGCAGGACGACCTGAAAGCAGCAGGAACAACAAATGGACACAGAACGAAAAGCAATGAACTGCACCACAGTCCGTTCTGATATGCATTTAGATGAAGCAGAGCACTACATCATTTGGGCACTTACTGTACGTATTGCATTGCATTGTGGGATTGAATGAACAAATTAGGCCTTCAACACTAATATAAGGCATCCATGATGCCCTTTGAATTTTGTAAGGAAATGATTAGAAATGATGAAATGAGTCAGTGGTGAGGGTGTGCTAATTTTCAATGTGGGGCTTACCAGTGACACCAGTGAGTCAACACTAGCTAAAAACACAATTATGCAACATGACAAGTTTACAAAAAAATGACTTATTAAATGGTTCTTTTCAGAAGTCATTTCCCCCAAAGAAAACAAATCCATATGCAGTGGGTTAAGTTTCACCTCTGCTGTTCCAGCTTTTTATACTCACAGCACTGCACATTTACAAACACTATCATTGTAAGCTTCGGATTTGACTCAGTATGTCATTACATTAAATAATGAATCGGCGTATTCCTGTTTAGTGGGTTAATTTACCACTACTTTTTGTTTCTACTGTTGATTTCTACTTTTCATTTTCTTCTCCTGAAAAACTTTAGTAAACTTACCACACTGACACATCTTGCCTCCCTCAGAGTTGGATATTTTATTTATGGTTCTCATTTTTTTTTGTCACTCAGACCAGCTGTATTTTGGACTTTCTGTAATCAAGTAATAAATATGAATGAAATTTGATGAACTTTGTATGAATAGTAATGTATAGCGGTACTGTCAGGCAAAATAGGCATCGTTGGTAAAGCACCCTACAAAAATGTATTCAATATTTTGGCATTAGGCAAGGATAAACCTAATAGTGTTTCATATCCAGTCAGGAATAATATAAAAATGCCTGAAAATATTCAGATATAGCTCCTTTAAGTACTAATAATGAAAGGGCTGTGTCACAGCAGTATACAAGTCAAGTATGAGAACACTACGAAAAGGGACAATTAAAATAAACAAAGCAACTTTGCGAAAACTTTTGGTTCGTTATTCATGCTTGTGGATCGATTTGCCTCTCACTTTAAAAGAAGTGCTCAAAAACTAACGATTCGTTCCGCAATTACCCGTCGCTGCTATCATTAAAGGCTGTTATTAAACCACCGAAGTCTTCAAGAATCTTTGGGAAAAACTGCTCAGGAGTGCAAATGGACGTTAATATCCCAAACTGTGACTACGTATGGCAGACTAGAGTGTGATATTTCAGTATAACAGCTGTCAAATTGTCATCCTAAGAACCACTTTGTCTCCGGGGACTGAAGTGAGAGACATTATGGACACTCTGTCCATAATGGCGGGGTTGATGACGCTTGTAGCGCTAAATGATGATGGGGAAGAGGCTTCATACTCGAGTGCTACATGATTGGCTGACAGAGTGGCGCGCGGGAGGCCAAGAGGCCTACACACCAGCTCCCAGCGGAGCAATTAAGTCAGGAACAGCAGCGCTTGTTTACAAGGCCTTACTGCTCCAGACCAGAGAGCGAGCAAATTAATAACCACAACTCAACAGGGAGGCAAGTGTACACCAAGACCAACCTCATCAGGCCTTCAGCGACGTGGCCAGCCTAAACCTGTGTTCAGAAAGAGACAACAAATTCACTGAAAATCATACAGCTTGAACAAAATGCTTAATCATAGCCTACAGCAATCTTAGCAGTATTAAACATTCATTTTTCCTTCAGCTTGATTACATTTTTATATATATTATAAATATTTTGCAGCTCCTAAATGTTTCCACATTATCATAACTAGACCTATTTCAGATGTGGAGAAGGACGTGCCTAGCTCCAGCCCACAGGTTCCCATACCCTGTTCTGAGAGAACCCACTGTCCTGTACACGTTAGTGTTTTCTCTGCTCAGACACACCCACTTCAATTCAGGAAGGGCTGTTGTTGTGTTGAGAGCAGGGAAAACACTAGAATCTGTAGGAGAAGGGGTACTCCAGGACCAGTGATAGGAACCTGTGCTCGGGTCTATTTATGTGTTAATTACGTACTGGTTTTACAACTCGTGACTTATTGAGAGTGATGCAATATATCCTGCAGTAATATTCATGCACATTTGAAGCTTGCCAAATATGAAAGACTCCTCAGACTAAAGCCTTGCCTTTTGCCTGTGGATGGTCTTGTGCTGCCAAGGAGAGAGAGAGGGGGGAGAGGGGGAGGGGCCTGTTAGTTCCTGTTATATGTTATATGTATGTTATAACAATGCTAAATAATCATTCCCTTACCAGCCTCTTCTTTTCTCTCTGTTGCAGTGAACGAGGGAAAGATTTAAAAACAAAAAAACAAAAAAAAAACACAGCATGCCATTTTACAGAGAAACACCAAAATGTAAACTATTCTGTCCTGAAGACTTGCCCATGCTGGGAAATTATACAAAGCACCATAAGTAATACAAAGCGCTGGCACCTGAGACTCATCCAACACGTCTCCTGACACACACACACACACACACACACACACACACACACACAAAACAACTTGACGACATAAATTATCAAAGTCCTGTACAAATCCCTGTACATGATCTTTTAATATAACAGTAACTTCTTAGAACAGTGCATTAATATAACCCTATTGTTTGTTACTGCTGGAACTACTTTCCAAGCCATTTGTTGTCAAATGAATGCACAACTTCTGACCAATCAGAATCGAGTATTCAACCGCGCTGTGTATTAATACAAATGGCATCGGTGACTAATTAATATAAGAGCATGGCTACAGGGGTTAGATGTAGTTCTGTGAGGTTCCGCTAGACGGCGGCAGACGCACAACATTTCACTAAGGCGCCTGCAATCCGCCACCTTGAGAAGATTAATGACCACGTGTTGAATTTATTAGATTGTTAGGTAACTAAATCACTTAGCTCAGCTCTACTACACATATGGGACTACAGTTAAGCTCAAGTTGTTGATTGATGATGAGAGGTACATGATGAAGCAACAACATATCACATAATATACAACCCCAATTTCCAAAAAGTTGGGATGCTGTGTAAAATGTAAATAAAAACAGAATGCAATGATTTGCAAATCTCATAAACCCATATGCTACTCACGATAGAATATAGAAAACAGATCAAATGTTTAAACTGAGTAAATGTACCATTTAAAAAAAAACGGTAATTTTGAATTCAATGGCCGCAACACTTCTCAGAAAAGTTGGGACGGGGCCAAAAAAAAAGGCTGGAAAAGTAAGTGTTACTAAAAAGAAACAGTTGGAGGTTAATTGGCAACAGATCAGTAACATGATTGGGTATAAAAAGAGAATCTTAGAGAGGCAGAGTCTTTCAGAAATAAAGATGGGCAGAGGTTCACCAATCTGCTGTAAGCTGTGTCTACAATTTTTGGAACAATTTCAGAATGTTTCCTCAATGTAAAATTGCAAAGACTATCAATATCTCATCCTCTACAGTACATAATATCATCAGAAGATTCAGAGAATCTGGAGAAATCTCTGTGCACCAGGGACAAGGGTGAACATCAATATTGCATGCCCGTGATCTTCAGGCCCTCAAGCATTAGGCCCACTGCATTAAAAACAGGCACGATTCTGTAATGGAAATCACTGCATGGGCTCTGAAACACCTCCAGAAGTCAATGTCTGTGAACACACATCCACAAATGCTGGTTAAAGCTCTATCATGCAGAGAAGAAGCCATATGTGAACATGATCCAGAAACGCCGCCATCTTCTCTGAGCCAAAGTTCATTTAAAATGGACTGAGGCGAAGTGAAAAACTGTTCTGTGGTCAGATGAATGCTGCCTACGTCTCTGATGGTATGGGTTTGCATTAGTGCCTATGGATCCATCCCAGATTCCATCCCATCTTTACTTCTGAGAGACTCTGCATCTCTTAGATACTCTTTTTATTCCCAATCATGTTATTGATCTGTTGCCAATTAACCTAATTAGTTGAAAAATGTTCCTCCAGCTGTTTCTTTTTAGTAACACTTACTTTTCTACTTTTGTTGATCCAGTCCCAAACGTTTTGAGACGTGTTGAAAAAAATGACCCCCCTAAAATGGTACATTTCCACAGGTTAAACATGTGATATGTTTTCTGTGTTCTACTGTGAATAACATCTGGGTTTATGAGATTTGCACATCATCAAATTCGGTTTTGTGCTTACATTTATTTACACTTTACACATTTCACACAGCCTCCCAACTTCTTTTGGAATCGGGGTTGTGCCTGAAAATGTTTGTTTTGAAATGTTTTTCTTTATGGCTCTTGAATTATCTGTGTGGTCATGACATTATGTACTACAAAATTCGCCAAAATTAACCTTTCTTTGCATTGTTTTGAAATAATGATGTTTTATTTGTGTAGAGCTTTTTAACAATTTTAACAGAGTAAAACCAAATTAGTTATAAAAGGAAAAAAAATTCAAATAAAAATATTTAATTCAAAGGAAATCACATTGTTTAAAAAAATATGTTTCATACCTATTCTTTGAGAACCCATAGTCCGAAGAACGTTATTCCACTTATACCATAGCAATTTGCCGATGACGACAAATGTAATGTATTAATTAACACCATGTTGAGCTTTTTAACTGTTTATAGTTACATTTAATATTGTGGAACATTCATGATGTTTGAGTATAAAAAATATAATTTTTTTATGTTATTTCCTTTAAATTTACTATTTCCTGACAATTTTTTTTTCTTTTTTTTTTTTCTTTTATAGCTCATTTGTTTAACTCAGTTTTAAAGTGTTGGAAGCTGTTAAAAGGCTCTATACAACAACAACAACAATAATAATAATAATAATAATAATAATAATAATAATCATCATCATCATCATCATCATCATCTCAAAATAATGCAAAAAGATTGTGTATTTACTGTATACAGTTATAATATTTCAAGGTGAATGTTTAATTTGTTTCTTTTTTATATTTTATAATTCTATTCATTTCTTATAACAAAATTATATATTTTTTATTTCTTTGAAATCACTTTTTTTTATATTTAAAGAATTTTATTTATTTAAAACTAAGATTTGATATTGCATTGAACAACAAAATAGCATCCTATTAGACTATGATAAATCTCCATGCAAGCCTCTAGACCTCAATTATTTTCCTGTATATTTTTCTCTACAGAAAACTGGAGTAAAGATCTGAAGCAGTTGCAATCGACAGCTGTTGTGTATCAGCGTGTGTGTGCCCACCTGCCGTGTGTGTCCTTCTTCCCACTGCTGTGTGTTTGTGTTTGTGTCTCCTTGCTACCCTTGACCTGACTGAAGTGTCACCATGTTCTGGACACTTCTCCTGGCACTGATCCTATTGCTGGTGCTCCAGGCCCAGTTATATGTTTGCCTGCGGGAGCTCAGATCCTCCACGATCTCTGTGATCTCAGTGAACCCGAATGAGACCACCAACAGCAGTACCTCACGACGCTTACCAGGTGCCATCATCATCGGAGTACGCAAGGGAGGCACCAGAGCCTTGCTGGAGATGCTCAACCTTCATCCAGATGTGGAGGTGGCCAAGGCTGAAGTGCACTACTTCAACTTGGATGAAAACTTCCACAAGGGTATGGACTGGTATCGTGCTCAGATGCCTCTCACCCTTGCTGCGCAGGTGACCGTGGAAAAGACTCCAGGTTATTTCACAGCACCTATGGTTCCAGCCAGAATGTGGTCAATGAATCCAGCAGTGAAGCTTCTTCTAATCGTCCGTGACCCAGCTGAGAGGCTCGTGTCAGACTACACACAGGTCCTGCACAACCGCATCCAGCAGAACAAACCATACCAACCTCTGGAGGAACTGCTCCTGCGCAGAGGACACATCAACCCCAACTACAAAGCCCTCCAGAGAAGCCTTTACCACCAACACCTGGCCAGGTGGCTGGCGCTTTTCCCCAGGGAGCAGATCCATATTGTTGATGGAGAGGCGTTAATCCGGGACCCATTCCCAGAACTTCAAAAAGCAGAGAAATTCCTGGAACTTCCACCGAGGATAATGCCAGATAACTTCTACTTCAACACCACTAAAGGGTTTTACTGCCTGCTTTCTGCAGGACATGACAAGTGCCTGGATGAATCCAAAGGAAGACCACACGCACCCCTCAGCAACGAGGCTTTCCAAAAGCTCTGTCGATTCCTCAGATTGCCCAATCAGATCTTTTTTAGGATGACGGGCCAGACTTTTCACTGGTGCTGATAAAAACTTTACACTAGATTTTAAGACTGTAGACTAAATCTGCCATGAAATATCCTGTCTGATCAGAACTCTACACATTATTTGATATTTGACTGAGATTTGATTAACATCTGGGTTTATTCCAACCAGAGCTTCTAACCAAACTTGGTTCATTCCAACCAAGTCCAAGAACTAAGCTGAAAAAGAAAAATAACAAGAGCACAAATGTGGAAAACAGACCATATCTCTGGCGCAAAGGTTCCTCCTGGTGTTGGTTATGCAGAACTGCAACAAACCTGATCGTGAAATTCAGGGGTATGGATTAATGGACTCCAGCTGAAGATAAAGGATTACTAATCTTATCGACAGATTATCTGCTTGGTTTTAATGAAACCTGCAGCTGCACCGGCACTTTGTAGATATGATTGGTGAGCCCTGCTGTAGACTAACTGTATGTTTAAAATGTTAATACGTGTACATAAAAAACAGCTGCTGAGACATATGGGTAATATGGAAGTACTCACATTACCAGTAAGACAAACATTATGTAGCTTATACTTCCTGTGCATTTTGTGTACTATACAAAGGTTTGTACAAGTGTATGACTGAGCGCTGTAATCATTCTAGTAATTAGTTGTATTTTCATCCTTGACATGTCAAATTAATCTATACTTGAATGTTTTGTCTGCCATTTTGAATAAGTTTCTATTTTTAAAGGCTCTTTAAAAAAGAAAGTTCTGTCTGTATGCACTTTTTGCTCAATACGTGAATGTACGAACATGTGCAAAATTTAGGATCAAAATGAATGCCGTACACACCCATACTCAGTAATATCATTTAATATGATTCAGTTCCTCTTGAAAGATAATTGTTTTTCCAAACCAAGGGCCATGATTTCTTTCCGAGTGAGAAGAGGAATACAGTTTCCTCCACTGCCACCACAGCAAAGACCATCCATCCATCCATCCATTTATCCATCCATCTATCCATCGTCTACCGTTTACTCCTCTTCAGGGTCACAGGGGAACCTGGAGCCTATCCCCGGGAGCATCGGGCACAAGGCGGACAGGGTGCCAGTCCATCGCAGGGCAAGCAAAGAAGACCAGTTGACAGAAAATACCCAGTGCTCATTTTGTTTTCACTTCAGTTAAGAAATAAAGATACTTCTCAACTATATTTCGGCCCTTCAGAGATACATATTAAACATACAAACATTTAAAAACTTTTTGATAATTGCATGTTCACAGTCTAATCTGTACTAATAATATTGTCAAAAACAGTGCTGAAGAGTGTGTTTGAATAAGTTCTCTCCTTTTAATTATAGAACACTTAACAATGGATGTTGTCCCCAAGCATTACAAAAATCCATCCATCCGTAAATTTTCTGTACTGCTTCTACTACACAAGGCTGTGCGGGAGCCTGGGGCCTATCCCAGTGAACTGAAGACACAAGGCAGGTAACACCCTGGACAAGGTGCCAACCCACTACAGGGCACAGGCATGCACACGCACTTTGGACTGGGGAGGAAATCGTGCAAATTCTGGGAATTGGGGGAGAACATGCAGATTCTTCATGCACAGCGTGGAGGCACGTTTCGAACCCCCAACCCCAGAGGTGCGAATATCAAAAACACATATATGGGACTGATAATACAGCATAGGATACCATGCAAAGGGGGGGAAAAAAAAGACAAACATTTTTTGTTTTGTAAAAAATGTGTTTTTATCAGTTCCATTTTCAGTATAAAACACTTCCATAACTCTGGCCAATCAAACAAATTCACTTAATAGGACAAAAATCACAATTCTTGCATGTCTCTCTAAAATAGCTTTGAACACAGGGATCTGGTTTTAAACTAATTTTGTAAATGATAAACTAACAAATTACTCAGGGTTAGCTAATACAACATGAACATTAATTTAAAAAAAATAATAAAAAATAGAAAAAGAACGGATGAACAAACAAATGCAAGTTTATCTGATCACAGTCCGAACACAAGTCCTTGAGTCCAGCGCACCACAATGATGGTGTTTATGCAGTCTTCTGCTGGCCCTTCTTGCCAATCAGGGACTTGTGGATGTGAGGAATCACACCTGCGAAAACAAATAGCTAGTGTCAATTGAGCCCAGATTTGAGTGGTGAAACTGACAGAAAATGTGCCAATACATCATTTAATCTACATCCTTCGCTTTTCGTAGTAAGCAAACCACTTAACACATTTTAAGCATCGCCATGCAACAGAATACTGAAAGTGTCCCAACTCACCACCACCAGCGATGGTAGCCTTAATGAGAGAGTCCAACTCCTCGTCTCCACGAATGGCCAATTGTAGATGGCGGGGAGTGATACGCTTCACCTTCAGATCTTTGGAGGCATTTCCTGCCAACTCCAATACCTAAGTAGAGACCAAACCACTGTCAATGATTTCCATTTAATACATATGGAAATGAAGATTTATCCTATTGGTGAAGCAATGTTACACAAAACATCTACATCTACTCTATGTAACCCAACTGCATCTAAAAATCCATACAAAAGACTTGAAACAAGCCCTACAAACAATTTGGTCTAGAAACACATCCACTGTAATGTACATTTCTGATACACACACATTATCCACTCCATGATTGTCCTTTCTCTCTCCTGATCTTTGCCATATATCTTACAGTAGAAATGGTTCTGTGAATCAGACAATTAAACTTCATTCTGATATTTGCTATAAAACAAGATTTGCTGGCTGCAGAGTATCTTTTAAACTACCCAAGTCGTGCAACCCTGTCACTAACGGTCATGTCCTGCTCCTCTTTCAGTGAAAATGTGCTGAGAAGGAGCATGGAGCAGCATAATTCCTGTTCCAGAAAGGCCTTTATTAATGCCTGATGCATTTCTACAGTTTGACCACTAGGTGCAACAAAAATACTTGGTTTTTTTTATGTTATTCAAAATGGGGGGGGGGCTTTTTGCAATTCTACAGAAGCGAAGTCCACAAAGACAAGCAAACCAATGGAACATCGGCTTATATTTGTCAAATAGCAACATTTTTTTTTTAAATTGTCATTTATTATAGCTGAGCAGTATTACAACAGAATGTAAAATGCATGGTGTTGAGAATGAGCACTTAAAAAAAAAAGATTAGTATTTGTTGAATGGCTGGTATATACAGCGGGGTTATATTGAGGAGCTGCCGCTGTTTCCGATAAACCTGACACTCGGTAGTCATCGAGCTGTAAAGGAACGATAACACAAAAAGTTACACCAGACCCCGATGAGTTACCTCGGCTGTGAGATATTCCAGAATGGCAGCACTGTACACGGCTGCTGTAGCTCCCACTCGCCCATGACTGGTAGTGCGGGTCTTCAGATGCCTATGTATACGACCCACAGGGAACTACAAAACAGTCAAAAAGAGCCATTATTTAAAGTGTAATCAGACAGATTTCACTAATGAAACCATTCAAAATGTAGCTGCGAACGCATTGTTTATTGCTACACTACAAAAAAAAACAGCGATTGAAGAACAGTGTGCATTTAGCAGGATGAACATGGAGTCAGTGAAGCACAATAATGAGTCAAAACAAAACTGAGAAATGACTGCAACATGATCCAGCCCAACTGAAACAGCAATTAACATTTCTGACATATTCGTTTACAGATTCGCAATAAAGCATACTTCAGTAGTATTCCAATATGAACTATTCACATGCTTACTCATGTACAATATATAGTGCTACAATACTGTTCAGTATTTAAAAGACCAGCTCAGTGACTGTGCTTACTGATTTTTTTAAAACATTTAAACAGGATTAAGACACTCATTATTTAAAATTAGTGCGAAGTATGAATACGGTTTTGCCTCAGAAACAATGCACGAATAATAATCCAGTTCCTTAATTTTGAGTGAAAAAAAAATTTAATCAGTCATTCGGCAATTATTGCACATGCTCAATTTAGTCTAAACTAAGAACACACAGATCAACACTGCTGACATAATAAACATTAGTATTAATATTGGCTTTTACCTGAAGTCCAGCCCTTTGGGAGCGAGACACCGCTTTTGCCTTGGCCTTTCCACTGTCCTTTCCTGCCTTGCCACCAGCCTGGGATTAAATGAAACAGATGAAGCATAAATGAAGCTTAGCTTTAACTCCAGAGTGCGCAAACATGCAATTTTATTCAGACAATTTTTTTAAAAAACACACAACATTTCTAAACCTGTGAAAACGGTTAAGCATAAAATTTCGTTATGTTCATACTTAATGATAAACATGACCCTAAACTTCAGTCCGTACAGGATTTCGCAGAGTTTTTTGAGGTTGAAGTGGCACAAAATGCTTACATTTCATGCAGCTGTTCTTTTTATTTGCGACGTAACTTACTTTTTTGTGGAAAACTACTTAGAAATGGCGAAATAAAATTTGCAGTCTTTCACAGTGATGTTTGTTGGCAAAGGAGACTTTTCAGCTGTACTCGTATTCGACGCACGTGAATCAGAGAGCGTATTGGCTGGGTGCACGTTCTGATGACGTCGCATGACCCAAATCTGTGGGAAATCTGTGGTAAATTTGAAAAAAAAAAAAAAACGCTAAACTTTCGTTGGATTTGCTTCATTTTGTGATCACAAAATCCTGGAGGGACTGAAACATTAAGGAGCTGTGCATGCGCTCACACTTTCACTCATCACTACGTCATATATATCACATCAATAATTGTAACAGCTCTAAATTACTGGGTAATTTATTTTTAAAAATGCTCTTCTTTAAAAATAGCGGTTAAAATCAAATGACACCGAAACTTAACTCAAGGCAATATGTTGTGAACATTTTTATTGATTATGCACACTTTTTTATTTTATATATATATATATATATATATATATATATATATATATATATATATATATATATATATATATGTATATGTATATATATATATATATATATATATATAAACATAAACTCAGATCAACTGAAAGTAAAGGCAAAACATATCCCGTTCCATGTCTCGATGCTTGATGTGCGTTTGCGCGCGGTGAATCGTTTTCGGACTGCGGAATCGACTCCGATGTCTTGAAGTTGACTCTTAATTCGAAACCCGTGCAATCATTGAACCGACCCCTTTTGGAATCGACTCCGACGTGAACCGAAACCACGTTGCCGACTCGACACACGACTCATTACAGTTGAGACTATTCGAATTAAATAAGAAACACGCGGTGCCATTTCGATTTTAGTCTACGTGAAGTCTGACTGTAGTTTTTGTAGTCCATAGACAGACAAATCAATCGATTTTAGCTAATACTCCATAGACAACCGCTGGCATTAATATGTTTTTGCGTTAATATTAAAATTAAGACGATACTTTTTGGTAGTTAGCGAGTTTAGATATTGAAAGTTAATGATTAAGTGTTATCTAAACGCATCATAGGTGGCAATAACATGCTAATAATAATAATAATAATAATAACAATAATAATAATAATAATAATAATAATAATAATAGCAGGGTTCCACAAATAGCTTCCTGGATCTTAATGAATTTTAGCAACGGGTAAAATCAACCTAGTTAGTACACAAGATCCAAAACAAGCCGCAAAACCAAATCTACACTGACTCTTTTGGGGTTGAAAAATAAACCTCACCTCGCTCGTTTAAAACAAACAAACAAAAAAACACTGTGACCATCAACATACAATTCTACAGCTTTTCTGGATATCAAATTCACCTTAATGTCAGCTGGTTAACCAGGCGAGTTAACTAGTTAACCAGGCGAGTTGTATCTGCAGCCAGGAAAGGTAAACAACCCGAACCAGCGGTATTTTACGCCAGTAGCTTCCTAGTTAAATATCACTCATCTTAAACAAAAAAAAATACATTTCGGTTCGTAACCAACAAGATGTCGTTTTCGTTCAATGTAAACAACCACCGCGAGAAAACAAAATAACACCGGAGTTGGGGGGAAGGGGGGTGCAAATTATCCTAAAACAAACACGCCGTTTTCCGAAACTGTTAGCGCGCGGAGACAACGATGAAGCTAAGCTAGCGGATTAGCATCAAATCGCCGTTTGCTCATTCAAACAGTTAATAACGTCAAACACGCGCTACATTCAACAAATCGCAAAACGTACACATTTATGTATATAAGATGCAATGGCGACAAACTAAACAAGAAATACACATACCATTGTAAAGGTTGGTTGTTCGGGGAACGAATTCCGGGAGGACTACGCTAAATCAATTTGGCCTCAAACAGAGAGGAACAATAAACCTCCGTTTAGAAGAGAAACACTTCAAGGTAAACTAGCAGAGGCAAGGACCAATCACGTACACCGTTGTTGATTCGAATTTTACGACGAGCCAATGACATTACAGGTTGCTAAAAGCTTTCCCCCCATCCCCCACCGATGAACGGTATTTTGCACATACAGAGTGAAGGCGGGACTTAGAACAACTATGAAATGTACTCAAAACTTTTACTGCCTCTTCAACTGTATGAAGATCTATCTATCCATCAAACCTCTTAGTTTTGCAGTTAAGATAATAGTTTGTATTTTCTGTGAAGGTTATATATTATGTGCAGTTATATATATTATAATTGTATAGTACATTTAACTGTTGTTCTAATAGTTTTAAATATTTATTCATAGAATTATTACTACTGTACAATATTTATTTCACGGGTAGTTGTTATTTATTTATTTATTTTACAGTGTTCTTTGATAAAATATTAATCGCGTTTGAGAAAACAGTAAAACCGAATCCGCCACTAAACACAAGTGACAAGAGAGTGAGGCGGGACTAAGGGTACGATTGACAAATAGATGAATAAGAAAGCTATGTTTGGTAGCGCTGCCTTAACAGACAAGCGCCTAGTCCAACCGGGTTAGAGGGAAGCCATACTCAGTTGAGGTCAGGTCAGATTTCTTTTTCCCACTCGTATTCCAATAAACCCTACCTCCTACTCTGGGATTGGTTAGTATTTTATGGAAACGTTCATCGATTGGATAATTTAATAAGTCGTTCACGTCACCGTAGCAACCTTCGGAACTTCGAGCGCATCTGAGAAGCATCGTGGCGCTAAAAACAAAATATTACAAGCGTGTTTCGCCAAATCACAAGTAATAATATTGTTTTTTTGCGCACTGTTTGTCCTTTTTTATTATTATTATTATTTTTATCACCGAATTGATTATCTTAAACACGTCAGTCTTAGTGTAGGAAGCGGGTTTTTGTCGCTAAACGGGTGGGAAAAAATGACAGCGTCAAAGTGCTAGAACGCAGAGAAGCGGCTGCTGGTGAAGATGGCGGATGGGGATAGTGGGAGTGAGCGCGGTGGAAGCAGCGGTGGTGGAGGAGGCAGCGGATTCCCCCATTTCCATCGGGATCAAGAAGAGACCCAGGAGCTGGCCTCCAAACGCCTGGACATCCAGAACAAGCGTTTCTACCTGGACGTGAAGCAGAACTCGAAGGGCCGGTTCGTGAAGATCGCCGAGGTCGGCGCCGGCGGCTCCAAAAGTCGGCTGACGCTGTCTATGTCGGTGGCAGCGGAATTCCGCGACTACTTGGGCGACTTCATCGAACACTACGCCCAGCTCGGGCCTAGCACCCCGGAGCAGATCGCACAGTCCTCGGGCGGGGAGGACGGCGGTCCGAGACGGGCCTTGAAGAGCGAGTTCTTGGTGAGGGAGAACCGCAAATACTACCTCGATCTGAAGGAGAACCAGCGCGGGAGGTTCCTGAGGATCCGTCAGACCGTTAACCGCGGCGCGGGGTTCGGGATCGGAGGGGGAGTGGCCCCTGGGGCGGCCATGCAGTCGGGACAAACCATCGCCCTCCCGGCTCAGGGACTAATCGAGTTCCGCGACGCCTTGGCCAAGCTGATCGACGACTACGGCGGCGATGACGACGAGCTAGCCGGGCCTGGATGCGTCGCCGGCGGCTACACCGAGCTGCCCGAGGGCACGTCCATCACCGTGGACTCGAAGCGCTTCTTCTTCGACGTTGGCGCCAACAAATACGGCGTGTTTCTGCGGGTCAGCGAGGTGAAGCCCAGCTACCGGAACTCGATCACGGTGCCGTTTAAAGCCTGGAGCAAGTTCGGGGGCGCTTTCAGTCGCTACGCCGAGGAGATGAAGGAGATCCAGGAGAGGCAGAGAGATAAAATGTACGAGCGGAGAGCGGACGAAGAGTCCGAGGGAGACGACGTGGACGACGACTGATTTTCTGATCCCCGATTCCCCCCACCCCCCTCTCGCACAGGACCGGGCTTTTGTGTCCACCACCCCCGCGTTGGACAACCTCGAAAGGATGTGCATGAAGAACTTTAATACTAAATCACCCATCGCGAATAAAGTTGTGTGACTGACAAACGTGGCGTAAATAAAAATCAAGGAATCTGTAAAGCATACACAGAGCTAGCTTAGCTAAACTACGCTAAACGACTTTTTCTATAGCTAGTTAGCTAAGCTAGCTGCACTAGGCCTAGTTAGTGAAAGCTACTTTTTTTGGGGGTGCAGACCTGTTTTTAAGTGGCATGTAAGAAAAAGGCATAGTTCAACCAACCAAAAAAACAACTTGTGCTTATGAACACAATGTGAGCATATACAGTGTTACTTATTGAGGTTATTTACAGTGTTGCATTGCCATAATTAAGACAGAAGACCAGCAAGTTCACAACAACAAGCTTAATCATCAGGACGTTTGGTTCCTGGATTTATTTACTTTTGGCTCCAGTTTCTGGGCTAAGATTTCATTTCAAAAACTTCAAGCAGAAACTTGGACATTTCGCAGTATATACAGATACATTACATGGACCATTGACACACAAAAAAAGGTGCTATGAAACATTTCACCATGCCCCTTAAACATTACTTATATGTATTATTATTATTATTATTATTATTATTACAAACATGTAAAATACAAAACCAGTTCCATGTACATACTAAATTATTATGAATCTGTCCTACATAGATGGCCGAAGGTTGACAAAGCACACAGCCACTATTATCCTAAAAGATACTGATACTCTGACACTTTGCTCCGAAATACTCTGAACGTTAACGCAGAAACGTCATTATTTTTGAAAGGATACTATATTAACCTGTTGTAGACCAGCGCTTGAGATGGAGATTCATTATCTGTTCGTGTTAGAAGTTAGTGAATTGAAGAAGAGTGTAACTGGAAAATGCATTATATTCAACGTAAAACTCACCCAATAGGGGTTAAATACTTATTTTTAAACATGAAATATAGACATATATATATATAAATATATTTATATATAGGAATATAGAATTGATTCAGTTATAACAGGCTTATTTAAACAAATCTTGGATGCAGTTATCCGGTGGGATATTTCTTCTTTCTTTTTTTTTTCCCCCCTCCTTAATTTTTCCCACATTGTCCATATTGACACTAAGGCCATAAGAACATAGAAACAGTATTTTAAGATGCTTTGTAACCTTTCTCTCTACAATTTGACTTGGAAAAAAAATCCCTCCTCTAGAGAAATGTTTCTTTTAGCCTTTTATATTATTTGTATTATCTGAATATGCATAAGACATCGAATTTCCCAGAACAGCCCATTCTCATCAATCTACGTCACTCTTTCATGAGATTTTAAAGTATGTTATATCTGTTACAGTTGACAACCACTCCATCTGATCTTTTTGTACCTGTTTTGATCACTGTATGCTGTATATCCTTAAAACTTTTCGTTTTGTCTAGAGAAAAAAAAGAAGAATTTACAAACTGTGACATTTGTCGCACATAACCTCGATGTGTGAACTCTTTCTTCAGGTTTTGGTTTAAAACTCTTGTCATATACAACACCTGGGAGCAATAGCAGTTTTATACTAATTTTAAAATCAGTTTCGGTTTTGCCTTCAGTTCAGGTCTTTCTGTACCATGTCCCATGAAAAAGGCAGCTGTTCAGTCAACATCATTCTGCTGTAACACTCCCAACAACTTCCTTTCAATGACAAATAAAAATTCTTTGCTGATGAAATGATACTTGTTTGTGTGTGTTCATTTATGTTCAGTAAGAGCCATATTCTGGTCAGGGATGCTCTTGATCCTGAGCCTCTTCCAGGAACACTTTTTGCAAAAGGCATACACATTGGTAATTTAGAGTTGTTAACTCACCAGCATTTTTTGTGGGAGGAAAATGGAGAACCTGTACAAAACAGGCACAGGGAGAACATGAACAGAAACTTCACATAGGGCGGCTGTGGCGCAGTTGGTAGAGTTGTCCACTAATCGTAGGGATGGCAGTTCGATTCCCGGCCCGGGTGACTCCACATGCCGAAATGTCCTTGGGCAAGACACTGAACCCCAAGTTGCTCCTGATGGCAAGTTAGTGCCTATCATTGGTGTGTGAATGGGTGAATCAGACACAGTGTAAAGCGCTTTGGATAAAAGCGCTATATGAGTGCACATTTACCATTTACCATTTACATAGACAGTGACCCGAGCTCAGGATCAAACCTGGGAGTTGTGAAGCAGTACACTGTGCTGAATTGAAGACAGAAAATGCAGTGAAACAGTATACTATTAAAAAATATCGTGGACAGTGAATCAAAAAGTCTAAACTGACCTTTACAGACCAACTGGACGATCGTGTAGGTTCATTCTGTACAACATCAAGAAAATCAGACCCTATATCACAGAACAGGCTACAGAGCTACTAGTCCAGGCTCTTGTTATCTAAAAGCTGGACTGAAACACTACTATTGGGGCTCCCAACCAGCTCCATCAAAACCCTTCAGATGATTCAGAATGCAGCAGCACTTGTCTTTAACTAGCTGATAGAACCCATGTCACACACTCTTCATCTCCTTCCACTGGCTTCCTGTAGCAGACCACATCAAATTTAAGGCCTTGATGCTCACATACAAGATCTTGTCTGAAACAACACTCTGCTTGAGGTTTATGTTCCCTCACGCAACCTGCGATCAGTTAATGACCAACGCCTGGTTGTGCCTACTCAGCGAGGCATGAGGTCGCTTTCCAGAACCTTCAAACTGACAGTTCCTCAATGGTGGAATGAACTTCCAACCTCAATCCGGACAGCAGAATCTATCAGTCTCTCTCTCTCTCTCTCTCTCTCTCTCTCTCTCTCTATATATATATATATATATATATATATATATATATATATATATATATATATATATATAGTGACAGATTCTGCTATATATATATATATATATATATATATATATATATATATATATATATATATATATATATATATATATATATATATATATATATTTGTAAGTTGGATAAAAGCGTCTGCTAAATGAATAAAGGTAAATTGATGTTTTGTGGTTTACAAAGGACCCAATATGCAACAAGAACCTGGCAACAAATACAAGGCTGCTTACAGTTCTCTCATGGTCTGGGCTGTGTTCAATGCTACTGCTGAGTCTGCTTTCACCAAATTAATAACTTGCTGAACAGACTACCATTACCTGACCTTTAAAACTATACATTAACTAGGTCAGATTTTTAGTGCTGTCTCACTAGTGTTGGATAAATGAGCATGTTTGTGACAAACAGATGAGGACAAAGATGATTTATAATTATTTTTTTTGTCAGCATGGGAATAAATAAACCACCCAATATTTACAGCATTTGACAGACACACTTATCCATAGCAACCTACGTTTATCTTATTTATACAACTGAGCAGTTGAGAGATAAGGGCCATGCTCAAGCGCCCAATAGTGACAGCTATTGACAGGTGCTTGGATTTGAACTCAGAACCTTTCAGTTCAGTAGTCCAATGAGTCCACTGAGCCCACTGAGCTACCAGTCAGCTGGTAAGGAATTAATTTGAGATTTGCTGATTCCAGTTTTCTGAATTGGAGAAAAGAGCGAAAATGGCAAAACAGCAACAATTTATGATTTTATGATTTTATCTTAATCCCTTAAAACCAAGACACTGTGACAATAAAAGTGAATTATAAATAAAACCACACTTTAAGTAAATTCTTCCAACATAAGTAGGCAAAGTTGTTATGCTTATATGACATGAACAACATTAAATATTTCTCAAATCTGATGTCTTAGATAGTAGTTCAGGATGTAACCTGAACAATAGGTTTATATCTCATTCTAATACATATTGGTTTTTATAGAAACAACTCATTCACCGGAACTTCTCTGGCAGACTCTTCACATAATCTAAGACTAATAATAAATAGAATTTTCTTATGTGTTTAACAAAGTAAAACCTTGATGTGGTGATGATTCATTTGTTAGGAGACATTAGAGAGAAACGACTATAACATAAGTGATAACAAGAAATAACTTGTCTATTGGATGTTTCACGACATTAAATCTAACTATAAAACATTAATATGTGTGATGTGATATTTATTAATAAATCAAACATTGTCACAAGTCACTAAGATGAACAAATCTATATTGGGAAACATCTGATTTGTTCACTGCTGACAAGTGTTCTTCTTGTCTGGTAATATACCTGTCAGTATTTTTTTTAACTTGCTTGAATTGAAAGTAAAGCAGGTTGTACAAGTCCATAAAACGTTGTACCATCTTAAACATGGACAAACATAAAATAACACAAAATAGTATATTTTTTTACATTGCTCAATTTTCTTCTTGTCTGAACAAATCAGTATGCTTGTCCTAAACATTAGTCATAGACACAAATCTGCACATTATTTGCGCTAACAGGATTAGCATGAATCTTTTAGTTGAGTAACTCAAGAGAATGCTTCAGATATTTCAGATCTTCAGATATTTCAGCTCTAGCAGATAGTACATTCCTCTTCAAAGCAAGGCAAATGTGGAGAGACTCAAAGCTCTTCACCTGTAACCAAAGCAGCCATTGTAGTAAACATTACATAGCTGTAATAATGCAGTGTGTGATGCAGAACTCTTTTCAGTGTAAACAGAAAAAAAAACTTTGACACATAGGACAACTAGCAATAGTGATGAGAAGAGGTGAGTGAGAGGCTGAAAAAGAGGCAGAGATAAAGAGATATGAAAAACAATGTGGGGTCAACAGAATTAATGCATCAGACACCACGACTGGAGCACAACAGGGGTTTTCATAATTTCTTTCAAGTTGAAATCATAAGCATCTACATGTTCCACAACAATGTGCCTTTATACGTTATATACTGGGATTAAAAGGAGAGTTGCATGGACTAATAACCAAGCATGGCCCATGCCAATTAAGCATGGACCATGCTTACCAATAATCTTAACATCATTAATCACATGTTCCAGGACCTGTCTTGGAGATTTTTGTTTTATGGCACGAAAGCCTAGAAAAAGGTGGAAATATAAATATCAATAAAAAAATATATATCCTAATATACATTATATGGCTTATATATACTTATATATATAAGTTTTGTAGGCACCTGATCATCAAATCACACATGTGCTTTTTGAACATTCTATTCCATGTTTCTCCCACCCCCTTTGCTGTTATAATAACCTCCATTGGGCATTGAGCATGGCTATAGGGATTTGCCCATTTAGCCACAAAAGCATTAGTGAGGTCAGGTAATGATGTTCAGCGAGAACATTCAAGATCTTCCAATCTAAACTTGGCAAACCATGTCTTCATGGAGCTTGTTTTGTGCCCAGTGGAATTGGTATTCTGGAACATCTTAGGGCTAGACCCCTTAGCTCCAGTGAAGGGAAGTTGTAATGTTAAAGCATAAAAAGTCATTCTATACAGCTCTGTGCTTCCAACATTGTAGCAACAATTTGTGAAACGTTCACATATGGGTGTGATGGTCAGATGTCTACATACTTTTGGCCTTATAGTGTGTCTGAATTCATCCTTAGTGAATGCATTTGACTTTTTATTGAAGCGCTAATACAGAACCCAAACATCTTGGATAAACGCTATAGCTAATAGACCTAAAAATCCTGGCTTCCTACATAATGTCATGTATCCAGAAACTCTGGACTCCAGTTCCCATCAGCCACTGCACTGTACTACCTGTCACATGACCACCTGCACCTATAGAAAATATATCGAAAATATCTATGATGATGTAATCAATATGTATAACTCACTTCTGGATATGTTAATGAAGTGTATTCAATATGTAGCCTACATTAAGAATTACTACTTAAAGCATAATTGAATAATCAGTATGGGTTAAAAAGCATAATCTATATGTATAATCAATAGTGTGGATTGAGTTAGAAGAATTCTGTCTTACTAAACACTAGGCCTAATTGCTTTCTGTGGCAAATCTAAAACTATAAAACACTTCCAACATGTGGTCTTCTAAGTGTGTAAAGTAAGAACCTTTGTTTGTCTAAACTCAGCTTCACTTCTAAGTGTGTAAATTAGATGCTTTGGGATTTGTCTAAAGATTCACTCTATGGTAGTAAATTAAAAGCTTGTGTTTGTCTAAACACAACTTCACTTGGTGGCAGTAAATTAGACACATTCCAGAGCTGGGTTTATGAAATAGCCCCCCCTTGGGCTTGCAAATCAGTAACCTAAGAAGAGATAAGAGTTCAAGGGAAGGGTACCAAGATGAGTCTATGCGACGAATTACGTGACATGATGGAGAACCCAGTTCTGGTAAGACCTTTGAAGAACATATAGCTGGCTGCGCATGCGCCACAGAAGTGGGGTATCCTATGGATATGAATAATTAGTTAAAACAATGGAGATTGGTCGGTTTTAAAAAGAAATGTTGAATGCCATACTTAGGAATTATTTTGACTGTTTTAGGGAGGTATGTAAGGACATGCTTGTGTGTGTACAAGTGGGACTTTCTGCAGACTGTCACACTTTATTGGTTTTCAATAAAGTTTATACACTTTTGACATCTACTAAACTCTCTGTCTTTGAAGTTTTTTGACTTAGGCTAAAACGGTTGATTTTATCCACAACAAATTGGTGACACAGACGTGATCGGTCTAGGAGCAAAGAGGGAGACTCTGCCTGCAAGGCTGACCCTGGAGAATCTGTGCAAGCGTGGCCACTAAAAAATAAGGTAAGCTTCTGCTTTTTTGGATAAATACTTGCGTGGGTTTCCTATCGGTCAGCCTGAGACAGTGTTTTTTCCCCTCACAAAAGCTCCTTTAAATTATGAACAGAATTTAGAAAAGAGGGTTTTTTAGATCTCAAAAAATCTAAACTGCATGCAATATATATATGTGTGTGTCTGTTGTAGTGTTTTGTCTTGAGCAGTGTGTCTGCAAGCCTGTAGTCTCTATGTGAAAAATGGAGTCAGATAGAATACTGAGGAATAAGGAATTGACACTCGAGGCCTAACAGTGATATACAGAGAGTTGGCTGATCTGCTGTACTAGGAGAGTCGTCTGTATGAGTGCTGAACGCTGTTTTAACAGGCGGATGGATGTTTGAGAGCTCTATAGCTGCTGAATGTTGATTTAAGCATTTTTTCTTTTTCCTTTTTCTTTTGTGGAGTCGACTCTCGTTTTATTTCAATTAATTTACTGCATTATTATTTTTTTGAGTGATTGATCCTAGTTTGGAGGTTGTACGGTGTTTGTCTTCTTTTCTTGAGTGAGTTTCTGGCTGGCTGGCCACGTGACTCTGATCCATCCACGGCTCTCCGTGGGCACGTCTGTATCAATTGACACTGAACCATGGTATTGTAAAACTCCACATTAATCCAAGCAGGAAAATGCTCCAATTCTGTTGAGTCAGCGTGTCTGATCTCATTTTTGAGTGACGTCCTCCTGTGGTAAGGATTGCGGTGTCGTGGGGTTCGGTGCTGTGGCGGTGTACAATTGTTGGACTCTCCCTGGTGAGTGAGTGCTGGAAAGGAGTTGAGGGTGTCCATGCCAAGCGGTATTCCACTTGAGTGAGGGGCAACACCCTGGGAGCCTTAAGTTCTAATTTATTGATTTAATTAAATATTTAAAGCTGTAAACATTATTTTGATGAGTTGTGTTAACATAATAGTGTTAATTACATCAACTTAATATTGTGTGCACTGAAATTTCTGCATTCATTTATTTAGAACAAAATTTAAGTTTGAGTATCTTAATGAATTTGGCTAGGTAACTTCAAGTCACTAATTTCAAGTCACAAGATTAGTCACACAAATTCAGACACAGCTAACTGTGTTAGAGGACCTGTAGACTGAACAAATACTATACAGAGGACATTCCAATGTGAGTATCATTTCACTTACAATTAAATTCTACAAAAGAAATGAATTTGGGCATATTCTCAATTCCGATATGACCAATAGTGGACTTGTGTATAGGATAGACTGCACCAGCTAGTACCATTGATGGACAATTTTTAGCTAATACTAGTCATAATTAGCAGTGTAATTATAAAATGTACTCTTTACTTTGCCATAGCAGTGGATAAAAATGGTTTCATTGGACAAATCTGTTCACCTACAGAGGGCTTTTAATTTGTGTTATAGGAAAGAAAAGCATGATTACATTTCTGCTTATTTGTGTAAACGTCAACCACATTGTTTAATCTAATTCCATGTACTGACACATAAAAAAAAAAAAATTTTATATATATATATATATATATATATATATATATATATATATATATATATATATATATATATATATATATATATATATATATATATATATATATATATATATATATTGAAGGCCCTAATCTAGCCTGTTACCCAAAGACAATTAAAATTAGAAGCAAATACTCACATCCGTAAACCCAATTGAGATAGAAAAGAGAACGATTAGCCGTGAGGCGACGAAGGGTCCAGTTTTTTATTTCGGTTACCCCACGAGATCCACACACAATGAGAATTCCCAGAAGTGATCCGATAACTGGAGCTTAAGCTCCAGTATTTATAGCTTATGTACAGAGAATATTACCAATAAATTTCAGAAAGATTAGGATCTCATTACCAATAAGGTTAATAAGAGCTCATCTACATCTACCATGAGGATTAAAAAAAGCCTCCCAAACAGTTCCCATTAGAACAGAAAACACGCCTCTTGTGATAACCATTGGAGTAGAAAACAATCCTCTTGTGATTACCATTATGTTTGTTTACCAGCCCCTCAAGATTACCATTAGGTTAGGAAACCGAAGAGCGAGAAAAGTAAACAATTTGGAGCAACGAGAGGGCAAAGGAAAACAATTTGGAGCAACGACCTTGGTCACACAGGTGCAGTGTGACGCAGCTATTCGTATAAAAAGCTCCTCATGGTTCTTATGGTTCTTTTAAACATCTAAAGCCCCCTGTCTACAGCACGACCCACCCTTCCAGAGAGACAAGACTCTTTTTTTCTTCAGCATTATGAGTAAGTTCCATTTACCTTTTACTCCTATTTGTCTGGTTTATAATTTACTTTCATATCTGTTTTATATTTCTATTTAACTATTATATATATAGTTATACTACTTATACTACGTTTATTTTATGTGTATTTTTAACCACAACTATCTATCTATATATACATACAGTGCCTTGCGAAAGTATTCGGCCCCCTTGAACTTTTCAACCTTTTGCCACATTTCAGGCTTCAAACATAAAGTGGGACACAATTGTGAAGTGGAACGAAATCTATTGGATTTTTGAAACTTTTTTAACTAATAAAAAAATAAAAAGTGGGGCTTGCAAAATTATTCGGCCCCTTGCGTTAATACTTTGTAGAGCCCCCTTTTGCTGCGATTACAGCTGCAAGTGTGCGGGTATGTCTCTATCAGTTTTGCACATCGAGAGACTGAAATTCTTGCCCATTCTTCCTTGCAAAACAGCTCGAGCTCAGTGAGGTTGGATGGAGAGCGTTTGTGAACAGCAGTTTTCAGCTCTTTCCACAGATTCTCGATTGGATTCAGGTCTGGACCTTGACTTGGCCATTCTAACACCTGGATACGTTTATTTGTGAACCATTCCTTTGTAGATTTTGCTGTATGTTTGGGATCATTGTCTTGTTGGAAGATAAATCTCCGTCCCAGTTTCAGGTCTTTTGCAGACTCCAACAGGTTTTCATCCAGAATGGTCCTGTATTTGGCTGCATCCATCTTCCCCTCAATTTTAACCATCTTCCCTGTCCCTGCTGAAGAAAAGCAGGCCCAAACCATGATGCTGCCACCACCATGTTTGACAGTGGGGATGGTGTGTTGAGGGTGATGAGCTGTGTTGCTTTTATGCCAAACATATCGTTTTGCATTGTGGGCAAAAAGTTCGATTTTGGTTTCATCTGACCAGAGCACCTTCTTCCACATGTTTGGTGTGTCTCCAAGGTGGCTTGTGGCAAACTTTAGACAAGACTTTTTATGGATATCTTTGAGAAATGGCTTTCTTCTTGCCACTCTTCCATAAAGGCCAGATTTGTGCAGTGTACGACTGATTGTTGTCCTATAGACAGACTCTCCCACCTCAGCTGTAGTTCTCTGCAGTTCATCCAGAGTGATCATGGGCCTCTTGGCTGCATCTCTGATCAGTCTTCTCTTTGTTTGAGCTGAAGGTTTAGAGCCAGGTCTTGGTAGATTTGCAGTGGTCTGATACTCCTTCCATTTCAAAATGATCGCTTGCACAGTGCTCCTTGGGATGTTTAAAGCTTGGGAAATCTTTTTGTATCCAAATCTGGCTTTAAACTTCTCCACAACAGTATTACGGACCTGCCTGGTGTGTTCCTTGGTCTTCATGATGCTCTCTGCGCTTTCAACAGAACCCGGAGACTATCATAGAGCAGGTGCATTTATACAGAGACTTGATTACACACAGGTGGATTCTATTTATCACCATCAGTCATTTAGGACAACATTGGATCATTCAGAGATCCTCGCTGAACTTCTGGAGTGACTTTGCTGCACTGAAAGTAAAGGGGCCGAATAATTTTGCACGCACCACTTTTCAGTTTTTTATTTGCTAAAAAAGTTTAAAATATCCAATAGATTTCGTTCCACTTCACAATTGTGTCCCACTTGTTGGTGATTCTTCACAAAAAATTTTTTTTTTATATCTTTATGTTTGAAGCCTGAAATGTGGCAAAAGGTTGAAAAGTTCAAGGGGGCCGAATACTTTAGCAAGGCACTGTATATATATATATATATATATATATATATATATATATATATATATATATATATATATATATATATATATATATATATATATATATTTAGTCATTCACACATATAGCCTTCTAGTTCAGTGGTAGTCAGAATTAGCCTTTGGACTGTGGATAGTTCTATGAGAGATAAAAAGTAGTAGATTCAGAGTGTTTCTTTTTTGTCTATATTGTTCAGTTCATTCAGTGCTTTTATGTCTATAAACCTACAAAGATGTTAGGTATTATATTTGTAGAGTAAATTACACCGGATTTTAGTTACTATTGTTATACAACTTGAAGGTAATAATTTCTCCTGGTTTAAAAGGCTGTATTCTACCAGAGAAAATCTAATTGGAGCAATGTAATAAAAAATAAATTAATAAAAGGCAACTTAAAAACTTGTACTCATAATTATAGCACTTAAATTCCTTTTAAATAGTGTGAACAAACTAATTGGAACAACTTGATTTTTATGAGTAATCAAATTAGAAAAACTTGTGTTTATTATATAGATTATTAAATAAGTTTTAATTGAGAATACATTTGATTGTAGAGGAAAAGGTCACTTATCTAACTCAGAGTAGTTCGTCGGTTGAAATTAATTTAAAGTTGTCATAACTCAAAATGATTGATGTTTTGCAAGCTATTGAGTTAATGTTTCGTTGAGCCTAAACATTTGTTTTTAGAGAGTACTGACAACCTTCACAGCCGTATCAGACCTGTAGTCCAGCAGTGCAGTGAGTGTGATTTGTTTGGAATGGTTTGAGTTTTGGACAGATCAAGCTTAATTAAATGCTCAATACACATGGGTAATAATGTTTGATGTCTTTTCTTCATTTACTCAATTTTTTAGTTCTGTATTATTGGGATTATCACTTGTTAGCACAGTGGGGATATTAACATGTTAGGTTAGTGTACATCACAAATAGTCCTAGAATAAAGGAATTTTGTTTCTTTCATTCACCAGAAGGATATTAAGAAAGGAATTCAGGAAGGGATAAGAATAAATCTTTGCCACTTGGGGTCGTATTTTTCAAGGTAACAGACTAGAACTCAAATTAACTAAACTTGAGAGTGGAAGACACATTTATGAGATGTGTTATTCCTTTGATTAGAGAATTGGAGATTACTTCAATAATTTTTAAATGGTTTGATAGACCAACATTATTTAACTTCTTTGGCAGTATTCATGATCCACTGTGTCAAAAGCCTTTGATAAATCGATAAAAAGGGAAATGCAGTAGTTACTTTTATCTAGAGATTACGCGATATTGTTTAAGACTTTCAAAATGGCTGTTGTGCTGCTATGTTTTTATGAAACTTTAATTACTAGAAAATATATATATATATTTTTTGCAATCTGATAACATGTCAACGGATCACTTATAAGGCTTTCTAAAATTTTTGGTAAGACACAAAGCTTTGGGATTGACTTGCGTGATATTGGTCCTAATATCTCATATCCTTAATAATATATATTTTCCTTGTATTCTGGCAAATACAGTAATGCATGAAAACAAGTTTACAGTGTATGACCTTTTTTGCATCAGGATTATTTCAGTGGGTAATTATATTCTGCTTATGCCAGATGCCCAAGAAAGCAGCGGTCGACACGGATTCAATTTTCACAATCCTCTGTTCATCAAAAGAGGCCATAGTCCAAAATGGCAACATAGCTACTCCTAATCAGAGCATCTGGACAGAGCTTAGTGAGCAGCTAGAAAACACTGCAAAGGCTCTATAAACTTTCATTAAATTGAACAGACACAACATCTGGACTGCTTTAGGGTTTGATTATGAAAGTGATCATGAAACAAGTGGCAGTAGTGATGACACTGATTTTGAGCCAGGGTCCCTTTCCCCAAGACCAAAAGATTCCTGGACTTTTGGTCTTCAACTTCCATTTCAGACATGGATTGAATTCATGCCTGAAACAGTTCAATATAAAAACAAGTTCTCTAAAACACAAAAAAGGGAATGCACAATTTTGAAGTCTGGCATCTGGACACATGTAATAAATCATTACATTTGGGAAAAAGTGAAAAACCCCTGTACATTTGTTTTTAAAAGAGCTACGCTCTATCCATCGGTAACAGAGAAATTCCTAGAAATCAGAGGCAACTGTAAGGAATGTCATGGCCACATTCACATAAAATGTGACAGAGAGCCTGAAATGAACAGCCCAATGGTGCTCAAGTGTTTAATTAAAAACACTGATGACTCCCTGCATGCTGGATGTTCAAAGCGTCCGATGTCTGGTAACTTGCGTGTGCATATACATTTCACACATCCTGTGATCCGCTGTGTCTCTTAAAAGTTGAAAACGCACAGTGGATAGGTAACAATTACGTGAATGCGACTATTTAATGTGATTTGTGGTTTGGATTTTACCTTGTTACTTCAACTGTATTGTTAAAATAAAAAAGACAGTCGGCAAAAACCGGCACAAACGATTGAGACTATTTTGGGTTAATTTGGAGCATGTGTGGGGCTGGTGACGTCATCTCATAGAACTTAATCCCTAATATATTAAAATCGAAAGCAGCACAAACGAAACTTTTATCAGCACAAACGATTTAGACTATTTTGAATGAACTTGGAGCATGGTCGGGTGACCCCAGAATGACCTATAAATATTAGTTTAATATCTCCTGAACCAAAACAGTACAAACGAAACTTTTCACGGCACAAACCGGCATAAACGGCGCACAAACGATTGAGACTATTTTGGGTTAATTTAGAGCATGTGGGGGGCTGGTGACGTCACCGCACCATAATTAAATGTCTGATATTTTAAAAACGAAAGCAGCACAAACGAAACTTTTATCAGCACAAACCAGCACAAACGATTGACTCCAGAATGACCTTTGAATATTCTTTTAATTTCTCCTGAACCGAAGCAGCACAAACGAATTTTTTACGGCACAAACGGAGCACAAACGATTGAGACTGTTTTGGGTTAATTCGGAGCATGTGGTAGGGGGGGGGGGTAGTGACGGGGGTGACGGGGGTGACTCCAGAATGACCTTTGAATATTCCTTTAATTTCTCCTGAACCGAAGCAGCACAAACGAATTTTTTTACGGCACAAACGGAGCACAAACGATTGAGACTATTTTGCTGACGTTTTGCGTTGGGGGGGCAACTTCATGCAGGTTTGGGATTGGACTATAATGATCTCGTATAGTGGGATTTCTTTCTTTTAATACAGGAACAACAAAATCTGGGAATTGATGGGGTTCCAGTTCAGTGTCCACGTGTACCCCAACTGCATGTTACAGTAAATCTAATGCAAATTATCCACCTTTTTTAACATACCGAGCAAATAGTTTAATTGAATTCTGATTGTACATACTGCACTTCTCACAGTATGAGTTTCAGATGCACGTGGTTTTAACCAGTGCGCAAGGGGGAAGTTATGGGATAGATAAAACAGCAAGAGGACTGGTCTCAGTACTTACAGGCAATGATGGATACTTTTTTTCTGAGTGTGAAATTTATGCTCAAAACAATGTCAAAAATGGAAAATCAGAATCAATAGAGCACAAAACAATGCCAAAAGAGCCGTTTAAGCACTTGGTGATAGACAGATTCAGCAGGTGGAGGTAGACAATGCCATCAGCAGACTAAACTGCTGGAACAGTGATAAAAATTTTTGACTAGAGAGGTAATTCCAAAGTTAGCATACCATCTCAGATTAGCTCTGACGATGGCTCAGTATTGGTTTAAAAAACAATGTTACAGTAACTGTGAATAAACTAAATTTTGAATGTGTTTATCACCCTCAGTCACAAGGAATAGTGGAAAAGGTAAGTGGTACCTTTAAGGCTAAGTTTAACACAACTTGTTTCAGTAGATGCTCTACCTCTTGCACTAATGACCTATCGCATGCAGACTAACAGAAATATGCAACTAACACCGCATGATATGCTTATGGGTTGACCCATGTCTGTGTCATATCTGAGAGGTCCTTATGAAGAACTGCCACTGGAGTAATTGCCGATGGAACTAAGAGTGTATACGAGATAACTAACTGCTATGTATGAAGTTATCTATTCACAGGAACAAAGCTGGGGACTGAGAGAGGAGATGGAAGTGCCTTGTCCAGTGACTCCTTGAGAACAGGTGTGCCTAGGGGTGTTCCAGCCCAGAAGGGAAGGGCCGTACAAAATAAGCACCTAGATTAAGACCTAGGAGAAGGGAGGATCAGGTGATCGAAGGGGATGATCCAGTGGTTGACATTGCAGAAGAAAGAACAAGCCAAGTCATGAGAAAGGGTCTAAATGATGGTAAGGGAGAATGGCAGTCTGAGGCGATGGCAATGAAGAAGGTCAGTCAGGGGTCGTTCCAACAGAGCAGGAGGAAAGAAGGGCTCCAGCAGGCCTAGGAATTATTTTGACTGTTTTAGGGAGGTATATAAAGACATGCTTGTGTGTGTACAAGTGGGACTCTCTGCAGACAGTCACACTTTATTGGTTTTCAATAAAGTTTATTCACTTTTGACATCTACTAAACTCTCTGTCTTTGAAGTCAAAAAATAGATTTTATCCACAACACACCTGATTCACGTTCGATTAATGAGCACTCGTGTATATATAGTCATTGTCTGCACTGTTTCCCTGTCTTTCATTGTTTTAGACTTTTGTCTTTTATGTCTTGGTGTTTTGTTTCATGCCACAGTGTTAAGCCAAGTTGTCTTCGTGTCATTGCTTTGTTGTACGTTTGTTTAAATAAATGTTAATATCTGCAATTGCTTCTGCTTCAACCTCGGTACGTGACAGAACGAAAGACCTATTATCGGAAGCAGCAGATCACCAGGATGGACGCCTGGTTTGCAGAATATGAGGAGTGGTATAGAGCACCATTGGAGCAGGGAAGAAGGACAGATGAACTACTCGCTCAGAATGACCACATGCTAACGCAGCGTGGGCGGCGGGACGGATCGTGCACCAGGTCGCCACCGGCCATGTTGGTAAAGGACTACGCCATGCCACGACGACAGGAGGGGGAGTCTGTGGTCGGGGCTAAGACCAACTCCGCCGCTCCCCCGCTCCCTCTCTCTCCTCCCTCTCTCTCCTCCCCTCTCTCTCCTCCCCCTCTCGCCCCCTCTCTCTCTCTCCCTCTCCCCCTATTATGGCTCTCGTTCCGCCTTCTCGCTTGTCTGAAAACGTTGCTTCATCTCTTACCGGACTCAAGAATTTCCCACTATTCAGCCACCTCGCACCCAAGACCACTGAGCGTTCCAGTTCAGAAGAGGACATCGCTTCATCTCTTACCGGACTCAAGAATTACCCACGATTCCCAAACGATTTAGACTATTACGGATTAATTTGGAGCATGTGTTGCGCTGGTGACGTCATCTCATAGAACTTACTTCCTAATATATTAAAAACGAAACTTTTATCAGCACACACCGGCACAAACGATTGAGACTATTTTGAATAAACTTGGAGCATGGGGGGGTGGCCCCAGAATGGCCTATAAATATTCTTTTAATATCTCCTGAACCGAAGCAGCACAAACCGGCACAAACGAAACACAAACAAACGAGCCTGTTTGGAGTGAACCCGGAGCATGTGTGGGGCTGGTGACGTCACCGCACCATAATTAAATGCCTAATATTTTAAAAACGAAAGCAGCACAAACGGAGCACAAACGATTGAGACTATTTTGCTGACGTTTTGCGTTGTGTGTGTGTGTGTCTGTGGGGGGGGCAACTTCATGCAGGTCTGTTCAGCCACCTCGCACGCAAGACCGCTGTGCTTTCCAGTTCAGCTGAGGACGTTGCTTCATCTCTTACCGGACTCAAGAATTCCCCACGGTTCCCCAGTGATTTAGACTATTTCGGGTTCATTTGGAGCGTGTGTGGGTCGCTCTGCCGTCCTGTTCAGCTGAGGACGTCACTCTGCTTTCCTGCTTGGCTGAGGACGTTGCTCTGCCTTCCTGCTCGGCTGAGGTCGTCGCTCTGCCTTCCTGCTCGGCTGAGGACGTCGATCTGCCATCCTGCTTCACTGAGGACGTTGCTCTGCCTCTATGTTCCATGAAAGACGTCGTTCCTTTTCTTTGCTGTGCTCAGTATGTCGCTCCCCGTTCCTGCTCCACGGAGTGCATCGTTCCTCCCTTGGGCCTCGCGGAGAACCTCGCTCCTCTCCCTGGCCTCGCGGAGAACCTCGCTCCCCCCTTGAGCCTTGCAGAGAACCTCGCTCCCCCCTTGAGCCTCGCGGAGAACCTCGCTCCTCCCTTGATCCTCGTGGAGATCCTCGCTCCTCCCTTGGGCCTCACGGAGAACATCGCTCCCCTCTCCTGTCCCATGGAGGAAGTTGTCCCGCTGTTCTGCTGTGTAGACGTCGCTCCGCTTTCATGCTCCGCCGAGGACGTCGCCCCACTTTCATGCTCTGCCCAGGATGTCGCTCTGCCTCCCTGTGCCATTGTGGAAACCGCTCGGCCTCCTGGTTTTGCTGGGGACATTTTGCCCAGGGAGCCAGGACCACCAGATGGAGGAGGTGTAATTTTCCCAGAGTGCCCTTGGGGGAGGGTTCTGTCATGTATCAAGAGACTCTGGATTCCAGTTCCCATCAGCCACTGCATTGCACTACCTTTCACATGACCACCTGCACCTGATTTACGTTAATGAGCATGAGTTAATGAGCACTCGTGTATATATAGTCATTGTATGCACTGTTTCCCTGTCTTTCATTGTTTTAGACTTTTGTCTTTTATGTCATGGTGTTTTGTTTCATGCCACAGTGTTATGCCAAGTTGTCTTCGTGTCATTGTTTTGTTGTACGTTTGTTTAAATAAATGTTAATATCTGCAATTGCTTCTGCCTCAACCTCGGTACGTGACACATAACCTATATATTATAAATTCACTTTCAAAAGAATCAAAATAGAATAGAATAGAAAGCCTTTATTGTCATTATTCTCACATACAATGAAATTAGGAAGTGCTTCCCTTTGTGGCGGAAAAATTATACAACAAACACAAGCAATATTACATACGACACAAATATTAAACAAAAAGAACAAAAGTAAACAAATGTGTAGTAAAATATTTATACATATTGCACAAATAAGAGACATATTGCACTAAACCTGTACATTGCAAAGTGAAAAATAGCACCCTGAAACTGTATGTGTATGTATGTGTGTGGCAGAGTGGAATCAGTGTATATTAGCGTTCATAATGATTATGGCTCTGGGGAAGAAGCTTTCCTTAAATCTCTTTGGCCTTGTTTTGATTGACTTGTAACACCTGCCTGATGGCAGCAGGTCAAACAAATTAAACCCAGGGTGTGAGGAGTCCTTTAGAATGTTTTTAACCCTACTGAGGCAGCGCGAGATGAAGATGTTCCTCAGTGATGGGAGGGAGCAACCAATGATCCTCTGTGCAGTGTTAATGTTCGTCTGAAGCCCCATCTTATCTGCCTCAGTGCAGCAAGCATTCCACACTATTGTCCAGGAGAGGTCAGTGGAGATGAGAGTGCCCAGAAATGAAAAAATTTGGACCATCTCAACACAGTCCTCGCTGACGTTAAGGGGAAACAAATCCATCCTGTCTATGATGAGCTCCTTTATTTTAGAGGTGTTCAGAGTCAGGTTGTTGACTGAACTCCATGATGTTGTTTTCTAGACCTCATCTCTATAAGCTGTCTCATCAAGCCTTGCAATCACCGTTGTGTCGTCCACAAATTTAATATAGGTGTTACTGTGATGGGCTGGACTGAAGTCATAGGTGTAGAGGGAGTACAGTAAAGGTCTCAGCACACACTCTTGTGGAGTGCTAAGTGTGCAGATGACACATGAGTGCACATTTTCAGAGTCTGAGGGCGACTGGTGAGAAAATCCTTTATCCAGTAACAGGTGAGTGTGGGAGTCCTAAGTCAACCAGTTTGTTGACTAGAATATCCAGGATTATAGTATTAAATGCTGAACTGTAATCAATGAACAGCATCCTGATGGAGCTCCCCTGGTGTTCTAGATGATTCAAAGCAGTGTGAAAATCTAGCGCTATGGCATCTTCAGTTGACCTGTTTGCTTTGTAGGCAAAACTGATCAAAAGTGAGAGGGAGACTGGCTTTAATGTGGCTTTAATGTGATTCAAAACCAGCCTCTTGAATCACTTCATAATCACCAGAGTGAGTGCCACTGGACCAAAGTCATGCAGACTAGATGATCAACTATGTAACTACCACAATTGCCAGGAGAAGAGGACTGAAGAGGACTGAAAAGCAAGGAATGAATGAAGAACAATAATTAATACATTCATTCAATTTCTGTGCATGTGCACTTCACTTTTGCACTCCATATGCTTTTAATACTATTGTGTATGTATACAGAGGATATTGTATATATAAAGAGGACTCCAGTGGCAACCTGTGAAGCTCTGGTGAACTCCATGCCCAAGAGGGTTAAGGCAGTGCTGGAAAATAATGGTGGCCACAAAAATATTGACACTTTCGGTCCAATGTGCACATTTTCACTTAGGGGTGTACTCCCTTTTGTTGCCAGTGGTTTAGACATTAACGGCAGTATGTTGACCTATTTTGAGGGGACAGCAAATTTACACTGTTACACAAGCTGTACACTCACTACTTTACATTGTAGCAAAGTGTCATTTCTTCAGTGTTGTCACATAAAGAAAAAATTAATTTAAAAAATAATTTTTTTTTTTTTTTTTTTATTTTTTTTTTTTTTTTTTTTTTAATATAAAAAAAAAAAATATTTTTTTTTTTTTTAAAAAAAAAATAAATTAAAATTATAAATGCACCTGCTCTGTGACTGATTGTTGTCCTATAGACAGACTCTCCCACCTCAGCTGTAGTTCTCTGCAGTTCATCCAGAGTGATCATGGGCCTCTTGGCTGCATCTCTGATCAGTCTTCTCCTTGTCTGAGCTGAAAGTTTAGAGGGACGGCCAGGTCTTGGTAGATTTGCAGTGGTCTGATACTCCTTCCATTTCAAAATGATCGCTTGCACAGTGCTCCTTGGGATGTTTAAAGCTTGGGAAATCTTTTTGTATCCAAATCCGGCTTTAAACTTCTCCACAACAGTATTACGGACCTGCCTGGTGTGTTCCTTGGTCTTCATGATGCTCTCTGCGCTTTCAACAGAACCCTGAGACTATCACAGAGCAGGTGCATTTATACAGAGACTTGATTACACACAGGTGGATTCTATTTATCACCATCAGTCATTTAGACCAACTTTGGATCATTCAGAGATCCTCGCTGAACTTCTGGAGTGAGTTTGCTGCACTGAAAGTAAAGGGGCCGAATAATTTTGCACGCACCACTTTTCAGTTTTTTATTGGCTAAAAAAGTTTAAAATATCCAATAGATTTCGTTCCACTTCACAATTGTGTCCCACTTGTTGGTGATTCTTCACAAAAAATTAAAATTTTATATCTTTATGTTTTGAAGCCTGAAATGTGGCAAAAGGTTGAAAAGTTCAAGGGGGCCGAATACTTTCGCAAGGCACTGTATAATCAAATATTTACAAAAATGTGAGGGGTGTACTCACTTTTGTCAGATACTGTATTTTAATATATAAAATATATATATATAGTAGGTGGACTACTGAATCACTACTATTGGGGCTCCCAGCCAGCTCCATCAAAACCCTTCAGATGATTCAGAATGCAGCAGCACTTGTCTTTAACTAGCTGACAGAACCCATGTCACACCCCTCTTCATCTCCTTCCACTGGCTTCCTGTAGCAGACCACAAATTCAAGGCCTTGATGCTCACATACAAGATCTTGTCTGAAACAACACCCCCCTACCTCAACACTGTATATATAAATGTCTGATACTCTGTATTACAAATATTCTTTATTTTTCCCTACAAAAGCAGTCTAATTATGTTAAGGACATTGGTTAAAAGTGAACAAAAAGGGAACAAAAAGGGAAATTGGTTAAAAGGGTTTTTTTCTGACTTGTTTAAAATGTATTGTCTTTGTAATTTTTGAGCTACGATACAGGTTGAAATAATATTGTTGGTGTTAAGAGCAGAGATAAGCAGTGAATATGTCTGGGAGGGACATATGTTGAGATTTGAAATTGGGTTGTTTTTATTAGCCCCGGTTTGGGGGGAGTTAAATATTACAGACCTGGCATCCCTCTCCTGCAGCAACAGAATCTACACTGCGCTATTCTTCAAATCAGGTCAGTCTCATGGCATTAACAGTACACCATCAACTTAGTATCAACATAAACTCCATTTTGGAAACAAATAATTGCTAATAATTGTATTATGTGTGTGTGAGTGTATGTGTGTGTGTGTGTGTGTGTGTGTGTGTGTGTGTGTGAATGGGTGAAAGATAACCAGTGCAAAGCGCTTTGGAACCACTAAGATTAAGAAAGCCTTATATAAGTACAGACCATGTACCATTTACTATATGATTGCAAGTAATTCTCTGTTTGATTAGCGAAAGTGCATTTGCCATATGCAATAACCTGAGATTTGGTGTCCTGTTTTGTAAGTTTTGAAGTGCGCAACATGGAGAGAAGAGGAATGAGGAATGCAGCAAATATGTTATCTAGTATATTGTACAGTCCATATACGATTTGGTACTTTTATTTTTATTTTATTTTTTTAGGAACAAAATGAATAAAATACAAATCGACTGGCTAAGGAAAAACAGGTTAGGAACCACTGCTATAAAATGAAATGGGGGGGGGGGTCTCCAAGAAAAAAAAGGTTGGAAAACACTGCTGTAAATAAAATATGTATATTTTGGTGTACGTAAAAGATGCCTTCGAAAAACACGTCCATTGGACAATGATAATAATGAGTTTTTATTGGTCACATATACATTATAGCAAAGTGCAATTCTTTTTTCTTCACATACCCCAGCATGTCAGGATGCTGTGGTCAGAGCGCAGGGTCAGTCATGATACAGTACCCCTGGAGCAGAGAGGGTTAAGGGTATTGCTTGGCAGCTTGGCAGTGCTGGGGCTTGAACACGTGATCTTCCGATCCGAAGCCCACAGCCTTAAAAGCCAAGCCACCTCTGCCCAAGCTGGACAAGCTAGATATTGTCATGAGCATAGAGAAGAAATACAACATTACTGCTGCTGTTGTTGTCTCCTGCCGGACTGCTAATGGGTTCATTATGAGCAGATTTTTACAGTAGCGCATGTTGTTATGTACAACATATTCTGGTTGTCTGATTCATGTACGCTTACCTTTATTCTTATAACTATTTTCTGTAATTACCCAATAATGTTGGAGATCCTATGGTTTGATCTTTACAAATGCATATTACTCTGAGATATGATACAGTAGGCTAGGGTCACTAAATCTGAAATTGTATAGCTACTGAAATATGTTACCCCTCTTTATTTTATAATAACTGAATAAAATGTCATAAGGTGATTCATGTGATGTGTCAGCTCCTCTTCTTTCTATTTTATGAAGCATATTGATGATATATTGATATATTTATAGATAGTAGGGCACCGTTCGGCTCCTCTGACACTGCATTCCGCTTCAGTGTCTGCTCTCGTGCACGTTCCCGTGCGAAGATTAGCTGAACAATGGTCACAGATTTTGAAAGGTGTCCGATTTCGGCACAACAGTGCGTAGACGCAGACACACTGCCAGCAGAATGTTTTATCAGCAGTGGAAATTGTTGTACTTTAGCTCCCCACAAATGACACATCCTACACAAGCCAATCAGATAATGGTGACATTGCAACATACTTAAAAGGCATGTAATGTCGTTCCTAGTTCACTAAATAATGGGACCGACCCCTGCACCAGAGAGCATGTGCGCACGCTTGGAGATCGAGGGTGGGAAATCCGCCAACATCAAGCCACGCAGGACATCTCAAGGAAGATCTCATCAAATCATTGTTGAACATTCGCAGAGAAAAAAATCAAACTGTAAGTAAAGAAAGATCCTTAAATTTCCCCTTTTTTGGCATCTTTGTGTTTGTAGGAGTTCTGAGACATTTATAGTTAAAAACTGTCATTAATATTTGGCATATAATATAATGTGATTTCAAATTTGAACTTGCACTTCTCTCCATGGTTCAGTGACTGTGTACAAGGTGCCAAATAATAAAGACAAAACCTTTCACATGGCATTCTGCTTTGAGCTGAAAAAGAAGAAGTATTTTCCTGTAGTCGAGAAGGACTCGAAGAAAAAAATGAAGTTAGAGGTAATTTCTCCACATTAACTTATTTTTCTATAAAAAGCTTGCCCATCTCTTGTTTTACTCAAATGTTGAATATGCCAGATTGATTTTGTTATTGTGATGCATTATTGTACATGTGTGCATTATCTGAAACACAGAACTGCAACACAATATAATGTACTTCTTTTACGTTAGTATAGCTATAGATGTATATGATACATACTATTTAGGTTTACTATTTATATTAAATCTATGCTATGCATACATTTTTATATTTCTATCTTTAAATTTAATTACATTTTTCAATATATTGAGTATTTATCTTATATGTATTTGTGCCTTGTCTTTTATGTATGCTGCCGGAACTCTCTAATCATATCTCGTGGTTTTATTAAGAAGAAATTCCTTTTCGTTTATGTTTACAGTTAATGTTTGGTTTTTGAATGCTATTTTCCCTGCCCCCTTTGCAGATACAGGCACAGAGTGAGCCCAAAATGTTCAGTGACAGATTCCTGTTCAGGTGGGCTGATCATAATAATGAATATGGAAGCCTGTGCTCAGTGGCAGATCCTAGCCAATATCTGCATGTGCTTGACAAAGATGTCATCCTTATGCCCAAACCATATAGTGGTTTCAGAGTCCGCAATCTTGACACTAAAATATATAAATCGAAACGCTTAGTGTGCAGAACAGTGGGGTGTGGGAAGGGCACAAAGGGTACACAAGGAATGCAGTGCAGAGGAAGGTCCTGCAGTGGAGGGGCCACCGGGGGAAGATGGAAAACAAGCGAGAAGAAGAAATGCATGATTTGATCACAGTCAAAAGCAAGAGTATTTTGTGTTCTATAAAGCTTTTTAAACACTCTTATATTAAAACTACCAGTGTGAAAATGAACGATGGCAGCGAATGCAGTTCGCAATCACTAAACGCAGAAGTAGGTTTGCATTAAGCCATTGGTGCAGGAAGGAAGAGTTCATGCTTTCTTGGTTCACTTCTAGCCACCTAGTACAAGAAACCAATCTGTATATCTCCATGAATGTCTGTGATAACAGTCCTCATATCCAGATATTTAATCTTGACCTTTTCGATGTTTATTACAGGTCATTTTTACAGGTCAATATGAAGACCTTATATTGCATGTGTAATGTATACTCACAGTACTACATTTTATATACACTAGACTACATTAATACACTTATAGATATGATTATACAACATTAGCTTATTCAATTTCCTGCTTGTTTTATGAAATGGATTGTCTGAAAGTAATGGATAAATAAGTCTCTTAACCACCTCTTTGGCTTTGTCATTATGCATTCACATCAATATTACTATACTGCTCACTGCTGTCTCTATATTCTTGTGTATTCAATGTCTATGCTGATACTGAACCACACATATGATCAATTATATGGAATATTATTAATATGATCATGAATTATATATGTACCAGGTATAAAGGAAGGGTTTGTGTTTAGCTAATTTGTTGTTGTTTTTTTTTCCTTTTATCATTATAACAACAATAATAAAGCAGTTATTAAATGTTGTTTATTGTCCTTTTTGTAATAACGGTCAGGCGATCGGCAAACAGGCATACACGGGGCAAAGCAGGAATCAAGGTCGCGGTCACGGGATACAGGGACGATATACCAAACATGAAACATAAACAATCGTGAGAGACTGGGAGCGGAGAAACCAGCGTGAACTAAACATACGAATCTTGACTATGACTGTGACTATGACTATGACTGGTAAACTATCGTAAGGAATCTAAACTAAGTATCTATTCTTATCTTATCTAATATTCTGCGCTGTGTGCTGGGAGGCACGCGGTATATATAAAAACATAATTAGCCTCGTAATGGCTGACAGCTGAGGGCAATTCAGACACACGTGAAACAATAGCCAATGACAGAACAGGGAGGAGACATAAAAAAACATAACAAATGCATGTGTCTAAATGTCACGATTGTCAACAACGAAGAAGCAGGTGCACTCACATGCTCTGCAATAATCCAAAAGGCAATGAGAAAATCCTATTGGCTTTTTGCCGAGTTGACCAGGGTGAAAACTTCATATATGTCATCCCTGTAGCACTGAATTTGAAGTTAATGGATGTTGTGATGGATCTGTTGATATAATTTCAGTTTTTGCTTTCTGCTTTGACATGTGCAGTCACAGACTCTTTTCTTTTTCACTTGGGTCAGTGGGTAGCCCACAATCCTCCCAGCCAAGCTCCTGAATGAGTTCCTAAACAGAAGCAGAACATTTTAAAATGGATTAATCATTTATTGTTCAACAAATCACACATGCTTCCAAAAAACTGTAAGACCAATGACACTGACCCTCTGAGTTTTTGGTTTATAGTTTTTGGTTTATTTTGGTTTGAGTTGACAAGATATTTTCAATGCAGTGAAATATTTTCATGTTTCCATCCTGTCCACAAAAAGACATTTGTCATTAAGGTTTAATTTGTGCAATAGCCTATAGTCAGCTTGGAATTACGCAAGTGTAAAGTGAATTACACAAGAGAGTCTGAAAGCTTCAAATATAAAGTAAATACACTGAATTCAACTCAGCACAGCTGTTTCCCACAGGAGAGAGAATTCCAGCACAAACCCGCTCTGGGGAAAAAACATTCTAATAAAATTTATGCATGTTCAGATATAATTTAAAGAAGGCACTACACACAGCAGCGCATTAATACTATTACAGTTAATTAAAACGCAGCTTTGCTCTAATAATAACACTAGATTCCCTAACATATCATCCAGCCTAATGATGGGGGATAACAAGTGGTAATGTAGAGGCTATCTAGATGAAGAATTCACATTTTTGAAAAAAACCAACAAAAAAAACCAGAAAAAGTTTAATTCTATTGATTAACTGAGAAAGAAACTCACTTGTTCGCCACTCATTCTGACTTCTGTATACCTGGTTAATGTAATGGATGTTGTAATGCTTCTCCCAGGAGGCTAGTGTAAATTGACCACCTGTTTGTAAATGGAAGTTTCTCAGCTGCATTTGTTAGAAAATATGCTTTTTCTCATCCCAATTCAATTCATATCCCAATTGCTTTTGTTTGATTTGTTCATTGCAAACAGCTGAAAGTCTGTAAATTTTGACAAACTTGATTTGCAATGGGGGTTGAATCATTTTGATACTGAATACTGCATACTGTAACTGTATACTGAATTTCTGAGGGATGTTTCTATGTCTCTAATCAAAGCTATTGAGACACTTCGACTTGTGTCTTTAAATATGTAATTTGCTCCTCTCAAAGGCCATTTCACCTGAGTGGGACACATACAGTGCTCACTTGCACTAGCTCTCTCTATCTCATAAGCTTCAGTATTATGCATATCCCTTTATCAGTCGAATCAAAGCTTTATTTTGCTGTGCCTTTTTAAAAAAAAATATTTGTGATGCAATTGATATTTTTTGTGCTTTTTTTTTTGGAAAACTACTTGAATTGGTGAGATTGCAATTGCACAAAATAGTTTTCCATGGCCTTCCACAGTGATGTTTGTTGGTAAATGAGACTTTTTAGCTGTACTCATGTTCAACGCACATGAATCAAAGGGGGCTTTGGCTGAATGCACTTTGTAATGACGTCACATGACACGCCTTGGCCCAAATCTGAGGAAATTCTGCAATCGCAATATCCTGGAAGGACTACTTTGCCTTGAGTCACTTCAGGCCTACTGAAGTGCTTTAATGTCTTGTCATTTCAGTAACGGATGTTTGAGTGCCTGCATAAATTAAGAATGACAACGTTATGAATCATTATTTTAATGAACAGATAAAAGGTATAATCAGTGCTGGCAGTCACTTGGAGGTTCGCCTTCAATATTTGAGAATACTGGAGTGAGGTTTACACTCAGCTTTTTGCTGGCAGTCAGGTTTTCATTTAATATCTGTTGATATTTGATTAAGACCATGATGCCATGTATCCTAACAAAATGTCCAGGTCCTCTGGCTGAAAAACAGCCCCAAAACATTAAAGAGCCACGACCATATTTAACCGTGGGCATGAGGTACTTTTCTATATGGCTACCCGTCTGTGTGCACCAAAAACTATGTCTAATCACGTTTGTTTATTAACAAAAGCTCTATTTTGGTTTCATCTGACCATAGAACCCGATCCCATTTCAAGCTCCAGTTGTGTCTGGAAAACTGAAGACACTTGAGTTTGTTTTTGGATGAGAGCAGAGGCTTTTTTCTTGAACCCCTTCCAAACAGCTTGTGGTGATGTAGGTGACTTCGGATTGTAGTTTTGTAGACTTTCTGACCCCAAGACATTACTAACTTCTGCAATACTCCAGCTGTGATCCTTGGAGATTTTTTGGCCATTCGAACTGTCCTCTTCACAGTGCATTGAGACGATATAAACACACGTCCAATAACAGGTTGATTTATAACATTTCCAGTTGACTGGAACTTCTTAATTATTTCTCTGTTGTTGGGAATGGTGGGGTTTAACTAGGAATAAAAACCACTACAGAAAGAAGCACACATTTATTACATAGCAGTGAAGATTTCATGAATTTTTTCATTGGTAAAGTTGTATCATTAGTCGTGAGTCCCCTTTGTGCAGTTCGCTATGGAGCATGTGAGCGCGCTCCATTAGCTTCTCCATTGTGGACAGCAGTGACATCCCGCCACGTGCACTTGTTATTGTTTATGTCATGTCTCCTCCCCGTCCTGTCATTAGTTGTGGTGTCACGTGTGTCTGTATTGCCCTCAGCTGTTAGCGGTTACAAGGCTGATCATGCCAGCATATATACCGCATGCCTCCCAAGACTCAACACGGAATATTAGATAAGTTTAATGCGATAGTCATAGTTATAGTCACAGTTCATAGTTTCATGTTTCATGTTTAAAGTCATAGTTCATGTCATGTTTAGTGTTTAGGTTAGTTAGTTTAGTTCACTGGTTTCTCCGCCACCAGTCCCTCGCTGCTGTTCACGTTGCATATTTTGAATCTTGACCCTGTTTTCCGTGACCATGACCATGATCCCTGCCCTGCCCAAGTTTATGCCTGTTTGCCGATCATCTGCCCTTTGTATGTTTTGGATTACGTTTATGGATCATGTTTTGGATTTGTCTACCTGTCTCTCTTTAAATAAAACTATCGTTCCAACTGCGTTTGCATCTGTCCTATCTTCCGTTATGTCACGATACGCGACAAGTTGAAAATATTAGATGTGAAATTCAGGCTATTAAATTAAAACCATACAGTTTTCTACCTAACCCTGAAGATGATTATATAGCAATATCAGATCAACGATTAGAATGTTTTACTTCCCTTAGAGAGACCAAATTAATTAATCTCTTCAACGAAATCATCAACTTGCATACTAGATCCTTTACCTACATCTTTCTTTAAACAGATTTGTCCTGGAGTAATTGAACCGCTTCTAAATCAAATAAATTCTTCCCTTAGCACTGGCTATGTACCTAAATCACTTAAATTAGCAGTTATTAAACACTTGAATAAAAAACCTGACCTTTACCCCTCTCAAATGTCCAGCAATAGACCTATATCAAATCTCCCCTTTTTCTCCAAGATCTTAGAAAAGGTTGTAGCACAGTAGCTATGCTCCTACTTACATAGGAACAACATTCATCAAATGTATCAGTCGGGATTTAGACCTCATCATAGCACAGAGACAGCGTTAGTTAAAGTAATAAATGACCTACTACTGGCCTCTGATCAGTGTTGTGTCTCACTGTTTGTGTTAATCGACGTTAGTCCAGCTTTTGATACTATAGATCACACTATTCTCCTTGATAGATTAGAAAATGTTGTTGGCATTAAGGGAACGGTCCTCTCCTGGCTCAGGTCTTATTTGACCAATCGTTATCTGTTCGTAGGTGTAAATGGCAACTTCTCCACGCATACCGAGGTTAAATTTGATGTTCCACAAGGTTCTGTTTTAGGCCCACTGCTTTTTACTTTATATATGCTACCTCTAGGTCAAATTATTCGTAAACATGGAATTAGCTTCCACTGTTATGCTGATGATACACAGCTGTAGGTTTCAGCAAAGCCAGAGGACAGACAGCAGCTTAGTAAAGTTGAGGATTGTGTAAAGGATATTCGACGTTGGACGTGTTGTGTTTAAAATTATACATAAAATAAACACGAGGGAGACAAGTATGATTGATATGTCATTTTTATTGGAAATTAACGGGACTGGTGGGTGCGTAATCCTGAGGGAAGAGACAAGGGGATGAAAATGGTGTATGGCCAGAAGACAGGGTATAACGAGCATATGTGTAATATGACGAAAACTGAGAGGAGGGGGGGCTGGCAGGTGAATAGAGAGAGAAAGAGGAGTGGTCAGAGCCCAGATCAGAGAAGGCGACATCATCCTCAGAATGAAAGCTGGAGGGAGGGTCAGGCGGAGGGTCTGTCTGTGTAGAGGCGTCGACACACACATTCTCAGGGAGGATTCGGTAGCGGACAGGTGTGGGGAACCCCGCATTTCCATTGGTGGTAGGGGTGTGAAAAACGTCAATTAACACAGTGATGTCAGCTGTGAGATGCGCTACCTGATAGCGAGTGTTCAGATCCAAATCCACCCCCTCCAATGGAGGGAAGAGGGAAAAAGGGCGGGCACCTAGACGCACACATAGAGGTATTAGGTGGATATTGATAAACAGGATATATATATAAATATATATAATAGTTAAATAGAAATATACAACAGATACAAAAGTTAATTATAAACCAGACAAATAGGAGTAAAAGATAAATGGAACTTACTCATAATGCTGAAGAAAAAAAGAGTCTTGTCTATCTGGAAGGGTGGGTCGTGCTGTAGACAGGGGGCTTTAGATGTTTACAAAAACCATAAGCTATTTATACGAATAGCTGCGTTACACTGCACCTGTGTGACCAAGGTCGTTGCTCCAAATTGTTTACGTTTTCTCTCTCGTTGCACCAAAATTGTTTTGTTTTCTCGCTATCCGCACAACAACATTACATTTACATTAGCAGACGCTTTTATCCAAAGCGACTTACAAATAAGCAAAGCGATATATCAAGCAGGAACAATACAAGTATGCTACTATACAAGATCCATTAATTGAATACCAGAGGAAGCAAAGTGTACAGAGTAGAGGTGTAAGTGCAATTTTTTTTTTTTTTTTTTTAGGAGATGTTAGGTGTTCACGAAAAGGTGGGTCTTTAGCTGTTTTTGAAGATAGTGAGAACTCTGCAGTCCGGCTTCCAAACCTAATGGTAATCGTGAGGGGCTGGTAAACAACATAATGGTAATCGCAAGTGGATTGTTTTCTATTCTAATGGTAACTGTTGGGGAGGGTTATTTAATCCTCACGGTAGATGTAGATGAGCTTTTTTTAACCCTATTGGTAATGAGATCCCAATCTTTCTGAAATTTATTGGTAATATTCTCTGTACATAAGCTATAAATACTGGAGCTTAAGCTCCAGTTATCAGATCACTTCTGGGAATTCTCATTGGTGTGGATCTCGTGTGGTGGACCGAAATAAAAACTGGACCCTTGCCTTTCCTCACTCACGGCTAATTGTCTCTTTTTCTATCTCAATTTGGTTTACGGATGTGAGTATTTGCTTCTAATTTTAATTGTCTTTGGGTAATAGGCTGGATTAGGGCCTTCAGACGCTTATTAACTTCCTCTTATTTAATTCTGATAAGACACAAGTACTTGTACTAGGACCACGTGTAGCTAGAAGTAATCTTTCTGATCACACAGTAACTCTGGATGGACTTTCTGTTTCATCATGTGCAGCAGTAAAGACTCCAGTCTATCATTTGATGCTCATGGTAATAATATTGCTAGCATAGTCTTCTTAGAAATATTGCTAAGATAAGAAATATATTGTCACTACATGATGCAGAAGTTTTAGTTCATGCTTTCGTCACCTTTAGACTAGATTATTGTAATGCATTACTATCTGGATGTTCTAGTAGGAGCATAAACAAACTCCAGTTAGTACAGAATGCAGCTGCTAGAGTCGTAACTAGAACCAGAAGATACAAGCACATCAGCCCGATCTTATCCACGCCGCACTGGCTCCCAGTGAAATCACGCATTGATTATAAAATACTATTATTGACTTTTAAAGCACTAAATGGTCTCACACCACAGTATCTAAGCGAACTTTTGGTTTTCTAGGATCTGCCACGCCTACTTAGATCAAAAGGTGCAGGCTATTTGAAGGTATCTCAAATAGTGAAATCTTCAGCAGGGGGAAGAGCTTTTTCTTACAAAGCGTCACAGTTATGGAATAGCCTTCCAATTAGTGTTCGGGACTCAGACACAGTCTCAGTGTTTAAGTCTAGGCCTAAAACGTATTTGTTTATTCAAGCCTACCATGAGTAGACTTTCTGTTACACAAAGCACAGTCTTAACAATCTCTCCTTCTCTCCTTCTGCCGAGCCTTTCTTCTCTCCGGACCTGCCTGATCCGTTCAGATGCCCTACCTATGGATGGCGCTCTACTCCAATTCCAGATGGACACACTCACTGTGGGTGCTGAGACAACAGTTGCTTCTAAGGCCCAGGGACTGCAATTACCACATGTAGTTTTGCACTCGGGTCTCCTTTAAACAGTGGACTAGTTCAACAAACAGACTGCATATTAAATCATAATGAACTTTCCTTTATTTTTGCACTGTTGTTACCCAGATGAGGATGAGTTCCCTTCTGAGTCTGGTTCCTCTCAAGGTTTGTTCCTCTTAACATCTTAGGGAGTTTTTCCTCACCACAGTCGCCACCGGCACCACCGAGATAAATTCACACATTTAAAATCTGTATCCCGTGTTTATATGTTTCTGTAAAGCTGCTCTGAGACAATGACTACGTTTATATGGACAGCAGTAATCTAATTATTGACCTTATTTTGAGTAAGACAATATTGTGATTAAGGCGTTTACGTGAGTATACACATATTCCTTTCATGTTCAAGTTTTACGTGTTATAGAACATAGAGCGATTAACGACACACATCATTACGTTACCGCGCCATGGTATCCAATGTTCCCTCCAGAATTTCACGTATCGACATACAGTTCGTCTTCGTTATGGCACCTTATACAGGTGTGGGTGTTTTTATTTTAAAAATTTTTATGAACGCTTCAAGTGAAGTTAATTATTTGTCATGCTATACGTGCAAATAGACGACTCCTTGAAGCTGTGGGCTGCGTCCCAAACCACGTACTTACCGACTATATAGTAGCAAAGATATATATATTTCACCAACTATATAGTAGGTAAATACGCAGTTTTGGACGCAGCTGTGCTCTTTTGTTTGGCATCAAATGATTGAGCACTGCCGACGTGTCCTGTCGCAAAACTCTCACACGACGTTAATAGTGTGATTAAGGTGTGTACATGTCTGTAGTACACATTGCTAATGTGACTAAAACAGGAATACTACACACGTCTTAATTCCATTTGTGTTTTTTCTTCGAGTATGACTTTAATCAGATTAAGGTAATAAAAAATTGCTGTTTACATAGTAGTTTTTTAATCAGAGTATCGTCTTAATCGGCTTAATATCAGATTATTGTTGTCCCATGTAAACGTACTGACTGTCCATTGAAAAAAGCGCTATACAAATAAAATGGAATTGAATTTAATTTAAATGGGCATTTTCAATGTTTGTGCTATTTTCTTATAGCCATTTCCCATTTTGTGAAGCTCAACAACCTTTTGCCGCACATCACAGCTATATTCCTTGGTCTTACCCATTGTTATAAATGACTAGGGCAATTTAGCCTATGTGTTACCTCATATTTATACCCCTGTGAAACAGGAAGTCATGCTTGAACAATTTCCTGTTCCTAGTCACCCAGGTGTGCTAAAAACTATTTTTTAAATATCAATGGGAATATACTGCAAATATAGTTTTCTCATATAAATTATTTGGTATTTAGTAAATAATTTAGTATTTAATAAACCTGTGTTGTGTCTATCTGTCTGTCTGTCAGTCTGCCGGCAATTATTATATGAATCTATTTTTGGCCATACACAGCTAAGCCAGGGGTGTTAAACTCGAATTCAGCCTAAGCCACATCATTTCTGTGAGAGGCCATACTCTATGGCTGTTAATAAAAAAAAAATTATATATATATAACCTAGGTTCTGAACTTAGAATAGAATGTTTCTAGGATAAAGAAGAGCTAACAGCCCAACTCAGCTCAGTGAAACAAAAGAAGAATTTGTTAAAAAGAAAAATATTTTGGTTATCCTGTTATTAGGTTCATCATTAATGGCTATGTGGGTTTTGGCCTGGAGACCTGGAGAACTCAGCATTCCTATCCTTGGAGTAACAGCAGATGAAAGGGTTTTCACACATGGCTGAAATAATAAGACAAAAGCCAACCATGACTCAGTGTAAATATAATACCTTTTAAAACATAACAATGTCAGAGATTATATGATAGGGAATGTATGGGGATAAATATTTTGCCTATAAAATGTCAAGTGGAGCTGCTTTTTTATTGTATTACACAAACACAAATATACTTACCAGAAATGGTCTGTTATCTGGGAACAATCTTGCTGAATTTTTTACACACAAAGCTTTGCCAGAAGTAAATGGGAAGTAATGAAAAGAGTAATAAAAAGAGGAATATCACAGGCACACAGACACACACACACACACACAGTTACATTTGCTTCACATTTGCTTCACATATATAAAAAATGTAAGTATATTAAAAAAAAATCAATATTTTTTTCGGAAAAAAGGTTTTTTGGGATGATTACCGGGAGTCTGTATCATTTGGAGTCATGCGGTGAGACCTGCGACCTTGAAGTAAATCCAAAGAACTAAACTGTGATTCAGATGTCAGGGTATAAATGATAAATTTATTCACACCTAGTCAGCAATTCATGTACCAGAAAGTTTTTGGGGAGGTGGAAGGAAACCAGAGGACACAGAGGAAACCCACGCAGACGCTGAGAAAACTCAAGTAAGTTTAGGATCGAACTGGGGACTCAGGAGCTTTGAGGTGGCAATGCTTCCCACTGCACCGCTGTGCTGCCCAAACATTTTTCTAAACATTGCAATTTACATTTGATTTTAAATAATTGAATCAGCGAATGAACTGAGTGCCCTGAGTCAACTGAGTACCCTGTGTGAGGATTTTGTCAAATGCGACAAACGTCCAGTTGAGACAAATCCATGTGAGAGTGCATAAGAATTCTGGGGTATGCATGTGTGTATGGAAAGTTTATCCTATATTTATCCATACATCCATCTATCCATTCATTGTTAATTGACCACTTATCCTACACAGTGTCACAGGGGATCCTGGAGCCAATCCCAGGGAACTTGGGACACATGGTTGGGGACAACCTGGATGGGTTGCCAACCCATCGCAGGGCACAATCACACAATATGGATAATTTGGAAATGCCAATCAACCAACAACACATGTCTTTGGAATGGGAGATGAAACTGAAGTACCCAGAGGAAACCCCTGATGCACAGGTAGGATATACAAACTCCACACACATGGGGCAGAGGTAGGATTCAAACCACCAACCCTGGAGGTGCGAGGCAAACATGCTAGGTGTTTTCAATCAGTGGGATGACAAGCAGGTGTGAGTGAGCACCCTGTTTTATTTAAAGAACAGGGATATATCTTCATAAGTTTGATCTTCACAACACATGTTTGTGGAAGTGTATAAAGGCACAAACAAATGAGATTTCTGAGGACCTTGGAAAGAGTTCTAGATCCTCATCATGCTAAAAAGGTTACAAAACCATCTGTAAAGAGTTTGGACTCCACCAATCCACAGTCAAATAGACTGTGTACAAATGGAGGAAATTCAAGACCATTGTTCCGTCCTCAGGAGTGATCAATCAACAAAGATCACTCTAAGAGCAAGATGTGTAATAATCCTTAAGGTCATGGTTAAAAATATACATAAAATAAACATGAGGGAGACCTAGTATGAGTAGTATGAGTAATAGGTAATTTTATTGAAAATCAGCAGTGAGATGCACGATTTGTTGGCGGGTGCTCGAATCCAAATCCAGCCCTTCCAATAAATGGGCACCTAGAACACATAGAGGAGGTATTAGGTGGATATTGATGAACAGGATTCACATTTTGGGATTGACACACTATGGTTTAATAGTCACAGAGAAGGAGAGTTAGGGAGGCGCACACACATAGATAACACACACACACACTCTTGCGCATTCAGGGTCAGGCGTGCAGACATAGCACACACACACTCTCTCTGTCTCTCCCTCTCTCTCTCTAACACCCCCTCCCGAAGGCCCGAACGCACACTCTCACAACATTAGAACTTTACAAGAATAAATAGTATTAAGATATTATTAGGGTAATTTAATAATATTATGAAGTAGGGAGTACAGTAAACCATGTGCAAGTAGTATAACCATATATATAAAATAGAAATATAAAAACAGATCTGAAAGTAAATTATAAACCAGAAAAATAGGGAAAAAATGTAAAAGAAACTTACTCATAATGCAGAGGATAAAGATTCTTGTCCCGCGGGGATGGGTCTGGCATGCTGTAGACATGGGCCTTGAATGTTTGGGAGAGAACCATGAGGAGCTATTTATACTTGGAACTAATGAAATTGTCCACCATCAGCAGAACACTGAACATGGAGGGAGAAAACCCACTGCAGTCTCACTAAAAGTGAACATTTTGCGCATCTGCAGTTCGCTAAAGATCATGGGAACAACAAGAAAGCTATTGGGAAAATGTTTTGTGGAAGGATTAGACCAAAATAGATATTTTTTATTTAAATGAGAAGTGTTATGTTTATACCGTGTTGATATTTATGTAAAGCTGCTTTGAGACCATGTCTATAGTAAAAAGCGCTATACAAATAAAATTGAATTGAACTGAAATTATGTTTGGAGAAAGGAAAACACTGCATTCCAGCATAAGAACCTTATCCCATCTGAGAAACATGATGGTGGTAGAATTGTAGTTTGCCTGTGTATCGTAGTTTGCGTTGCTGCAGCTGGTCCAGGAGGGCTTGCAATCATTGCTGGAATAATGAATTCTGAAGTATACCAGTGATTTCTATACGAAAATTCTGTCCATGATCTGAATCTCAAGAGAAAGTGGGTCATGCAGCAAGAAAAAGACCCTAAGCACACGTCATTCCACCAAAAAATGGTTAAAAAAAGAATAAAGTAAATCTTTTGAAATGGCCAAGTCAAAAATCCTGACCTTAATACAAATGTTGTGGAAGGACCTGAAGCAAGCAGTTCATGTGAGAAACCCACCAACATTCCAGAGTTGAAGCTGTTCTGTACTGAGGAACGGGTTAAAATTCCTCCAGAACGATGTGCAGGAGTGATCAACAGTTACCGCAAATGTTTCGTTGCAGTTATTGCTGCACAAGGTGGTCACACCAGATGAGCAAAGGTTCACATACTTTTACCCCTCACAGATATGTAATATTGGATCATTTTCCTCAATAGATAAATGACCGAGTATAATATTTTCTCATTTGTTTAATTGGGTTCCCTTTATTTACTGTTAGGACATCTGATATTGTTTTAGGTCATATTTATGCAGATATATAGAAAATTCTAAAGGGTTCACAAACCTTCATGCACAACTGTAAGTGTTTGGACCTAGCTTATTGCTGTTATTATGCAGAGACTTGTTTGTTGTGTGCTCTATATCTTGTAGGACTGAAATGTATTTATCATTTATAGTGCTGCACCGATGTATCGGCTGATAATCGGTATCTGCCTATAAAGGCTATTTTCTCCCACTATTGGCTATCGGCAGATAGTTTAAAAACATCCGATGGTCAGGGCCGATTATATCCTGTCAATAAAAAGAAGGCAGGAAAACACATCAATTTTATAAAGCTGATGTCTCTTGTGTGGAATGATGTCAAGACTACAGTTTGGAATCTCTGTAATCTCTGCACTGCTAAAAGTTTTTACACCGGACGCTGCAGCGGTGAAACGAGTCCGGCCCGCCCCCGCCCCCGCCCCCCGAATTAAAGGGTCAGTACGCTGTTGAATGATGTAAATGAAGAAGAGTTATAAAAACATATATATTGCTACATATTGCACCAAAAAATATTTGTAGAGTAATATATTTCATATGTAGTTCATGTTAATAAGTTTTTGTCAGGTTTTTTTTTTTTAGAATTCAGTCAATGTTAATATGAATTAATAACATTCAATAAATTAAGAAGTCTTACTTGAATCTTTATTTAGTTCATGTGTTAATGTTAATTAGAGTAATGTGTTTTCTGTTTATGAGACCAGTTACTGTCAACTTGTTGAAATGAAGAGAATAAAGTTTTTATTAGCAGTTCTTTCAGAATTGTAAAATGAATTATTATTATTAATGTAAAAGAAGGCATAAAAGGCAGAAATATCGGTATCGGCTGATATCCCTCTGAATAATCCGTTATCAGTATCGCCTGAGAAATTTACTGTACTATCGATGCATCTCTAATAATTGAATTAATTGAATAGCCTACTATTATATCAGCTGCTATACTTTTTTTTTTTAATCTAGCTAGTGTCAGGTGTGAACACACCAATATTATAATGTTTCATTTGTGCATGGGTTTATTAGATTAAGTATGGTGCGTTTGTGTTCACATTACAATTTGTTTTAAAAGCTGAATTTTTTTTTTTCCAGAAAAAACAGTGAAGGGAGACTTTCTGTGAGATATGTCTGCTTCTGTATTTAAGTGCTTAATTTACAACACTACAGACCTTAAGCATTCCTTGTTCGTCAGTTTGAGCATATTAAACATGTATATTAAAATGCATGAATATTCTGATTCTTTTCTAATAAAAACATAAACTATTCATAAATCTAGTGAAAGTAATTATTTTTTTACGCATTAATAATCAAGCATAATGTATATACCCAGCAGGTTACAATTAATATATTTTATAGTTTTAAAATTAAAACCTTCAAACTGACTGTCCCTCAGTGGTGGAATACACACACACACACACACACACATTTATAATAATAAAATCAGGTGTGCTGCTGGCCAAATGGGTGCCCTAAGCAGAAATGTATTGTTATGCCCCCCTCCGTTCCCTCCCCTCCAAATGCTATTAAAGTTACTTCTTTTTTTCCCCAAACACCCACACACATCTACATTTAATAAAATATGTTTTATTATTTTTATGTAGCTCTATAGCATAAAATACAAACTAAAATAAGACCCATTAAATAATTTTTTTTTAAAGAATAAATATTATAAGCAATAAAACAATAGATTAAGTAAAAAATAAACACGGACATATGTCTTCTGCCACAGCATTTCACATTTCAAATTGTACAACGGCACACTCTGGCGTTTCCTGGCAGCAAAGTTTTCAATGTGCTACTTCAATCTAAAATTTGCAAAGCACTACTTGTATTGTACCTCTGTACAAGCCTATATTAAGTTACAAAACCTTTGGGTGGACATGGTGGCAACATTCATTCATTCATTTATACATATATACATACATCTTCAAAGATCACTTTAACTTGATTTCACTCATGGACAATGGCAGGAGCCTATCCAGGGAACACTGGATGCAAGGCAGAAACACACCCTGGATAGGACACCAGTCCATTTCAGGACAAACATTCACACCTAGTGACAATTTAAGCTAGCCAATCCATCTACTGCATCATTTGGGAAGGTGGGAAGAAACATTTGAACCCAGAAAAAACCCACGTGAACACCAGGAAAACATACCAAATTCTGAATCGAATCGGGGATCTCAGAGCTGTTAATATGGGTTTTTTTCTGAGTTATGAAAGAATTGTGTATGTTTCATTTGTCAGGAATCAGTTGTTGTGATAAAGTAATATAACTTGTGAGTGAATTCTGCTAAATATTTCTCAGGTATTCAGAAGAAATTGCTCACCTATTAATTCCCCTATTAAAGTTCACCTACTAATTTGAATTTAAATGCAATGTTACAGCAGCAAGCAGAACTATAGCTTGATTTTTCCTCCATTTGATCCCCAATAAAAATGCATGTTGATGCATACATGTTAAATGTTCTTGTATTGATTTGCTAAATGTTATATTTGCTTTTTACGAATAGATTCTGTATAATAGGTTCTAATAGGCGACCAGAGCTACTTGGTACAGGGGTATGGATGGATACTTAAGGATTTCTGGTATTTTCCTCTCTTTCTTTTTCTTCTGTGACTCAACAATGTGCAGTGATCTGAGCACACTGAACTAAACTGAGACAAAACAATGTTTCTTGAAGCCAAACTATTTGCCGGTATGTTTAGATTAGTAGGTTTGAATCTGAATCCAGGGTATGGTTCGGAGCTGAGGGTGATGACCAGGCCTTGAGAAACAGAAAGATATTGTTCAGGTTCTGCCACTGAGCGCAGGCTTCCATACTCATCATTTGTTTCCCATCTAAAAAGATACTTCTCAGGGAATCCGTCAAATGGCTGGTTTATTGGCCCCAATGAAAGCTGGAAAGGTAGGGAAAAGTTTGCATTTAAACTGAATTTACATTAATAATTACATTAATAATACAGTATGCATGTTTGTATAAATGCACAGAATTACCTTCACGATGGCGTCTTTGGTGACTGGGTCGCGCTCCACTAAAGGACGATAATTTGTTTTATTCTGCTTGAAACAGAATGCCATCACCACACTTTTGTCTTGCAGTGGCACCTTGTACACAGTCACTACACCATTATGAGACACAACAAAGAACAATTTCTAATTGTAAATAATGCTGTAGATACCGAACAGTAATAGATATTGTATTATTATAGATAATAATAGTTATGACACAAATAAATAATAAATATTATCGGTATCAATGATTTTATGACTAATAATTTCTTTGCTTACAGTCAGATGCAGATTTCTGTGAATGTTTAACAACTAACTGGTGAGTCCCGGTGGTCCTCTTAAACTCAACCTTGGCGTATTTCCCACCACTGATCTCAAAACATGTTGTGACTTCCTCATAAGTTATCATGTTTCTGTAGGTTAGAATTGGACACACACATCTACATAAGTCAATTTAAGTTAAGTAACAAGACAAGTAACAATTCTTAATGCCTATTCAATGCCTAAAACATCAATCTTCACTTTGTGCCTCAGATAAGGGTACCACTGCAGCTGAAGAACCAAAGCTCAGCACCTCGGTCAGCAGCCACAGCACTACCAAGACATTCACTCCTAAAATACCTAAAGCATATGTTCACCAGGAAGGTCTAGACAAAAGCAGCCATGATTGTAAGATGATACTCTGCTCAAATGACTCACGCCATCTTCTGGGAGGAAATAAAATCTCTTTAGGAATCTATAACTCTTAATCCAAATACAAAGATCCAAAGACATTCAATGCAGCATCATTTAGTTCTATGTAACCTATGTCGATTCTCTTGCTCTGGCTTTTCAAACCTTTGTGTTGGAAGATTTTATGTGTACTTTTACAATCATTTAAAAATAAGGTCAGTGTCATTTGTATTGCTTAAAAAGGTCAGACGAAAGGTTGTATATTTATGACATTTATAAAATACCTTCAGAAACATAGTCTAGGTGTGTATAATTATGCATACAATCCTTTTTTTATGACCCATGTTAACATTTTAACTTTAAAGGTACACTGAGTTAAAAGCAAAAGCCACTCCCCAGACACTATTTTTTTTGATAGTGTGAACAGCATGTCAATAGAACAGCAATCAGAGATCTGAGCTATCCAGTCTTTTTAAGTGATGCCAAGTGAAAGTTGAAATACATCTCTCTCTCTCTCTCTCTCTCTCTCTCCTCTCTCCCCCCCTCTCTCTCTCTCTCCCTCTCTCTCTCTCTCTCTCTCTCTCTCACACACACACACACACCACACACACACACTTGATGAAAAAAGCTATAGAAACCATCACAGAAATTTTAATGGCTTCACTACAAATACTGTTACAAACCATCAGCTGACCATTAAAACCATTACCGTTATCATTATTTGTCCTTAATGGTATCCACTAGACATAACATGCCACCAATAGAAGGCAACAAATTAAACAGTAGAGCCCAACAGGGGCCATTACAGTTTCCATTAAAAAACAATACAAATCCCATTATAACCATTAAAACCATTAAAATTCCATTAATTTGAAATTTAATTCTATTCAAATTCTATGGTTTCTATAGGATGTTTTTTTTTAAGCAGAGATAGTTCCTCCTCAAAGTCTTAATCAACGATAAGACGTTATTAACGTGTGTTAATAGCGTGTAAGAGAATTCGTCTTTTGTACAAAGACGACACTGACCTGGCTTATGTGGAAGTTTCTCTCAGTGAAGAAGAGCACGCGCAGCTTCAGCCGTTCAGGTGACTTGCAGAACAGCGCGAGCTTCGTGGTTTAAAAAGTGCAAGCAGCCCACAAGCTCCCGCCCCGTCCGCCCACCACCACCTGCATCACTACCTGCTGGAGACGTTTAATAATAGTCGGGTGTCCCAAAAAGTCTCAGCACCACGTGGGTTGCGCCTTCATCAGTGGATGCTCGTGGACGTCCACGACTCGGTCGGTCCGCGACACTTCCGGTCTTTTAGAATTCGTTAATAAGCAGCAGTGCCGTGTGTGTGATGTGTTCGTCATGTTTCCTGTGAAACTCCATCACAACCTTACGACAGATTCCCGATTCCAGCCATGAGACCGATTTCAGTACGTTCTTCTTTCGTCAAAGACGTTCATAAAGGCTATCTGAAAGGCAGAGATATATATATATATATATATATATATATATATATATATATATATATATATATATATATATATATATATATATATATATATATATATATATATATATATACATATATATATATATATATATATATATATATATATATATATATATATATATATATATATATATATATATATATACATAATATATAAATATATATACATATATATATATATATATATATATATATATATATACTGCTAAAAAGAATAAAGGGAACACTAAAATAACACATCCTAGATCTGAATGAATGAAATAATCTCATTAAATTCTCCTTTCTTTACATAGTTGAATGTGCTGACAACAAAATCACACAAAAATTATCAATGGAAATCAAATCTATCTGAGGTCCAGGATCTCATCTCGGTACCTAATGGTAGTCAGGCTACCTCTGGCGAGCACATGGAGGGCTGTGCGGTCCCCCAAAGAAATGCCAACCCACACCACTACTGACCCACCGCCAAACCGGTCATCCTGGAGGATGTTACAGGCAGCAGAACATTCTCCACGGTGTCTCCAGACTCTGTCACGTTTGTCACATGTGCTCAGTGTGAACCTGCTTTCATCTGTGAAGAGCACAGGGCGCCAGTGGCGAATTTGCCAATCTTGGTGTTCTCTGGAAAATGCAAAACGTCCTGCACGGTGTTGGGCTGTAAGCACCTGTGGACGTCGGGCCCTCATACCACCCTCATGGAGTCTGTTTCTGACTGTTTCAGCAGACACATGCACATTTGTGACCTGATGGAGATCATTTTGCAGGGCTCTGGCAGTACTCCTCCGTCGGAGGTAGCGGTCCAGCTGCTGGGTTGTTGCCCTCCTATGGCCTCCTCCACGTCTCCTGATGTACTGGCCTGTCTCCTGGAAGCACTTCCATGCTCTAGACACTCCACTGACAGACAAAGCAAACCTTCTTGCCACAGCTCACATTGATGTGACATCCTGGATGAGCTGCACTACCTGAGCCACTTGTGTGGGTTGTAGACTCCGTCTCATGCTACCACTAGAGTGAAAGCACTGCCAGCATTCAAAAGTGACCAAAACATCAGCCAGGAAGCATCGGAACTGAGAAGCGGTCTGTGGTCACCACCTGCAGACCCACTCCTTTATTGGGGGTGTCTTGCTAATTGCCTATAATTTCCACCTGTTGTCTATTCCATTTGCACTACATATATACACCGAACAACCATTACATTACAACCTGATATCCATCCATTTTCTGTACCGCTTATCCTTACTGGGTTATGGGGAACCTGTGTGGTAGCTTGTGGGTATGAAGCACAAGGCAGGGGACACCCTGGACAGGGTGCCAATTAAGACCTAATATTCTGCCTAATATTGTTAGGTTCCACTTGTGCCACCAAAACAACTCTGATCCATCGAGGCATGGACTCTACAAGACCTCTGATGGTGTTCTGTGGTATCTGGCACCAAGACGTTAGCAGCAGAAGCAGGACTTGTTTGTCCAACACATCCCACAGATGCTTGATCGGATTGAGATCTAAGGAATTTGGAGACCATGTCAACACCTTGAACTCTTTGTCACGTTCGTCAACCATTCCTGAACACTTTTTGTAGTGTGACAGGGGGCATTATCCTGCTGAAACAGGCCACTGTGATTAGGAAATACTTTGCCATGAAGAAGTGTACATGGCCTGCAACAATGTTTAGGTAGGTGGTACATGACGAAGTAACATCCACATGAATGCCAGGACTCAAAATTTGCAAGCAGAACATTGCCAAAGTATCATACTGCCTCTGCCAGCTTGCCTTCTTCCCATAGTGCATCCTGGTGCCATCTGATCCCCAGGAAAACGACACGCACGCATCCAGCCGTCCACATGATGTAAAAGTAATACGTTTTCCAAAACAGGCACAGACAGAAAAAGCCTCTAACCATTTTACATACCTTCCCAAATAACATTTGCTCATATTTCTATGACTTCCTGAAAACCATATATGGAGTTATTCCTGTCTTACATTTATATGCTTCCTGTTTTAAGCAAATACACCCTTCTACCTAACCAATCAATAGTTAACCCATTGTCTCTGTTGTGTGTCAATCATGATATATACTCTGCTTTTCTTTGAATAAATGAGAGAACTCTCCCAAGACCTTGGTGTGGGAAGTGTGTGGGAGGGGAAGGGCACCATCTTTTTGTGTACTTTCGCTGTTCCCCTTCTTAAAAATCGTAACCCGAAGATTCCCAATTCCTTTTTTGTAGTTTCATTTTTATTGAACATTTCTACTGAGTATTTGTACTGAGCATTTCTGCTAAACAATTTTGCTAAACATTTCTGCTATACATTTCTGCAAAATGTTTCTGCTAAACATTTCTAATGAACATTTCTAAAGTTTAATTTTTATTGAACATTTCTGCTGAACATTTCTACTTTTCTTTTTTATTAAACATTTTTGCTGACCTTCTGATGAAAATTTCTGTTGAACTGCTAAACCTATCTAAATCGCCTTTTCTGTTCTGTCCTCCCCACCATTTCCCAAAAATACAAACAAATTGAGCAACAGCAGTAAATATTCACAGATTTTTTTCTTTTTATACAAAGAAAAACAAAATTGAACCCACAACCCACCCCTCCAGCTCATCATGGCTACCCATTAACTGTTGCTGGTTATAGAGATATTATAAAATTCAACAACAGGCAGCAGCCTTTAAGTGGGTAGTGTCTGTAACTCTGTAAGTAGGCAATAAAGGGATGCCATTTATGAAAAAACTTATCTGTACAAGCATTCATCGTATATCTTATTTTCTCGAGTTTCAGAAAAAACATCACTTCCTTTATCCACTGAGTGATAGATGGGTATTTAGCAGACTTCCAATGTAACAGTAGGGAACGTCTTGCTATAAGGGATGTGAAAGCAATAACATCCTTTTGTATCGAGCTCAAAGGAAATGAAGCTTGAGGGATCCCAAATATCACAATCAATGGACAAGGCTTTAAATGTACCCTGAGAGTAGTGGACATGATAGTTAAAAAGCCAGACCAAAAACCATGGAGTTCAGGGCAGAAGAAAAACATATGGCCAAGATGACAGAGAGAGCGATGGCATTTATCACACTTGTCCTCTACATCCGGATACATCACAGACAATCTCGACTTGGACAGATGGACTCTATTTAAAACTTTGAACTGTATAAGTCTAAGACGAGCACAAGAAGTGGTAGTCTGTACCCTCCCTATAGCATGTTCCCAACACTCCTCACTTATTTTTGTACTCCTAATTCCGTTTCCCACGCATTCCTAATTTTATTACTCGACCCACTACCTTGCGTCAAAATAAAATCATAAATCTTAGAAATCATTCCTCTCTGATGCGGGTTATTCGAAAACAGGTCTTCTCAAGCCTGTTCAGGAGGAGCAGAAGGGAAATCAGGAAAACATCTAGAAACTAAATTCCGTATTTGAAAGTACCAAAAGAAATGTGTCAAAGGGAGATCGTAAGTGGATGCCAAATTGGCAAAGCTATCAAATACAAATTTCTAACTTGTTTAATACCCTTGTAATACCACACTGAAAATGAGGAGTCCATACACGATGGGGAAATAGATGGTTGTTCACTAAAGGACACAAAGAGGATGCACCTACAAATTTAAAATGTCGTCTAAATTGATACCAAGTCCTAAGTGTGCTCAGGAAAACAGGGTTATCAGTATATTGGGAAAGTTTTGTAGGTAAAGAGGTGTAAAGTAGAGCAGGTAAAGAGGATTCCCTACAAGAAGATAATTCCAATTTAACAAAGTTTATGGATGTGTGCAGCCCAGTAATAGAATTGAAAATTGGGTAATGCAAGTCCTCCCGTAAGTTTACATTTCTGCAAAAAAGATTTACTAACTCTTGGTGGCTTCGCTCTCCAAATAAATGTACTAATTATCTTATCCAATGAATCAAAGAATGATTTTGGGAGAGAAAGAGGCACTTGTTGGAACAAGAAAAGAAACTTCGGTAAAATATTCATTTTGACGGCGTTGATCTTGCCAATTAGGGAAAGGGGTAAGTTACCCCAACTCTGAATGTTAGATTTAACCTTTGAGATAAGGGGAGTAAAGTTACAGTAGCTGATAGAAGATTAGATAGAGAACGTGTCACGTTGATACCTAGGTATTTAAAACCTGACTGACTAAATCGAAACGGTAGATCTGACTGTTGGAGAGACAGAACTGGAGTATTGACAGGGAAACAGTCGCTTTTATCTAAATTTAGTTTATAAACAGAGACAACACCAAAATACTCCAGAACATCTGAGACAGAAGGCATAGAGGTGGTAGGATCAGTTACATACAATAACAAATCATCAGCATATAGCGACAATTTGTATTCTACCCCAAAATTCCCAATTCCTAACAAAAAGAAAACGTGATTCATGAGACCAGGCCTCCTTCTTCCATTACTCCATGGTTCCAGTTTTGATGCAGGAGCACCCCACGAGACCTGCTGTTTTGGTGATGCTCTGGCCCAGTGGTCTAGCTGTCACAATTTGGCCCTTGACTCATAAACTCCACAGAAATCCTGTCATATCACATACTCACACATTTCATGTGATTGCTGTAGCAAAGTGATTGGAATGTTTATACTACTGATAGGAACAATTGCACACTGGTTCATTATTGCAATTCTTCAATCCACTGCTGATCACCTGGTATTTTCATCAACAACCGTCTCTAGAGTTTACAAAAATGGTGCAAAAAACATCAAGTGAGAGGCAGTTATGTGCGCAGAAACACCTTGTTGATGTGATAGGTCAGAGCAGAATAATCAGAATAATCAAATAACTCTTTACAACCATGGTGAGCAGAAAAGCATCTCAGGATGCACATGTCAAACATTGAGGCAGAATCCAACCTCAAAATACCACACCAGGGTCCAATCCAGTCAACCAAGAACAGGAATTTGAACCTACATTGGAACAGACACAATGAGAATGGCCAGTTCTGTTCTGACGAATCTCAATTTCTGCTGATAATACAGAATGAATGCATGAACAGTTCAAATAAGCTAAATAAATATTAAGATTTTAAAATAAAAATATATACAGTGAGGGGAAAGAAGTATTTGATCCCCTGCTGATTTTGTACGTTTGCCCACTGACAAAGAAATGATCAGTCTATAATTTTAATGGTAGGTTTATTTGAACAGTGAGAGACAGAATAACAACAAAAAATCCAGAAAAACGCATGTGAAAAATGTTATAAATTGATTTGCATTTTAATGAGGGAAATAAGTATTTGACCCCCTCTCAATCAGAAAGATTTCTGGCTCCCAGGTATCTTTTATACAGGTAACAAGCTGAGATTAGGAGCACACTCTTACAGGGATTGCTCCTAATCTCAGCTTGTTACCTGTATAAAAGACACCTGTCCACAGAAGCAATCAATCAACCAGATTTAAAACTCTCCACCATGGCCAAGACCAAAGAGCTCTCCAATGATGTCAGGGACAAGATTGTAGACCTACACAAGTCTGGAATGGGCTACAAGACCATTGCCAAGCAGCTTGGTGAGAAGGTGACAACAGTTGGTGCGATTATTCACAAATGGAAGAAACACAAAAGAACTGTTAATCTCCCTCGGCCTGGGGCTCCAAGCAAGATCTCACCTCGTGGAGATGCAATGATCATGAGAACAGTGAGGAATCAGCCCAGAACTACACGGGAGGATCTTGTCAATGATCTCAAGGCAGCTGGGACCATAGTGACCAAGAAAACAATTGGTAACACACTACGCCGTGAAGGACTGAAATCCTGCAGCACCCGCAAGGTCCTCCTGCTCAAGAAAGCACATATACATGCCCGTCTGAAGTTGATGAACATCTGAATGATTCAGAGGACAACTGGGTGAAAGTGTTGTGGTCAGATGAGACCAAAATGGAGCTCTTTGGCATCAACTCAACTCGCCGTGTTTGGAGGAGGAGGAATGCTGCCTACGTTACCATCCCCACCGTCATACATGGAGGTGGAAACATTATGCTTTTTGTGTTTTTCTGCTAAGGGGACAGGACAACTTCACCGCATCAAAGGGACGATGGACGGGGCCATGTACCATCAAATCTTGGGTGAGAACCTCCTTCTCTCAGCCAGGGCATTGAAAATGGGTCGTGGATGGGTATTCCAACATGACAATGACCCAAAACACACGGCCAAGGCAACAAAGGAGTGGCTCAAGAAGAAGCACATTAAGGTCCAGGAGTGGCCTAGCCAGTCTCCAGACCGTAATCCCATAGAAAATCTGTGGAGGGAGCTGAAGGTTTGAGTTGCCAAACGTCAGCTTCGAAACCTTAATGACTTGGAGAAGATCTGCAAAGAGGAGTGGGACAAGATCCCTCCTGAGATGTGTGCAAACCTGGTGGCCAACTACAAGAAACGTCTGACCTTTGTGATTGCCAACCAGGGTTTTGCCACCAAGTACTTTGCAGAGGGGTCAAATACTTTTTTCCCTCATTAAAATGCAAATCAATTCATAACATTTTTGACATGCGTTTTTCTGGATTTTCTTGTTGTTATTCTGTCTCTCACTGTTCAAATAAATCTACCATTAAAATTATAGACTGATCATTTCTTTGTCAGTGGGCAAACGTTCAAAATCAACAGGGGATCAAATACTTTTTTCCCCCTCTGTACTTATATAATGAATCAATCCAGTCTGATTACCACAAAAAAAAATAATTTTATTCTGGACGTGTACATTATAAATATACATCACTAAAAGGTAAACCAAATGGAGCCTACAAGAGCCATCTACACAAAAAATCTAACATCCTGTTCTGTTTTATCTTCAGGAGAGACTCAAGCCATTAGAAACTGTGACTAATGTTGCTTTGGTTTTGTCTCGGTGTGACACAGGTTACTGTTATGTCTGGGTGTTGTGTGTGGTCTTTTATGCTCTGATAAATCATTTTATGATCTTTTAAAGTTCTGATAAGTACTACCAAATACAATTTATACAGTCACTGGAGAATATCGCCATGTTACTGTTGTTTAAAATATAGCCAGAACAAATACTAATGTGTCAATGAATAGAAACGAAATGGGTAAGAACGTCTGAGCTATTCTCAGGAACTTGCAAAAAAAAAAAAAAAGAAAGAAGATGACTTCTTTTCTCTTTGCTACAATTTAAGCCCCTGTCATCTTATGAAAGATTTAAATATATTATGAATGTCTTCATCACTGTTTGGCGCACTACCAGTCTGAACAAATATTTATGAGTCACATCTTTCATGCTTTTTCCACAGACTGAAAAATCATTCACAACACAGTGAACCTGATGACGTGCATGGTTAATTTTAAAAAAATTAAAAATGGAAGAAAAGTTTCCCTTAGGTAATCATGGCATCTTATTTTCATCATCATAAACCGGTTGCGCATCCGAACAGGCTCCTTCAGGGCTCCACGATGCATCAGCCTCATCATAAACCAGTTGAATCTGCACTTGCTCCTTCAGGGCTTCATTCTCTCGGTACACATAGAGCGGAGAGGTTGGTGCATCTGCTGTACGTGTGATCTCACTTTGGCCTTCACCCTCAGCCAAGAGTTCATGAAGAGAGGTCACACAGGGGTCGTGCTCTTGCAGGACTGATGGGTAATTGGAGGCCGTTTTCTCAATACGTACAGAACGGCGTACTGGTGTGAAGAAACGGATTTCGTGGCCATTAACACGTCCTGGCCTTTGCTGGCTCCTTTTCCCACTAGATGAAAGGGACACATTTAAGCACCTCTTATTTCCTGGTAGTTTTGCATGCCCGATAACACACTAGGTATTGTTATACATAAAAACTTATGCTGGACACAACTGTTTGACGGTGCTGAGTAATTTAGCCAAATACTAAGAATTTTTCTAAAAAGGTCCAAATTGGAAAGTTGGTGTTATTCGTAGAATAAAACACTTCGGGCGTGCTGTGATCGGAAAACAGCATACCCCACTCCCAAGTGTTTCATGCCTTGTTTAGCTCGTGCCAGAAACCGCAGATGATGTAAAATACAGCATTTCATTTTAAAGCCTTGTCCACAGCGTGTTTCAAAGCAAAGTTACATGTCAATGGAGAATGCTACATGTCAATGGAGAATGTTAATATACCCAGGAGTAGCTGTGATCTTGTATTTTATTACAGACGAATCTCTTTTCTCTCCAAGGATCAGTGCGCCGACAGGTTTAGGAGTGCATGTGTTGAAATTGTGTTCCACATCTTCATCGCTGCATACATTATTCTCTCTGTCTGAACATGAACCTAAAAATGTTGGCAAGATGATTAACCTCTCTCTATTGGTGCAATAAAATCACGTAGTTTAACACACTGTGATTACTTTGTGGTATTCTAACATGTATAACTTGGAAAAGCACAGTCTACAAAAGGAAGAGACCATTTCTTGTTTTACCTTTTGCTTCTTTCTTCTTAAGGATCTCAAAAACCACAGAGCGGAGTTCATCAACAGGCTGTAAAAAAGAGAAAAAAGAAAAAGAAAAAAGAACAAAGGCCATAAAAGTTAGTATTAACTAGCTAGATAATGAGCTTTTGTTTAGATTTGATCAGTAAATAAAAAATGTAAGGTTATATAATCAAATCAACATCTGTAATAGTAATAGAAGGGTTTTAAAGCCTCTAACTTAACAAAAAGGTTTTCAGCGGTCACTACATTATTTTACTTCTCTGACAATTCTATATGATGCAAAATCTCTAATAATACTAGCTATTTAAAAAAAAGAGCTAATGTAGCTGCATTAAGTATTTCCTTAAAAAGAAACTTTTTTATTGCATGTATACCACATTTATGCGGGAGAGAATAGGAATCCTTCAGAGATTTAAAAGCGGCTGTGCACATTTCACTTTCGCTCTCGAATTAGCGGTCATTCGAGACGGCACTTGCTTGAATGGTGGGTGCATTCTTATTCTTAATGAAAAACACAACAACAACAAAACAGTACAATGACAAACTCGCTTATATTAAAGTAAATCTTCCGCCATCGTCTTGTCAGTCAGCTCGCCTCACCTCCATCAAACGAAACCTGACTCCTGCTGATCTGTGCTGCGACTCATGCAGAATTGAGCAGATGCGTACGGTTATTAATAGCGTCCGTTCTGTTACAGAACTAAATGACTGTTATTACTATAAAAAAGCTAAACGTGGGTGCGGTACCGCAGTGGGCAAGCGATGTAATCAGTGTGTGGCCAAACACCGTGTAACACCGGTAACACAGACTATCGCAGCAAGCTGGAGCTTACGCAATTAATTCTATTTCTAAACTTCATGTTTATAGTTTGTGTTTAGTTATATGTCAAACTGACTGATTATTTGAATTTAAATAAGTTTACTTTAAAACTTAACAACTTATACATATACAGTATCTCACAAAAGTGAGTACACCCCTCACATTTTTGTAAATATCTGATTATATCTTTTCATGTGACAACACTGAAGAAATTTCTACAGTGTAAAATAGTGAATGTACAGCTTGTGTAACAGTGTAAATTTGCTGTCCCCTCAAAATAACTCAACACACAGCCATTAATGTCTAAACTGCCGGCAACAAAAGTGAGTACACCCCTAAGTGAAAATGTCCAAATTGGGCCCAAAGTGTCAATATTCTGTATGGCCACCATTATTTTCCAGCACTGCCTTAACCCTCTTGGGCATGGAGTTCACCAGAGCTTCACAGGTTGCCACTGGAGTCCTCCATGACAACATCACGGAGTTGATGGATGTTAGAGACCTTGTGCTCCTCCACCTTCTATTTGAGGATGCCCCACAGATGCTCAATAGGGTTTAGGTCTGGAGACATGCTTAGCCAGTCCATCACCTTCACACTCAGCTTCTTTAGCAAGGCAGTGGTCGTCTTGGAGGTGTGTTTGGGGTCGTTATCATGCTGGAATATTGCATACTGATCATGCTCTGCTTCAGTATGTCACAGTACATGTTGGCATTCATGGTTCCCTCAATGAATAGACATATGAGTGCTGCCAGCATTGCTGCAGAGGTTGAAGGGGTGGGGGATCAGCCTGTCAGACCACACGGCGCACACTGCATCAAATTGGTCTGCATGGCTCTCATCCCAGAAAGAAGCCTCTTCTAAAGTTGATGCACAAGAAAGTCCACAAACAGTTTGCTGAAGACAAGCAGACTAAGGACATGGATTATGAGACCAAGATAAACTTATTTGGTTCAGATGGTGTCAAGCGTATGTGGCAGCAACCAGGTGATGAGTACAAAGACAAGTGTGTCTTGCCTACAGTTAAGCATGGTGGTGGGAGTGTCATGGTCTGGGGCTGCATGAGTGCTGCCGGCACTGGGGAGGTACACTTCATTGAGGGAATCATGAATGCCAACATGTACTGTGACATACTGAAGCAGAGCATGATCATTATGCAGTATTCCAGCATGATAATGACCCCACACACACCTCCAAGACGACCACTGTCGTGCTAAAGAAGCTGAGGGTGAAGGTGATGGACAAAACCCTATTGAGCATCCTCAAACAGAAGGTGGAGGAGAACAAGGTCTCTAACATCCACCAGCTCCATGATGTCATCATGGAGGAGTGGAAGAGGACTCCAGTGGCAACCTGTGAAACTCTGGTGAACTCCGTGCCCAAGAGGGTTAAGGCAGTGCTGGAAAATAATGGTGGCCGCACAAAATATTGACACTTTGGGCCCAATTTGGACATTAGGGGTGTACTCAATTTTGTTGCCAGCGGTTTAGACATTAATGGCTGTTTGTTGAGTTATTTGTTTGTTGTTTGTTGAGGCACAGCAAATTTACACTGTTACACAAGCTGTACATTCACTACTTTACATTGTAGCAAAGTGTCATTTCTTCAGTGTTGTCACATGAAAAGTTAAAATCTAATATTTACAAAAAAGTGAGGGGTGTACTCACTTTTGTGAGATACTGTATACAGTGAGCTCCAGAACGATTGGCCAGTTTGTCATTTAAAATCTCCTGGTACAACATGTCCATGATGCCACCTGCCTTTACATGGCTCCCCAGAGACTTAATAGTATGGATTATGTGCTTTTTTGTATAACTTTTCATGCAGCCATAGAACCCGGCTCCAGTCAAACTTCTGGTAGCGTCTAGCAAAACTTAGATGCTTATATGTTTGTGATTAGATGAAAGAGAAACCGTTTGAGGAGACTTGGTGATCTTCTGCAAACCAAAAATTCTTTGGTTTGAACTATTTGCCTCTCTGACCTTCTTTCTCATTGTCTGAGGACACAAAATTGACTTGTGTTGTCAACAGGCAGGTTTATTACAGCTCTATTATGGATAGGGTAGTTTAATTTGTGTGTTTCTTTTACAGCCCTTACCTTATTTATGACATTCAACACACTCATCTCATTTCCTTTGCTCACTCTCTACTGATGATGAAGGACAAAGGGAACTTGCCAATGTGATATGAATTTGTTGTTTTTTGTTGAAGGAATTTCTCATCTCTTTGAATAAATGTAATTCAATTAAAATTCATTAACTTTAGTATGAGCTTGTGCAAATTAACAAGAAAGACAAGGAAAGATTTTTTTTAAACCTTTTTTAAAAATCCAGCTTTACAGTGTTATAGCAGTCCAATTTACCAAACCAAACCGCTAGAGTGAGGAAAATGATTTGGTTGTGTCTTCCTGTTTACTGCTCCACAACTTGCACAAGCGCCTTGTTACACACAGTTCATGATTAAAGATACTGCTACAGGCTGTGAAATAAGTATCAAAAATCGGATTGCACTGTTCGCTTCGTTGAAAGTTTCCATGCTTATATAAGACATGGATGAAAAACAAACAAGAAAAAGAAAAAAAAAAAAGAGAGTGAACACTGCCATATCTGGAGCAACAGGGTGAAAGTAGTTCAACTGCGGGCATTCCTTTAGGGCTTATGTTAAAACAGGAAGGTAGATAAAATTGCACAATAATCAGTCAAAGAAAGGTGTGTGGGTGGGTGGTTGTGTGTGTGGAAGAAAGAATGCATGATTATGAAAGAGCACAGGGGAATAAAAGAAAACAGACACCTCTCGGACTACACGGACAGCCTCCTCAAACGTCGACAGCACATCAAGGTCTCCTTCTTGTTCCATCAAGCGCACTTGGCAGATCCAGTATTTAGCAAATTTATGTGCCATTGGCACACGAGACAGAACATCTCGTACCTGGTCTACAGGACACCCCTGTCAGGAAGCACATAAAGAATAGGGCCCAGGACAGTTAATCTCTAAAAACTGTTAAATACAGTTGCAATCAAAATTATTCAACCCCCAGTTCAAATCAGGTTTATTGTCAAAATGTACAGACTTTCAGCTGTGTGCAATGAACAAATCAAACAAAAGCAATTGAAATAGTTCAACACAGCGAAGTGCCTGTTCCCACCAGGTCTTGCTGCAGGTCTTTTGCAGTCACTCGAAGGTTTTTCACAACCTACCTTCTCAGAAATCTGTCTGCAGCCATTGATAGCTTTCTTTTTCTGCCATGTTCAGGTATTTTCTACATTTTCTACCCCAAGCCGGTTCAGATATTTCATATGTTCCAGCTCAAGCACACCTGTGCAAATACTGAAGCCCTGGATGAATCACATCAGGTATGCTTGAGACAACACCTGTTTTGCATATTTGTGCTGTTGTGTGGAACATGCTTAGGGAGTGCTGGTGGAATCTGTCATATTTATACCCCTCTCATGTCTAGTGTCTCGTGTTCCCTTTGCTATTGAGGTGTGTGGTGTCATCATGCCAAGTTCTAAAGAGTTCTGTAAGGCCTTCAGAAAAAGTTGTGGATGCCTATGAGTCTGGCAAGAGATTTAAAAAGATCTCCAAATTATTTTAAATGCATCATCTACAAGTGGCGCAGATTTCAACGACTGCCCATATGTCCAGGACTGGCGGTCCCAGCAAATTCAACACAAGAGTTCAGAATTTGACTAATCAGATTTGAAAATTTAACACCGCTGTGGTATAAATAAATAATAACCCATCATCTGTGAGAAGTGTTGTAGGTGCATTCTAAATATGTCTCAGACACATACATGCTGAAAGCATTTGCTTGAAGGAGGATGACTGGCTCAAGAGATTGGAGTCTCCAATGTCAGTGCTTACCTGCTGAAGAAGTTTGATGCAATCGCTCAGAGACTGGTCGACAGCGCAGACAAAGCCGTGGGCCTCATCCTCCTGTTCTATTGTACTCCAGTATCCCTGAGGAGGAAGAGCGGTCGTCTTCCTCCTCGCTGGCTGCACAGGCATCGGCGGACGTTTATATGTGATGCCTTTTGCCTCTCGCCACTCTTTAAGTTTACGCCTGTTCAAGACAAGCAGTTGGGAAATATACCGTTACTCCTGTTGTTCCTCAAGACAGCTTAATTCACGTAATAACTTGAATATATTCATTGGAATTTAAATGCAAAAACAGGAAAAAAAATACAATATAATAATCTGGCTTTGGTCCAGGACTGGGCAATATGGAAAAATGGTGTTTTCTAACACGGTCTGACACCATTGTTAGGCTTTGTTTATACTTCGGTGTCTTTGTATATAGGCCGGCATGTGTAGCCGTACTGAGCATGTGTTGACTAACATGCAGGGCGAAGAGACCAATATGTACAGCAAAGGAAGACCAAAAAAAGGAAATTTCACCTTTTACTTTACTTTACTTTAATGGAAGGAAAAGAAGTACAGGACTGAAAGTAATAAAGGCTTGTCTGCACAGAACTTGGGGACAAACTGTGGTAATATTACCCTGAAGTAATCCCCAACACAAAACCTACACACACTGCAAGTTTGAGCAGGTGATCAGCAATAAAGATCAGAACAAAGGCATACGACCACCCTATAGTTTTCTATCAGCTCATATTTCTGAGCCTGGACAAATTTGTATTAATGTTCATCCAGATTAACTTAAGTTCTACTAGACGAATTTCCTTTTCTTTCAATGTCATTTCTTTCTATCTTTCCACTTAAACAGCTTTTGCATAATACCGATATTATTCGCATTCTCTCTGACCAGCCTTCTGGCTCTGAGAAACCTGTGAAAAATCCTGTGATTTCCTGTGTTCAATTCAAAGCAAGGAAAACCCCTTTAACAGAGTTTAAATGACTTTTATATCTCTAAGAATTTGATCAATTGTGTTCATTAGGAAATGTATTATCGGCTTGAAACAACACTGAGCTTTTGTGCACATCACATCCTCCAGGTGCTTCCACAAGCTACACCTACCCACAATCCCTTTCTCTGTGCCAAGAGGTAGATAACCTTGCATGTAATTACATTAAAGTGTAAACTAGCCTTCGCTCATTGTGATAAATACTTAATAAAACGTTTAGTACCCCCCCCAAATCAATATACTCTCCAGGGGACAAATAAAGGCAGCTTTGATCTTTTTTCTTGGTTAGCCATCACTGTTATCAAACTTCAATATTGTGATATAAATGGTGTATCGTGAAAGTAACGTATTACTACCATATTGCCCAGATTTACTTTATTCAGTTTATAATGACCTTAACTCACAGTCTCTCTTCTTGAGCAGTAGTTGGTTTGTTTCTTTCATCCAGGGGGACAGTCCTGACACCATCTGTCCCAGGACTGAATGTTGATTTGGGAGTCTTCAGCTGCATGAGCCCCCTGGTCAGGGTGGACGTCTTGGTTGGGCGTGGAAGAGTCTGTGGTACTGATGCTTGAACAGTTGGCTTGGAGGGAAGTTTAAATGTGGTGCGCCGTTGCTGTTGAAGTGGAGCTGCTTTTTTAACACCTGCTACAGGAACACTGGTTGGTTTCGAAGTTTTTTCGTTTTTAGAAAAAGTCGGCAAGAGAGATGATCGTTGCCTGGATGTGACTGGAACACTTTTTGTGTGAGTGAACCCTGGTTTATTTCCTACTTTGTTTGATAATCGTGTATCTTTGGAACCAGTTTGTGTCTTTCCTATCCTGTCTGGCTTTGCTAATGGATACCTATCCAGTGGTTTCTTCAGATTAGTGTGTGTTTTATTGAAATTGATAGTTTCCTTAGTTGTCTTCAGCGTCACTGTGCAACTTGGAACAGTGTTGGTTAGGGGCTTTTTCATTGTGGGACATTTGACCTGAGATTTGTGCACTACCTTTTCTGAACCAGTGATCAAAGGCTTTTTTTGAATGTCTGTCTTGACAATGCTCGTACGTGCATTCATCGAAGACCTGTACAGAGGTTGTGCTTGGATAGACACAGATACTGGACCCTTCTTAACAGTCTTGTCTTGCTTGTGAGCCGTAACATTTGTGTGTAGAGCTGGTTTGGTTTGCTGTTGTTTGACAGAAGGATTTCTAACTGAACGAGCTGTTTCTTTGCAGTATGTTCTCGCCTGCTGAGAGGCTGTTTGGAAAACCATGGATTTGCTAGGTAGGCGTGGAACAGCAGCAAAAGGGGCTCTGGGGAGGGTTCTTACATTTTTGTTCTTCTCTGCCAGTGCATTTCCTTTTGGCATGTCTGTTTTGGCAGCCATGACAGCGGAGGCCGAGTTCTCCTTTCCTTTTCCAAACTATGGGGAAAAAAGTGGAAAAAAAAAGTCAAACAACCGAAAAGCTTATTCAAGGTTTCTACTCTTAATAGAAAAATCTACATTTTTCAAAACTTATAGAATGAGGGAACAAAGTATTTTTGATTCCTTCTGTTTTTGTGTGTAACTAAACTGTTTCATAAATGAAAACAAAATCTAAGATAAAACAAAGGCAATCTGAGTAAACCCAAAATACAGTTTTTAAATGATAATGTTATAAAATTGAAGCAAAAAGCTTATGCAATACAAACTGGGCCTGTGTGAAAGTGTTTTTCCCCCCCGTAGTGATCTACCACACTGCATTCATAATGGGGTTCAGCTGGACTAGATGCAACCAGGCCTGAAAACTGCAAACCCCGTTCAATCAAATCAACAATTAAATAGAACCTTTTCAACAACATTAAGTTGGTTAAAAGGTCTTACTCAGTGACACACTGTGCCAAAATTAAAAGAAATTCCAGAAATGATGAGGAACAAGGTGATTGAAATACATCAGTCTGGGAAGGGTTACAAATCGATTTCAAAGGCTCTAGGACTCCAAAGAACCACAGTGAGAGCCATTATCTCCAACTGGAAAAACTCCAGGTCTTCCCAGATGTGGCTTACCTTCCAGAATTCCTCCAAGAGCACAGCAACGACTCATCCAGGAAGTCACAAAGGACCTACAGGCTTCTCTTGCATCAATAAAGGTTCATGAATCCACTATCAGAAAGACAATGGACAAAAATGGCCTCCATGGAAGAGTGGTGAGGTGAAAACCACTGCTAACCCAGAAGAACATTAAGGCTTGTCTGAATTTTGCCAAAACACCTTGATGATCCTCAAACCTTTTGGGAAAATGTTCTGGATTGCTGAGTCGAAAGTGAAACTGTTTGGAAGACAGGGGTCCTGTTACATCTGGTGTAAACCAAACAAAGAACATCCTACCTACAGTCCAGCATAGTGGTGGTAGTGTGATGATGTGGGGATGCTTTGCTGCTTCAGGGCCTGGGCAACTTGCAATAATTGAGGGAAACATGAATTCTGCTCTCTACCAGAAAATCCTAAAGGAGAATGCACCTGGATTATGCAGCAAGACAATGATCCAAAGTCCTAGAAGTAAGTGAAAGACTGATCTCCAGTTATCAGAAACGTTTGGTTGCAGTTATTGTTGCTAAATGTGGCACAACCAGATTTTAAGTTTTGTGGCAATTAGTCTTTCACGTCTGTGACCGGTGTTGGCTAACTATTTTTTTTTTGCTTCCATTGTTTTATGTTGCATTTAGTATGAGAAAAAACAGAAGCAAATAACTTTTCACAGCACTGTGTATATAGATGCTGCTAGAATGACTCAAAGTAGCCAGCAATTTAATTAAAGAATATACAAAAAATAAATAATAAAAAAAAAACACCATAGAAAGTTAAGGCAACACAAAACACATAAATTAAGAAAAATAAACCTAAAACCAGTGTCAGAACATGGATAAATAGCACCCAGTCTTCTTACTTCCTCTCTGTCCGGAATAAGTTGTGGCCTGGTTTACCATGGTGCATTAATTTGACAAAAATGTCTTGATTTTCAACGCACAAACAATACTAAAGACTACAGTAGATCTAGAAACAGTGACTGCAGTAACAGACAGTGAAATGATGGTGGATGTTTCAACAGTCCTTCCAATTCCCAGTCTTTCACTGGCCGTATTCTTCAGTTGCGCCACCGCTAAAAATATGAACCCAATCCCTGAAATATCGTCTCTGCAAAACATGTTTGTATTTAAAAACACGGTACCAATTTACGTGGTCTGATTCCCTCACCAATGGTACCTAATTGTTTTAACGATCAAACTGATGCTTATCAAAATCCAATTCCAGAAATCTGTACTAACAAAAAGAAACAAACATGAGTGGTGGAAAAGTTCTCTGCCACTGGTTGATTTGACATGGAATCACCCCTAATATTTACAGGACACTGTATCCATTTTATCATCTTTACCATCACTGGCTTTTCTACACCGCACACAACGCAGTAAACAAATACAAATTTGGCTATCTATCTATACCCGTACCATAGTTGGGACATAACATTCAAATGATTTGGATCAATACATTGATTTCAAGGTCAACAAAAATTATTCGATGTAACAATCGGAAAGCCCTTATTATTGAAAAACAAGAAACAATTGGAGTGTAAAAAAAAAAATCATAATTTTAAAATGCTGTGTAACTAATTTAACAGGCTAGCAAGCTGATTTACCTGCAATACTGATTTAAAACAGTTCTTCTCTGAACCAAGCTGGTCACATATCCATCAGAGGCTACTACATCATATTGCAGTTATCGTCAAATAACAAATCACTGCCTTATGCACTGAAATCACATCTTATTGTGTGGAAGCCAGGTTATTGTTTTTACTAGGATATGTGGGAACTCTGTTCCTTTATGACTGTGGTGTATAAACTTACAGTGTGACATTTCTGCTTAGCTCCTGAGGGCTTCGTCAGCATAGCACTGTTCTTTAGATAAGGCCTTAAAAGAAAATCAAGAAAAGAAAATCAGTGGCTTGTCACTTTTCCTTCCAACTGTGCCAAATTCAGGATCAAAATCTTTAAAACCGTAATGACTTACTTTGGATTGGGTGCTTTTAACCGGCCTTTCCCCGCCAGATATTCTGCAAGTTTCTGCTTGCGTATCTCTGCGAATTGACAAACCATTCGATCTCATAAAATGCTGCATATTTGGCATCTCAGGTTTACTCAAATAACTTCTCATAACAAGTGATGAAAGACTAACGTAAATAGGCAAAGATGAAAAGGATGACAACCGTATAAATGACGTGCATCTCTGTGCATGACTGAGGGCAATAGCAGGTTACAGTGTTACTATGAACAAACAGAATTCATTTTCCAATCAGTTCAAGCCTTTGAGCATACAACTTCCTAGTTGCGCCCTGCCCTAAATGTCTAAGGTTTTTTTGACTGTTTAAGAGAATAATAAGTAGGCTATCACTTTGCCTGATAAACTGGTTGGTAAATATATAACTACAACCGATAGTAAAGGCAATATAATAATAATAATAATAATAATAATAATAATAATAATAATAATAATAATAATAATAATACATCTATGTAAATAAATATGATGGTTTGCATAAGATTATGTAATGTAATGGTACTTAGTAATCGGATTACCGAGAGAGAAAAAATTTACCATAAGTGGGTCTGCTTTTTAACCATTTAAGGCAAGACAACACATGAAGGAATACGTTTTGATCCTGTCTATCATGTCTTTTCTTAAACTGTATTAATAAAATGTTTTTATTTAAATGAATAATTTTTAAAAATAAATAATATTGCATCATATTAACGGTACAAATGAAGTTTTATTACAATTGGACTCGGATCCAATTTGACCTTTAATGCAACACACGACAGACGAGGGGAAAAAATACCGGCGAACACAATCTTCACGTCTTCTCCACTCGATTGCTGATATTCTTACAAGTATCTTCCTATATTATAACTTGCTTATTTATATATAATGTTTATTTTACCGTGAAGACAAGAAAACGACCTTTACGGTGCAGATTATTGGAAAATCATTTCTTTATCGCTCAATAATTAAGAAGAATTTTTATTTATTTATTTTTTTAAATCACAGGCAGGCTCCCGAGTGGCGCAACAGAAAAGTGTTTGCCCCATCGAAACCGCAGCCATCCGTGGCTGGGAATCATGGGAGCAAATCTGGCCATGCTCTGTGGCTGCGAGTGACAGCATACTGTCTGTCCTGTCAATCACAGCGACACTGGCCAATGGTGGTGGCTTGGGAGCTCATGTATGTGGAAGAGGGCAGATAACACTTTCTTCTGAGTGGGTCATGTTGCCCTGTGACATAGCATGAGCAGCAAAATACAATGCATTTGACTAGCATTAAGAGGGAGATTATTTTCCATCAACCTGCACTGTATGGGGTGAATCTCTTGAGACATAGTGAAATAAACATTTTAATTCCTAATAACATTCCAACTCTTTCTTCTTGCATTAAAGCGGTACCTGGATGCAAAATGCTTGAGAGGCCCTGTACTATACTATATAAACACACTACAATTAGGTACAAAATAAAACTGGATGATGTGTTAGTTTGAAAGTTAGACTCTATTTCTCATTACATCCCACACAATTAAAATCTCATCGGCATAAAAGTTGTCTTTAATGGAGCTATGATTCAGACAGCTGTTGGCTGGAGCCTGGAGCAAGCCAGAGAGCTCACTCAGTCTACCAGCCTGCGATGTTCCTTGTTAGCTAGTTAACTGGGACATTATAAAGCATTTATTACAATAATAATAAGTTTTAAGTTACCACGATCACACAAAATCACGGAGGGTGTTGACCGGAAATGGAATATTATGTACTGAATAATGGGTACCATGCGGTGACCAAAGCAAGATAGAGGAAAAAGTAACGTTAGTTACAAACAATTCATCTAGTTAAAAAAATATTCTAAATCTACCTGTTCGGGAAAGTTCTGACGCTCCTTTATCCGTTATTTCCATGCTCTTTGATTAAATTCGTTTATTATCTATAGTTGATCAGCAGTGTATCGCCTGCATGCCACCGACCAAAACACCGACAGTTGAATCTTGCGGGGTTAACGCCCACTTCAACCCTATTGGTCAGTTCAAAGATTTGAAAAGTCGTTTCGTTGTTGCTGTTTTTTTTTTTTTACTCCACCCGCATAGCGACTAAACTGCGACTTCTCAAACGGCCCGCTGATTGGTGAAGTGTAGAATTCTGCGCGTGCGTAGGAATCTTCTGACCAATCCCAGCGCAATACGCACGACACGCCTAGCCAATCCTAGAGCAAGAGACTGAATCAGTCTGAATATGGGTAGATAATACAACGACTCGCCTTCTCTAAATAATAAGTAAATAATAATAAATAAATAAATTAATTAAAGAATTCTTTAAATACATAAACAATTCGGTTATGCGTATTCTGTTTACAACCGATTCATAAATTCGTGACCTTTACTACATGGCATCACGTCTTTTATGTTTTAACCAAAATCAACTTCGAAGAACTGTACACATAGTTAATTTTCTTAATATGTATTTAGAGATGAAATGTACATTTAGAATAATTCAGAGACGTTCAAGAAGCCTGGTTTGTTATCCTGTGATCTAACGATGCGAATTCCGACTCTTTTCAGTGAATCATTTGGATCAGCTCAGCCATAAGAGCCGACTCTTTCGGCTCCCAAACAGCTTATTGCTATCCATCCATCTTCTACCGCTTACGCCCTTTCAGGGTCACGGGGAACCTGGAGCCTATCCCAGAGAGCATCGGGCACAAGGCAGGGTACACCCTGGACAGGGTGTCAGTAGCTTATTGCTATTTCCCCCTAAATATGCAATATTATGACCCGAGATCCTTCACCTAACTATGTCTGAAATGGTTTTAATAAAAACTTGGATCCATTTTGAATAAAATGGACTGCAAGGGTAAAGATTCGTATGCAGGACACGTTTGCGAATCACTACTGTAAAAATGATCATCACTGAAAGGTACACCTGACCATCACACCCATATGTGGTTCGTAACCAAACTGTTGCCACAAAGTTATAAAGCAAACAATTGTACAATATGTCATTGGATGCTGTAGGATTATTTCCCTTTACTGGAACTAATGGGCACGAATATATTCCAGCATGGCAATGCCCTTGTGCACAAAACGAGCTCCATGATGACATACAATGATTTATCATGAAGTACAAAGGGTAGGTGGGCATCAGAACTGGACCATGAAGTAATGGAAGGAGGTGGCCTGGTGTGATGCATCATAGTTTCTTTTGTATCATGTTGACAGCTGGGTGAGTGTGTTTCGCTTAACTGCGAAAGAGATGCACTAGGGAAGAAGACAAGCTGTGGGATGTACTGGACCAATAAGTCAGTTTCATGGCGCCCGACCTCCTAACTTACAGGACTTAAAGGATCTGCTGCTAACATCATGATGCCAGATACCACAGCACACCTTCAGAGGTCTTGTGGAGTCCATGCCTGGATCAGGGCTGGTTTTGGCAGCACAAGGGGGACCTACATAATATTAGATAGGTGGTTTTAGCTGATCTGTGTATGTAAGAGTACTTGCACGCTGAAAGAGATTTCAATCCATATGCTTTGGCATACATACACAACTACAAAAGTAAGAGAATATCTATTTTACATATAACTCAAAACACTTTATAATAAAAAAAATACAGGTGCATCTCAAAATATTTGAACATGGTTAATTTTTTCCCCGTAATTTAATTCAAAAAGTGGAACTTTCATATATTCTAGGTTCATTAAACATAAAAGTGAAATATTTCAAGCCTTTTTTAGTTTGTTTGTTTTAATCTTGATGATTACGGCTTACAGCTCATGGAAATCAAAATTCCAGTATCTGAAAATATTAGAATAAAGAATTTATAATGCAGAGATGTCAAGCTACTCCTGAACCAGAGACAACGTTAGAAACGACGTACCTGGGCTAAGAAGAAAAATAACTGGACCATTGCTCAGTTGTCCAAAGTCCTCTTTTCAGATCAAAGTAAATTTTGCGTTTGGAAATCAAAATCCCAGAGTCTGGAGGAAGAGTGGAGAAGAACAGAATCCAAGTTGCTTGAAGTCCAGTGTGAAGTTTTCGGTCTGTGATGATTTGAAGTGCCATGTCATCTGCTGGTGTTGGTCCACTGTGTTTTCGCAAGTCGAGAGTCAATGCAGTGTCTACCAGGAGATTTTAGAGTACTTCTACTTCCATGCTTCCATCAGCTGACAAGGTTTATGGAGATGCCGATTTCCTTTCCCAGAAGGGCTAACTAGTAACTACTAGTAACTGGTTTGCTGACCATGGTATTACTGTACTTGATTGGCCAGCCAATTTGCCTGACTTGAACCCAATAGAGAATCTATGAGAGACACCAGACCCAACAATACAGACGATCTGAAAGCTGCTATCAAAGCAACCGGGTCCGTCCAGAACACCTCAGCAGTGCCACAGGCTGATTGCCTTGCCACATTGATGCAGTGATTCATGCAAAAGTAGTCCCGATTTAGTGCCTAAATTAACATACTTTTCAGAAGGTCGACATATCTGTATTATAAATTCTAATAATTTGAGATGCTGGATTTTTTTATTTCCGTGAGCATCGAGACTAAAACAAAAAAAGGCTTGACATATTTCACTTTATGTGTAATGAATCTAGGATATATGAAAGTTCCACTTTTTGAATTAGATTACAGGGAAAATCTGAACTTTTCCATATTAAAATTTTTTGGGATGCCCCTGTATAGAAATAATAGTTGAATAATAGTAGATAAATAATAGCAGCTAAACCTACAGATGAAGCAGTGAAAATAAAACTGCTCTCACTTTTCTGATAAACAGAGGTCACATATTATGAAGAAGAGGCTTTCTGATATTTATTTGGCTAACACTGTTGTCCTGCATACAGGTTGTTTAGGATGATTTGGTATAAAGCAAAATAAAATCCTCACAGTGGAAAAAAAAGAACCAGAACCTAAAAACAAATGAAACAAGAACATTTTACATCATCAAAAACCTATAATATCATTTCCGGGATTCTTCGGATCCAATTTCATATAAATAAAGATCTTTTTGGCTTGGATGCAACTACGGATTGTCTTTTAAGTGGACCAGAAATGTGAAACAGATGATTCAGTACCAAGATATGCTGTTGATCTGAAATATATGTTCCGAAGGCAAGAACAATAAAACACAACTAGAAAAAAAAAAGTACATTTCACAAGAAAATATACAACTTTGACTTTATATATCAAATAAATACAGTTTTTTATATATATATATATATATATATATATATATATATATATATATATATATATATCTCTCTCTCTCTCTCTCTCTCTCTCTCTCTCTCTCTCTCTCTCTCTCATGGGTTATCTTCAAGTTCAATAGTTGAACCACAAAGTTTTAAAGCTTGTTTATGCAAGACATCTTCCTCTGAAACAGAAAAGCATTACAACTTCTCTGATACAGCCTTGCTCACTTTGGAGTGAAAACAGAAACAAACAACAACAAAAAAACCACATCAATTATGGAGTCATTGCAAAACAATGACTAGAGTCAAGGTCACACGTACACAGTGTTTCACTTGACAGTGATTCACTTAAACATGAACAGATTTCCACAGACTATGAGAAAGTTCACTTACAGTAGGCGATTACATGGACTCGATACGAGATGAAGTTTCAACATGCTTTAGTTTTCTCTGTCACTTGTTCTATAGTTGTATGGTGAAAAACAGAATTGTTTAACATACAGATTATATACGTGGTGCTTAGTCTCCCTGAGATATATCTTGGATTTTGGTGCAATTAGGATTCAAGAAGTTGATTCTTTAAAACAGCTGATAATGAACACACAAGTTTCTTAAAGGAACAGTTCAGTGCTTTCATCTTAATCACTTCTTACCACATCTGTAGTGTAGTCATGATTAATACAGATAATAATGGTGACACATTTCCCCGTACTAAGGAAGGATCAAAGAATGTGATGACCTTAAATATGAGAGTTTAAGGGCCATTGTTAAACAGCATTAACTATTGTGTTGACGCACACAACCTGTCAAAAGTTTGTGGACACTCAAATGCAATGTTTCTCATGATCTTAGGTGTGTGATTTAATGTTTGAAATTGGTGTTGTAGACAAATATATAATTGTGGCAACATTCATTTCTTTCATTAGAAAAATATGTATAATATTTACAAAATAATAATAATAATTTTTTTTTTAAACGGATGATCCGGAGTGAAATATTCCGCAAAGCAGCCGATTAAGAGTCCAGCGTAGGTGGGAACTCCTTTAATACTGTTTAAAAACATCCCAGGCAAATTCCTCAAATAAAGATGCTTGATGAAATTATCATTATTATAAAATGTGGCAGGGGTTGGGGGGTGGGGGACTACTGGGTAAATAAAGAATGAGTATGTTTAAACTTTTGAACGGTGGTGTATAACCCATTCATCAATGTCAGAAACATAGTTTCAACTATAAAACAATACATTATACATATATAGAGCTTAATTTACAAGTACACTTGACCAAAAAGTATGTTTCATATAACTGTTTCTTGACATTCCAAATTTCTCCTCACATTGAAATTCTCATTTGTGTTCATCAGACATACACTACATGTGCAGTGGATAAAGTCTGAAAAGCACTGAAGTATTCCTTTAATCTATGGTTTTATTTGACCTTTTATTTAACTTGACCGTAAATTTGATGTCAAGCAAAATCGAATTCATCCGCTTTCCCCATGAACTATACTTTTCCACTGAAAACCAGAAAATAAAGCGTTTGGTTTCTAAACAAATATTCCTCCTTAAAAAAAAATAAAAAATAAAAATCAGTCTTTAAAATGCCCAGATGTATGGTTAGCTCAAAATCTACTCAGTCCAGGCATTCTACGATCCAGACTTAACTTCTCAGTGCAATCACGCAGTTTTTTTTTTTTCCTCCCTCCAGTTCGTGCCCTTCCTTTTGGCAGCTTAAATTTGTATGACTGAAGAATGTCAAAATGTTAAATAATTTATATGGGTGTACGTGTCTGTAATTCCGTCATCTGCCGGTTTTATTCATCAGGATGGAAAGGGTGTGGATATAAAGTAGTGTGTTTGATGGTGGTCTCTAAGCATGCTGTTAGAAAGTTGTGCATGAGCATCAGATCTCGCTGTGATTGGCCTGGCGGGTGGGCAAGCAGTTCTGCTCGTTTAGGAGTGACGTGTGTTCGTCTGGCAGCGTGTCCGTCATGGGGAGTGTGAGCGTGTTTTCGGATGGAGACACTGCAGGCATGCTGTTCTCCACACGCATCTGTCCGCTGTCTGGAGACTGGGGGGAATTGTCCAACTGAGACGCCATCAGACCGTTCTGATACTGCGACCGAGTGATCTGTGAGAGCGAGAGAGAGGGCGCGAGAGGGCAAGAGAGAGAGAGAGAGGGAGAGAGAAGGGGGGGGGTGGTGGTGGTGGTATTATTTTGCTGTCATGACAACAACTTCAGAAACTCAAATTTTCTTAATGAACAAAATTAAAATAAGACATTTACTGAGGGGTAGTTTTACAGTTTACCATTGAATAAATGTGTGTGAATCAGTGAGTGATGTGTGGACCAAAACATCCCTTTCATAATTACAATGAGCTAGGCTTCCATTGAACATTACATTCATGCATACTGTTCGGTGTTGCACCACGGTTCTGGAAACGACATTCCGTTCCAATCTATAACACTATATAGAGGAATGACAATAAAAAGCCCGCTGGACTCGACTTAACAGTACATGATATTTTCCTTCTGAGTAAAGCATTAGTCATGCACGTGACCAGCAAACTTACAGAGATCGAATCATGTTTTCAGACAAAACGGCATAGAAAATGAAATAATCCTCGAACAGTTTTAGATAAGTGGTAAAAGTGACTTCTCATATGAAAACATGACATGACATTAACTTCGAATTTCATCCATTCATATCCTGAATGTATTCATTTCTGTAAAGCTGCTTTGTGACATTGTCCGTTGTTAAAAACACTATACAAATAAAATTTAATTGAATAAAAAAATTTATAAAAACTTTTAATTGGAAAAAAGTATGACATCTATGCTTTCAGTATATTTTATCAGTATTTTTCCACACCCCAAGTGTCAGACAACAGATAAAGCCACAGAAGAGCCTAAAGGTTATAGCGATGCAACAAAGTTGAGAAAAGTTTAACTTTATGCACATTTGTAGTGACTTGGTGCAGCAACTACCAATGGGAATGAAGACAGTAGAGCGCACATGATCTGTCTGAATTGTTTTGTGGACCCCGGCAGTCCAGCGCATATGCATGTGCTTATGCCGGAGATAGATGACCGTGATGGCAAAGAGCTCACACACACTGATTCTCCTTCATCTCATATGATATGATGCATACACACTGGCATATCTAGTGATAAGAATTCGAATCATAATAACTGTGTCCATTCTCACCTTGACGATCTGCAGGTCCGTCAGTGCACGTACGTTGAAGTCGGGGATGTACTGCATGGAGGGGGAACTGTTCAGCTGCGTGTTGCTGCCACTGATGGACTGAGACTCTGAGCGATCTGTGCAGTTAAGAGATGTTGAACGGTTCAGACCGCTGATGTGAGACGGTGAACGGAACTCTGAAACACACATACAAACAAAATGAGACAGACAGACACAGAGACAGACAGACAGACAGAGGGATTTGTTTTTTTTCTTCTCAATGAAATATTTGGAAAAGGAAAGGGAGGAGAGAAGAGAAAAGGTAAATGAATCACATGAAAATGAATAAATAAATGAAAGATAAGACAGAGAGAGATAGACAGACATATATAGATAGATATACAGAGGGAGGGAGAGAGAGAGAGAGACACACGCACACACAGAGAGACAGACAGATAGATATATAGAAGTGGGTAAGATGTACATGTGTACTCAGAGACAGAGAAAAAGGAAAGTAAACACATACAAAGACACTTGAAATATTACAAGTGCAGAAATATCAGTTTAGGGAAGTAAAAGTAATAACAATAATTACATAACAGTAAAAGGAAATAAAAGCCAAAATTGAACCAGCACTATACACAATATATAAAATAAAAATAGTAAGCAGAAAAGGAAGCTCAGGCCAAAGCTTCGAACACACCTGCATGCTGGGTAATGACAATTACAAGCCATTGTTAGATTTGTACCAGTGCACTGCCAAGGACAAAAAAAGCGTACATTAAATGTTCCCCAAGGTTTTAGTCAAGCAGTGTCTAAAAGTTTGTGTAAGCCGAACTAAATTAAAACCTTTCCACTGGATTTACAAAAAGTTTTGAAAATGCTGAATTTCTTCGTCTTTGCATGCGTACATTGGTGAATGTCAGTTAGCTTTAAATTACCACGCATGTGCACGCCACATTTGGTGCAAATGACTATGAAAGGCAAAGGTTACTGTGCTAACATGACAATTAAACACCAAAAATATTACTTTCTCAAAAGGTAGTAATGGAAGTTATTTTGACTCACATCCATACCAATGAAAATGTATATTATTTTACAGTGTAAACTGGAACCAAATTATTGTGCCCATGTGATCACGAACACCAAGCACACCACACAGGGAAACTGCTTTATTAAGGAATTATTTTAATTCTAAGAGTCTGTGACTCTTGGATAGAAATGTCTCACAAACCAATGCGTAGGGGCAAAAAAAAAGAAAAAAAAAAAAAAAAAAGGAGGGTATGTGTCATAGGAGGTTCATGTGTACTGCCTAGTGTGCTTTGCAGCTTGAGACATACCAGACCGGTCATTAAGCGTTCACTTAGCGCTGACTTTAATGAAGTGCTGCATTAGTCATTCTTCTTATCAGTAAATTTACACACACTCAGCAGCACAAGTAGGTTATTTTCCGAATACAGAATTTCTTGCATAAAGTGTACCCATGATTGCTTTACGAATAATTCTGTCTGTATCCAGCTTGATAAATGATGCCCAACAGAAGTGTGAAGTCGATGGTGTGTTCATTCATTCTGAAACGGGAATGCACGCTGTATGGGACGCCAGTCCATCATAGGTCACAAAGGACACCCCCTCAGCTTTAAATTTCATCCTATCAACTTGGGGTAGTCTTCTCAACTACTAGTTCCTTCCCCGTTTAAGGAGTAACATCAAATCATGATGGCCGCACGCACTGTGAACAATGTAAAGCACTCTTTCTCTGCTTTTAACTGAGTTTATAGTATTGGTTTTAGATAAATTAATATACAGATATAATTTCAGTCCAAAATGAATGTTTGAAGTTCACAATAGAAAAGAACCAATAGCCACTCAGGCTGGTAACTGTAAAAGCATGTTAAAGAAGACTTTTATTAACTTTATGTGCTCTGACAGAGTAAACAGAAGACCTGCTTTCGTGGAGGCAACCATGCCGTCATCCCAATCCCTGCCACCTCCCACCCCATCCCTGGCAAATCGCAATTACAATGTATAAACGAGCACTTACAAAGCACCATGAACACTTCATTACAGTGAGAATATCTTCATAAAAGTCAGATGGCTCCCCCTACTGGCAGAAATCTGACACAAAATAATGCTATGCACTTCACTACAGTCTTATCAACTCTGCACACATTAATCAGCAAAAATGAGACTAATGAGTTATGATGAATACAATTTTAGTCCCACTGTGGTTGCTTTTATGATTCAATATGAGAGTGAGTTAATGGAATTCCATGAATATGACCTCTGATGATATGAACCGTGCATTGCTGTTTGCCATCTTTCCTTATACTGCAGTGCAGTTGAATTCTCAAATCTGATTGGTCAGAAGGTGTTGGCTACATTTATATAGCAGCAGCTTTAACAATAATGCTGGCTTAAATATAATATATATATATATATATATATTTTTTTTTAAATCACAGGTTTATACTAATTATACTAATATATTACAGTTTCTATTGTAACAACACTTGTACGGTGAGTAATCTACATAATCTAATACTAACAAATTTATATATTTATTATAATAATGATTATATTATAATTATTAATAGAATGACGTTTTCTGTATAGAGCTGTTCACTGAATGTGTATGGAAGGAGTACGTGTTGGGTTGCATCACCAGGTTTTTCTATTCATTCTCAAGTGTTTTATTCCTTATTTATTTATCTGCGCCTCATTTGTTAAAACTGTTTAAAGAGCAAATGAACATGCAAACATTTTTGTCTAGGTCTGTTAATGATCCTCTCACTGTCACTGTAAATACACCAAAAAAGGGGGGCGGATTTAGCATTATAGGACTACCAACGGATCAAAATAATCATTATATCCCATGTTTAAATTTTTATATATATATATATTATATATATATATATCAGATATTTTAACACACTCTTAAATAACTAATTATTGTCTCAATGAGCACAATGTGAGTTAAACCACTGGTAGAAGGACATAAAGATGTACACGTGCATTTAACTTCTAGATTAGTTGCCATTGTTAACACGGTTCATGCTGATCCAGGATCATCTCCATCACCTTGTTTAGTAATCTCAAGGATTAGGAATTAAAAAGGCCAAATGGATGCAGCAGCCATGGCTACCAACACTACCGTTAATAATCCCTGGGTGCGGTTAGAGAACCCACACGCTGGAGGTTACCTGGAATACGGGAGAAGATAGGACACCTCATTAGAGAGAGGTGGCGAGGACGAGAAACTTTCCCTGAGGGAGTGAGGAAAGGAGGAGCTGTAAGACATGATGGAGCTTTCAGAGAGAGAAAGTTTCCATGCGAAGATGGAAAACAGAATGTGAGGAAACAGACAAGATGATTACAAAGAGGTAAACAAATGCAATGGAACAAAAAGGCACTGCGTTTGTTTTGTAGTGTAGTAGAGGTTGGAGTGATAAGGTTAATTTGAACCACTAGGTGGCAGTCAAACATCACAGATGATTCAGAGCCATAGAGGAGCTTCTCATGGTCTGATCATGATGGGTGGCATTTTGGGTGGATTAAACATGGATTATGACACAAAATGACTGTTTTAGTTTGAACTTGGTAATACCGTCTTGTGTCTACATGATAAAATCTCCTAATGTTCAGTTATCTCCAGAGATCGGACTATTCAGTGGGAATCACTCAGTATCACGTGTGGCACATAGTCCATAAGAGAGAAAGAAAGAAAAGTACATGTGCGTGAGTCTCTATTAGTCTGCCTTACCTAATGTGGCATTAAGTGCCATAACACCGTAGTAGGAGAAGGGCCCCGTCTCAAACTTCATATTCTCATTACCAGCTTCCACCTCCACACGACCCTGTGGACAGAGACACACACAGATACGGGGTTGTGGTGATAAATAACAAAACATTCATTAACATACAAGGCATCTAGATATTATGCATATTTTACATATTACGCACATATTACATAAATATTGCATGCAATAACATGCACATATACATATATACATGCAATATTTCGTATGCATGTATGTATGGATGAATGTATGGATGTATGGATTGTGCTCCGAAATGGCTTTTTTGTTTGACCGAAAAAGACAAAAAGGGTGAAGATTTTGACCTGAACAATTAAATACAAAGAAGTGTCAAATGTAACACGTCTATAATTATAAAACAATTATAATAGTGATGATAAATAGAACACCCCCCCGCCCCCCCCACCCCCATCAGTCAATGCTCAGACGCATTCAAATTGAGATGATCGGCCATGTGGACATTACACTGCCTGTATGTTAAAATACATTATTGAAAATGTACTGTATTTTTTGTTGTTATTTTTTTTACTATTCACTGTACATTCCTGTTGAATCACGTAAATTAAGAAAATCCATTACCCAGCTGAATATTCGTGATTGCCACTGCCAGCCAGCAGTTCCTGACTGCACATCTGATAATATTACCAAAATTGGTCAGGCTAGCTTACTGACATGAAATCTTAGCACTGAAGTGCACTAGTGGGAAACAGGACAATCTTATGAGCATGTGAAGGCAGCATTAAGTGATTGCTAAAGATAGATAGAGTAGTGGATAGAAGAGAAAGATGGGTAGATGGACAAGGACAGAAACAGGCCTGTGGCTAAAAACAGTTTATTTGTGTGCGTGTGTTTGATTCAGTGAGAAGGGAGCTTTAGCTGGGAATGTGAGAAATGCAGCGTCATCATACCACAATTAATCCTTACTGAGACAACACTGCTCTCTCTCTCATATGTGTGTGTGATATATATATATATATCTCCATCTATCTATCTATCTATCTATCTAATGTGCAGAGACAGATAGAATAAGCACTGGCCCAGTGTTTCAGACCAGAGGCATTCTGTATAACATAACCCTGCCCACCCATGGCTTGTTTATTACACATAAATCATCCTTCTATTCCACTGACATGAACAAGCAGATCGACCCCACCTTAGGAATGCCCCGCCCCCAGGCGTGCGTCAGTTTTAATGGGTAATGTATCGAGTCCTCAGTTTTATGTGTGGGAATAATTTATCAGAAAGTTGATCTTGGTCAGAGTCACTAGGACATTCTAGGAACAACTAACAGGAGCAGCATTGACGAGCACTGAACTTGTGAGAAGGTATTGCGAAAACGTTCCTCTCACTTATTCCTCACATTGACACACATTAAATGTAGCAGTAAAGGCCAAAGATCGTTCCTGTCAATAATAAGCAACAGAGCAATACGAGACCAAGACCAATAGTGACTCCACTTTTTCCACAGGTATTTGGTTCCAAAGGTATTTCTTCACTGACATTTCAGGATATCATTTACAACCCTCATTCCGAAAAAGTTGGGACTGTATAGAAAATGAAAAAAATAAAAAATAAATAAGCAAAAAGAGTCATTTCAATTCACCCTGTAGAATACTGAAAACACATTATTAACGTATTATTTGATGTTTTACTTTGTGAATTTAATTTATTTCTGAAACTATACACTCATTTCAAATCTGATGACTGCTACACAATCCAAAAAAGTTGCGACAGTCGACTGTTTACCCTGGTGTAACATCCTTTACTTTTAATAAGACTTATTAAGCGTTTGGGTGCTGAAGATATCAGCTGGTTAAGTTTAGCAAGCGGAATTTTCCCCCATTCATCCATTATGTATTCCTTCAGCTGTGCGACTGTACGGGGCCTTCGTTGCATTATATCGCACTTCATAATGCGCCACACATTCTCAATCAGAGACAGGTCAGGACTGCAGGTAGAAGACAAGCTTATCATTTTCCCTTTTCTAATGATTTGATGACATTTATAAAAAGGTACACATTATATAAATCAATAATTATACAGTATAGTTTATACAATATTATGCCAACTCTGCACATATTTAATGCATAGTTCTGTAAAAAAAAATCTGTGAGGTTATACCTCTTAAATATTACCGTTACAAAACAGAACTCTTACGCTTTCAATGAAAAACAAATGACCAAATCATGATAGTGTCGAGATTTCATGAATTTTATTATAATAGGAACCTAGCTGTAAAATAAAAAATAAAAAACATATAATGTGCAATCTAATGGAATAATCTCGATAGAGTCAAATACTTGTGATAAGGTGATGAAATTAGTATGACAGACCAATACTAAAACACCATGCATTTAATATGTTTTATGAGGGTTGAATTACTGATCCCATAAGCACTGGGATTGATGTTACTTGATTGAATGTAATCTGGGGGCTTGTTTGGGCATAGGTATATTATAGTGTTATTTAGTTCAAAAGGAGTACAAATTTTGATTAAATGTTTTTTTCTTTTTATCATGTAATCATTAGTGTGATTATTTTGGTAAAGGATTAGTGTACAAAGACAGATGTAACGCTTTTGACCTCTTTTTCTCTCTCTCTCTCACACACACCCCAAAGGTCAAACATTATGCTAAAACCTCTCAGGAAATCTTCATGTATAGACTTTGACATTCTAACTGTATGAATAATACAGTGTGTGTGTGTGTGGGGTGGTATGTCACCTCGAGTCAGCAGTGTTCCTGAAAATAACTGCACGTCAACTGCCCATTATTCATACAAACAGGAAGCCAAGCTGGCACTTTTGACACACGGGGACAACCTGAATGTGTGTGTACACGTGCGTTTGAGAATTGTTCTTACCCTTTATATGAGCACCATATTACTGCCATAAAAGTATTAATGAGGCAATTATCCTATTAGGGCAAGATGCATAGCATTATTCAGTCTCTCACGGTCTCTCTGAATGCCATTAAAAGGTCACTAAAGCAGCTTATTAAAACTCCCAAGACGCACCGCTGTGAACTGCTGCTGCTAGTCTCCTCAGCCCTGCATTCATCCTCCTCTTGATCCATCTTTCATCTTCCAACATGAAATCATTCATTTCTCCTCAAACCGGTTCATTTTGCCCCCTTTTCACTCCGCCTCCTCAATGCTCCTTTTCCCTTCACTCCAGAATAAATATACAGCTAAACTGGAATATACAGGAAAAGAATTACGCAGATATGCGTCTTGGCGCAGGTGATTACAGTCCCGTCCATTTTCTGTGCTTTATTTATGCTCGTTCCCTCATTCAGCATGTCACAGGAAGAGGTCAGAGGAAGTATTAAACCCTGCGTAGCCAAAAATAGATGTTGCTGGGGTCACTTTTCTACTGCTGCGACAAGATTCGTTTCTGAAGAGGTGCACGACCATGGTACACTTTGTCATAAGTTTAATAGACACCAGATAGGCAAGATGAGAGCGTTGCCGTTTGATGACTTGAAGGGAAGGGAAACGACTGCAGCGTGTCCTTCAGTCACACAGCGTCAACACGCTTACAAAACAAAGGCATTAATCTTTCATAAAGGTCACACTCTCTTAGCTCTCGGCGAGAAAACACCAAGTGAGGAAACTAATTGTGCTTCTTAAAACTCCCTTGACAAAACAGTGTCAATTAGAGCAGGGACGCAAAACAGGAATTATACTCGCCAAAATAATAACTAGATACTGTCTTTAGAAAAGGACTCAAATAAGTCTTGTGCACATCACCCATCATGCCTATTAACTCGGTCTGTAATAACATACACACTTACTCAGGAAGGGAAATGATCAACAGACAGAGAGTCAAGAGGAACGTTTGGAACGGTACGGTGTAAATATGTCACGTAGTATGAAGATCACTTCACACACCAATGAGCAGCCAGATCCTTCATACACACACATCTTCATTCATTTTTTAACTCTGGTTGAGATTTTAACTAAACACTATAGCGGTGGGATTTCAGTGCTTCTTTGTGGGCAGCCTGGGTTTGGAATGTTTACATGTAAACAACTCAGCCCCCCTCCTAAATGGATCGCTCCATCTGTGAGGCCTGTAATTTTCTACCAAGAGCAGACCACTATAACCACTTACGGGGGATGGGACTTGGGGGCTAATGAGTATTTATAGCATTGACACAAAGGTGTGTGTGTGCGTGCGTGTGTGCGTGCGAGAGAGAGAGAGAGAGAGATTTACTTTAAAGCTAATGATACAAAGGACACACACAAACATAAATGCGCAGCAACGACCTGTATTACTGCTTCAAGAGGCCACATTTTACACATGACTTGACATTTTCATTACATAAATACCTGAATTAAATAAATTACTTAAGAAGTCCAGACTCTATTGGTATGCAAACTAGAATAGTTCCCAACCCTACATGCAAATGTTAAACGTCCTAGATTTGCATACTGCAACCTGATTGGCTCTGATATTTTATGATGCAATAGAGGACTTCAAAAATGAGTCCTAAATCCCAGAATTTTGGGGGTGGGGGGGTTGCACTTCTGGTTAAATCGTCCCGAAGTTACTGGGATTTTTGAATGGGTTTTTGGTATAGTGCCTGAAGTAAGGTCTGTTGTGTGTTGGGTGCTGATTGATGGCTCCGAGCGCCACTCGTTCCTTTGAATCTGTAAGTGGGATCGCATAGAAAGCAGCCGTGCCAATGTCAGCACGGCTCGACAGCGGACCCAGCTAAACCACAGCTGTTCTGTTCTGTGCCTAGAGGGGTTCATTTCATAGAGGAAATGCCCAACTGTCCTCTGCCCATGTAGTCTGGGACTCAGGAAGTGAGGGCAAACGCTCCCTACAGATCACACAGACTCCTAATGGCTGCACCATCTGATCCTCGCTGCTTATGCACATTAATCATTTTGTCTGCGGTTCATTTAAACGCATATAACTTTAATAACCTGCACCGAAGGGATGCCACAACATGTACAATTCACCCGATTACACAATCCATTTGCATTCGCTGCAGTTCTACAAAACAAAATGGACACTGTACTATAGATCTCTAAATCATTCCTTACATAATAAACTAAGTAAAAGAGTGAAAAATCATTATAGGTCTCAATTATTGCAGCAAAGAAATTGAAGCTCCTGTGGTCCATCTGCTAGCTCCATCTGCTCATTAAGAGAGATGTCAGTGTGTTTCCTTCTGACTGCTGAGCCAAAGTGTAACATTAACCCATCTATCTGCTTACAGAATCCTACTGTTTACGGCCCTGTATACACTCCTAACAGGCTCTGAAAGCTCTTCATGTCCCTGTCAGCTTGTAACTGATGTGAAGTCTGACAGCGTGAGCGAACAACTGCAACTCTTCATAATGACGACTGAACAACTAACATTTGTCTGATTCTAATCGGATCAGAGTTTCCTACAAACTACTGCAGGCATCGGATGAGCAATTCAAATTACTTTTGAACAAGCTTATAAAAGGTGGAAAAAGGTTAAAGATACGGTCAGTGAACTTGGCAGGTAGCTATTGCTTTTGAAACTAAAACAGATACAGTCGCTCTATTTGGCGTTCGTGTCCATGAAACACATGCACACACGCTTAGTGGGCTATAACTAAACAACCGAGTGGGAATGGTAACTAAGCTGGCACGAAAGTAGACACCCCTCATTGTTCTGATCGTGTGGATGTTGGAAATCAACACCACACTTTTTCCCGCCGCTCAAAAATGCCGGTAGTGCCACAGAAACCGGATGTTTGAGTCGGAGCAGATTTCACGGACAGCTGCTGCAACGTGAGGAGAATATTTACATTTATGTCATTTGGCAGACACCCTTATCCAGACCGACTTACATTAATCTCATTTATACAACCGAACAGTTGAGGGTTAAGGGCTTTGCTCAAGGGCCGAGCAGCGGCAGCGGCAGCGTTGCAATGCTGGGATTTGAACTCATGACCTTCCGATCACTAGTCCAATTTCTTAACTCAGAAACCGTTAACCTCAACTTTAATACAGTCTCTGCCAGAAGCTCAGACCTGTTCAGAGTCCCCACTCGAGATTGAATAATTTAGTAAACAAGGGTCAAAATACCTGCAGTATGAGGATGAAGTAGTCGACGGCTTTGCCACGCTGGTAGACATAATGATGAGGTGATCGTTTGTCATTCTCGTTGAATTTGATCTCCTCAATAACATCGGGGTGCCTTAAGATCCTCAACAGGACTTTCTCGGAGATCTGAGATTGGTTGAATAAATTAACTTCTGGAGAGATATGGTGGAAGAGACAAAGAAAGAGCGTTAGGGAAAAAAAAAAAAGAAAAAAAAAAAAGTCAATTAACCTTAGCCGAAATCTATTATAACAGAACCCATTTCAATTCAAGAGTGTAGCTACAGTAAAGCATTTTGCTCAAGTGCACAGCAGGGATTTCCCCCCCTCACAAACTTCTGGTTCACTAGCACGGAATCTTAACCAGCTTCCCCACAGAGAAAGAGAGACAGAGATATTTTATTTTATATATATATATATATATATATATATATATATATATACATATACATACACGTCAAACTTGAGGTCACGTGTTCATTCACTTATATTATGAATTTTTTTTTTATTTTTATACCTGTTCCTCACTAAATCAGGATGGTGACCTCATACTCCTCACCCACCTCCTGACCACAGAAACGGTCTCTTGCCCACGCTGACTCCCACCTGCCTGCGCTCATCCACTTTTCTCAGCACCATGACTCCATCTAATAGGGGGATTGTTACCACCAGCAACCCACTAACCATCTGAACCTCAGCAGGATGTCGCTGCATGGGAGGATCTCATAAGGGATGACCACAAATACCACAGCGCTGCTGAGTTCAGGCGCCTCCGGGAAACTATTTTCTGAGTCGCCGTAGCCGTAATAACAAGCTCGGGGTGTTTATTTGTGCTTGAGGTCAGGTATTAGGTCTGTAATTTTAGCCTTTGCAACAGTGACATTGCAGAAACTTACAACATGCAAATGAGCGAATAAATGATGGTGTTGCTGTAATACCAGCTATAAAAAAAAAAAATCTTGGTCAAATAGATACCAATCTTTAACTGTTATCACAAACTTGCTGTGTTTTTTTTAATCTTTTTTTATATACTGAAACACAATGCAATTTGTAGTTAAATCTAAGCAATATTATTGTCCATCTTATGCTATACCATTTCCCCCCACCATTACTTGAATTAGAAATAATGGGAAAAAAAATAAAAATAAAATTACTTATTTATATATATATATATATATATATATATATATATATATATATATATATATATATATATATATATACACACACACACACACACACACACACACATATATACATACACACACACACACACACACACATACATACACACACACACACACACACACACACACACACACACACACCCCTCTGCCATTTTTGTACATTTGTTTGCCTGCAATTATTAGATGTATGTTAAGTGATTACCTGTGGCAAGGAATCGGTGGGCAGCCAACAGCAGCTGAGGAGAGATTTTAACTTGAGATTCACTCTCGTGCTTGAAGGCAGAGAAGTCTCGCTTGTTTTTATTGGGTGCCACCTTTTTTCTGTTCCGATTGTCAGCTAGAATGACATAGAGAGAAACACTGCTGTAAGCGATTACCACAAATTTCCTTATATACAAGATCAGGAAAATGCAAATGCAAAGGCTTGTTCATCATGCCTAATCAAAAAAAAAGGGTGTGTCGAAAGTGTTGCAAGTCATCATGCAATTAGAACAGACTGTGCGTCTGTGTGCATAATAGAACAGATCTCATTTTCCTCTCAACATGGTTACTTACTGTAAAGGTCAGATTCATCCAGAATCTCTGATTTGATGATTTCTTCAATAACGTCCTCCAAAGTCACCAATCCCAGCACCTCGTAAAACGGATCACCTTCTCCTTCATTATTCACCTTCTGGACGATGGCCAAGTGGGACTTACCTGGGGAAATAAGAATACAAAAATAAATAAATAAACAAAACAATTACACGAATTGAGCACATTAAGAAACTTATTCAGCCTACTCAGAGTCTGGTGAAAGTCTCAGGTGTGTATGCTGGTTAAACTTAAAGTATGGGGTTGTTATGTTCATAGCCCTTTACTGTCTGTCAGAAGAATTTCAATCGCAAGCCTTCCTATTCCCCACAAACAACCGCACTGCTTCAGCTGAAACTACATGCCCTTCATGGGTCGCCTTTTAAAATAAAGACACCGGGCTAAGCAGCTCGACTTCAACTGGAGACAATTTACGGGCCTGTAAACGTAAAATGAAGACTGAAATAAAAGCCTGGTCACACTGCACACACAGATGCCGACCAACGGCAACAGACACATTTGTCTACTAATCTAGTGATGTGTGGTGGGCACGTTGAAGCCAAAGGTGCCGATATTGAGATAACAGAAAAAGGATTAGGTTAAAATACAATAAATAAATAAATAAATAAACAAACATACAACAACAACAATCCACCTAAGATACACATAATATCCTCATTTTCTGTTACCTAATCATAAAGTGTACTACATAAGTTGTACAAGACAATGATGTTATTAGAAGAATATGTAGTAAATATATAGTTTGGGATTTGACCTAACATGAGAAGGCGGCAGATTTTCTTTCGGTCACAGATACGAATTGCTAAATCAAGCTAAATGTCAGCAACAAGAAAATATTATTGTGGGAAAGAAATAAAAATGAAATCAGAAACATTATATTGTATCATAATAAAACTGTAAGAAGGGGTCATAATGCCTGGTAGAAAAGCTGTTAGCTGGATGCTTCAATCATACGATTATGAGATATATCCAATAAAAATAAATATATATTATATATATATATATATATATATATATATATATATATATATATATATATATATATGAATGACATGGCAAGATGGTGACTCATGCATTTACTACAGTATCATAACACAAAAAAGTGCTGTAATTAATTAACTAAAACTTTACTAGCTAATCAAATGTTTTTAAATGAATTGATTGGTTGGCTAATACCTATAATAGTATACTTACATATTACCTTTTTTTTTTTAATAAAAAATATAACAGGAAATTTGTACAATTCTCTTTAACCATCACATTAATTGTTTTCTTTACACCAAGTTTAAGCATAAGACGAGCTGTATGGAAAGTAGCCATTAACCCAGCAAGTTCGACACAAGGATATTTATATCTGCTTAAATATTCAGTATTCTGCAACCCTCCCAGTCGAAACCCATCAAGACACCATTACAGAAGTACAGAGAGTACTGATGTTACTGCAGTAGGCTACAATGGCAGGTATTAAAGCAGCGTGTGGTCTGCTGGTAACAATTATGATCAAGCACCTCAAATTTCCTGTTTTTCTATATTTTCGCATGCTCATAAAATCGTGTTATTAAAGTCATTATTCAGGCTGCTTTGATCACTTTAATAAACCGTGAGCACCTGACAAATCACCCCCAGAAATGCTAAATCAAATTGAATATGCATGCATTCAGCTTATTAGGAATAAATGAGTCCTGGTGTTACATGATATACACACAGAGACCTCAGACGCTCCAAACACACCATCGGAGAGGAGGAGAGTTTAGACCGGATCAGGCTTCAGCCACATCTGTGTTGACTGAGCTCACAAAAAAAAAAACCAGATTCTTCACAAGACTAGACAAGGCTGGTTTGCCAGTGTCAAAATCGCATACTTATTTACTACTGCTGAGGATTGGAGTATCCATAAGTGTTTAAAAGAGTTCAGACTGAGAAATATCAAGCAGGTTAGGACAGTAAAAAAAGACTGGGATGATGGACTATAGACTATATTTCCTGATGAACTGGAATGTACATGTCAGAGCTCATAGGAGATAACCAAGAGAACCAACATGGCTACCAATGATGGCACCCATTACTGCGGTACTACTAATAAACAGTGGAATAAACGGACACTCAACATAAAAAAAATCCCACTGGCCATGTCCATCTCTGGGACAGGCACTCACATAACTAATACGCAAGAGAAGGAAGGAAGGAAAGCAGCAGAAATTAACAGTTCTAAACAGATACGAATCCATATACAAACAGAAGGTGCATTATTAATTTTTTTCTACTAAGATTGGCAGAAATGACCACAGAAAAAAAATTCATGCAAAGTAAGAGATTTTTACATGCATGCACATGTAGAGCAGTGAGATACAAATGAGGACAAACAAACAAAGAATACAGTGGTGAACGTTTGTGAACCCTTTAGAATTTTCTATAAATCTGCATAAATGACTAAAACTTCATGAGATTCTCAAAATCCTCATCAAGTCCTAAAGATAGATGAAAAAATATTATACTTGATATTCATAAATATTTTACATGCTGCACAGCATCGCAAATGTTTTTGCTGAAGTCTGGCAAACATCAGGTATCCACCTCACATCGCAACCTAACATGAGGTTTGTGAGAACATTTCGTCTGCGCCTTCTGAATCGCATTCTGAAAGTCATTTGTGCCTGATATTTGGGAAGGGAATCGTGTGAGACAGTTCTGAGAGGTAAATATACCATAATCATATCGATGACAGACTCTGAATGACAAGAACAACATTTGAGATGCTATGCAGCGAGACTGGACCGCTGGTTAGTCCAGTTATGCCGACCCACTACGTCCCAGTTCTGACAGAAAAATGCATAAAGTATAAGCTGGCCACATGCGCTGAATATCCAATCACAATCAGCCAATTATCCAATCACATGATCCAATTCACAGGAGTCTTTTGATGCCCATAGAGGAGTTTATTTGATGCCCATAGAGGAGTTTATTTGATAAAAGTGTTTCCACTGTACTTTATGCACCGGACATTTTTTTTAATTCAATTTCAATTGAGCACACGAGTTTTTAGTAGCATCTGGTGTTCCCAACCATTGGGTTTTGTATTTTATTTTTATGTAATATCCCAAAACCCATATAAAAATATGTGGATCTGTGTGTGTGCGTCAGTGGTTACCAAATGGACAGGCAATGCAGATGGAGCCGGAATGTGGAGAATTATTTCAATGGCGCATTTTATGACTGACGTTTAAACGTTCACTTTAACTTTCTGCAAAGCGCTTTATACCGTTTCTCGTTCACCCATTCTCTCAGACTCACATACACTCTCACACACTTACACAAGGTGCTGGTCTGCCATCAGGAGCAACTTAGGGTTCAGTGCCTTGCCCAAGGACACTTCGGCATGTGGAGGGGTCACGGATTGAACAAGCACGTTTTAGAATAATAAAGTCATCAAAACTCTGGAGTAACACAAATAGAACTATGAGAATTATGTTGTGATAAAAACCCCAAAATAAATAGAATTAATTTCACATTTTAGCATCTTCAAAGTAGACATGCTTTTTGTCTAGAAATATCCAGAAATATATTCTTGACATTTTCTCACCGGATTTCTTGAGGAATTTCCCCGAGATGCTTTTTAAACCGTATTAAAGGAGGAGTTCACACCCACACCGTACTCTTATCGACTGCTTTTCGGAATATTTCGCTCCAAATCATCCGTTCAAACACCTAAATAAAATGTTATTTTCTAATGAAAGAAATGAATATGTCCGCACGATTATATTGTTTGTCTACAAATCCAATTTCAAACATTTTATCACACACCTTCAGATCGAAAGCTTTTTAAGATCATGAGAAACATTTCAGTCGAGTGTCCACAAACTTTTGACTGGTAGCGTATAAAAAAAACTTAAAGTGATTCAGGTGACCGAACCTGTGATCATCCTTCACTGCACTTTTGCAACGATTGGCTCATGCTTTTACAAGCTTGCAGGATAATGTTTTCTGTGATGATTCAACATTTTGGCTATTCTAGATTTCTTAGTCACCCGCAACTTTATAAAAACACGGAAATTTTAAACTGACATCTTGCAGTCGTGTTGGAGGATCTGCGTTAGGATTGAGCAGATCACAGGCAAATGTTATTGCGTCATGAACAACACAGGAACCTTTACCTGTGTTACCAGGCTTGCTGAACTTTTTTAGTTCCTGTTACAGATTAGCTACTCTATTTACTTTAGATTCTCTAAAGACAGGGAACTCCTGGAATTTGCTGTATTAAAAACATCGCTGATTAGAAGAGTTAGGAAAGTTCCAGAACCACTAATTGAGTGTGGAAGTGAATTTCTTGATCACTGCTGACTTGAAACAAAAGAAATGCTACGTTATTAGCATATCTTACAACAAACCAAACAAAAAGTCGGGGGTTGTCCATAGATGAGTCAAGGACAGTGACATTAGCTCATTCAGGGGCCAGAGCTTATTCATCCCACTCTGTATAAACACATCTTTGTGCTGGTCTATCTATTTTTTTTTAAATCTTTATTAAGCCAGGGTAGTCAGAGGGCTGGCAATGGTTGAACGTTTACCAGTTGGCTAAAGGCTTTCAGTTTTGCTTCAGCATCAAGTGTTGAGTAAACGTGAGTTTAACATCGACCAAAGCTCAACAAAAAATTAAGAAATTGAGCTGTAATCTTCATTTGTCGTGCGGACCAATCTTTTCAAAATCATAGCCGAGCTGAAATTCATTCATTCAGTTCAAACTGGGACGTCACTGAGCCTGAAGCGTCAGTCAAGTGTATTAGCCTAACAAAAGAAGATTAGTGTGTGCAAAGCAGTGTTGATCAAAGTGGCGCTGGTTAGAGAGCTTCAACGTGCTTTTAACATTTAACTTGTTTTCAGAGCTCCTGATTAACATTTAAACACATGCAGAGTGAAATCAAAGCTGTGAGAGAGACACCACAACCCGTGCTAAAGAAAAGCCGAAGACTTTCAGCCATGAAGTTTGGTCAGGTACGCAAACACAGCGGCTCTATAAAACTGCCTGAGCTCTGTATTCCCTTCCCCCTCCCCTCATTTGTAAGTCGCTTTGGATAAAAGCTAAATGAACAAATGTAAATGTATAAATAAACATCTCTATGTTGCTTCTCCAGTACCCCTCACCAGTAATAACGGCAGGAAGATCAGTGGCTAATGACACAGACAGCATTTGAACATGTGGGTGTGAGAATAAGGAAAAAAAAAAAAAAAAAAAAAAAAAACCCTACAAGGGCCAGGCTAGAGTAGGGTTGGGAGTGTTTCCAAATTGCGAATTCATAAAACTTGAGCTGCTTTGAGTTTTGGGTGACTAAAACGTTTCATAATTTCGTCTGCGGTGAAGAGGGCTTACACTGGAGTTGTAGCAATAGGCCTACTTAATGCCACGTTACAAAAGATGAAGTAACGTCATGACTGCATTGCTGTGGGCTGATGCGTGATTACCAGTCTCTGAATAACTCATTCCAAAGCGATTACTTCATCTACACACACTCACTCTTTTGTAAAATCGGATGAGTCAGCTGTTTAGGAACAACTGATGTGAGGACACGGGTAGCATACACGTGCGTGCGCACACGCACGTTTCAAGCAAGTACTCACTGACTCAGTGAACCCTTTGGGGCAATGCTGGCCTTTCTATCTACATCCTTCCCTGCAGCAGAGCAGGACAGCTTCCCTCGTACTAGTGAATGCATATTTCCCTTCTACCAGAGCATGCACACTTGCTCTGCACTGGACCATGCACAGTTTCCCCATACTGGAGCATGCACACTTTCCCTGCGCTAAAGAATGCCCACATCTTCAGAACTGGTACCAACACGCAAACTTGACCTGTACAAGAGTGTGTACCCTTTTTCCTGTATGACAGCATGCACACTTGTAATGTACTGGAATGAGAAGTGCAAATGGTCTGAAGGAGAGAAGAGTGCATACTCCAAGGCAGAAGAAGCGAATGCCGTTACAGGAGAAGTGTGCATGCTCTGGAGCAGGAAAAGTGTGCATGCTAAAGACTAGAAGAGTCTGCATGTCGTAGTTTGGAAGAGTGTAGTGTTTTGCCCTAGAACGGAAAATCGAGCATAGGGGAAGTGAATAAAAGCACTTTTACACACTTCCCCTGCAACAGAGCTCGCACACTTCCCCTGCGCCAGCGCTCGATTAGTCCACTGTTCATAACGAACCCGAAAAGTCTTTATATAGCAGGAGAAACCCAATCACACTAAATCACTGCATGTTCAGGGCTTCCTTCTGAATTACATCACATACTAAAATCTAAATTCACACACACACACACACACACAAAACAACAGTCCGCTCAAACATCATATAAATGAATATTTTCAATGCCAGGCTGCCTTTATGAAGTGCACAGAACATGTCTTCTACATGTACAAGCTGTGTAAGAGAGAAGAGGAATCACAGACATCCTCTTCAGCACTTTGGCACGTACGCAGACAGTCGGTTATTTAGCAGGATTAGATGGGTTCTCTCACTGAAGCAGATCAAACAAGCAAAAATATGCAGCACAAAAACCGCACTGTTAAAATATAGTTAATGTTTTGTAAAAGCCTGTTCACACTCGCTAAAAAGCAGTGAAAAGGTCAACTGGTAAACTGGCTGATCCTGTTAGCTGAGGTGTAATAAATGACTATTTCAGAGTCAGTAAATGAAAGAGGTAATTTCTTAAAAAGGCACAACACACTTTTGTATCCATTTAAACAACGTGTGTGTGGTTGGGCGGGGGGGGTTGCAATCAATCAATTTTTTAAGATGAGTCACGATTCGCATAATCATAAGCTGACGCATGGAAAGGAAAAAAAAAAAAGTCAAGAGGACCAAACATTCCTGATGAAAAATGAATGTTATGGAAACCGACTAAGCCTAGCGATTTTCATAACGCATGAAAAATCGGACTGTTTTGAAAGCAGCACATGGTCGTGCTGCAAAAATCGGACGGAGAAATGAAAAAGATTCCAATCCAAACAGAATTTTAAAAATAAAAATAAATAAATAAAATAAAAACGTTCGAGAAACTCACCAGGCTACTCATATTACTTTCCAGTGACCTTTCAATGATGTTCCATTAAAAGGTCATGAGTTATAATTTAATATCGGAACACGTAACTGCATTTCGACCGTACAAAAAACCTCCATAATTCGACGTAATATAAAAACATCTAAATATGCGGGGTTTTTTTTTTTACAGAACAGGAATGTCTTAACGAGTCATGTGACTAGACGGGCAGAGAAATTTTAACAAATATAATGTACATTATGTGCCGCCTCACAGCTCCCTGTGAGCTCAGGTTACTCCATGTGTCGAGTTTCTCATGATCTCCCCATGTCTGTCTGGGTTTCCACCGGGTTCTCCGGTGTCGTCCTTCCTCCCGAAGGCACGCCGATACGGTGTGAATGCGTGTGTGCATGGTGACCTGGAATGGACTCCGCCTAGGGTTCTCGATCTAGGCTTCGGATTGACCGTGACCAGGACCACTTATCGAACGACTTGTGAACACCTATTCATAATAGCAGCATCAATGCATTGATGAATCACTGTCCATCTTTATGAACAACACACTCAATAATGCTCCAAAATGAAACTTGTATGGTACTATAGCTGTAGACCACAGTCATGTGCAATAACTTATATCTAAGCATGTGTGAACACTTTACACACATACTTTCTACAGATACTACAGCTTTTTTTTTTGCCATTCATGTGCAAGCAACGTGTTCGGTAACAACGTGGAATAACAATTTGCGACTTACTATGACCACAAGGCAATGTGCTATAGCGATTTGTGCTATACCATGACGTGTGTGTGGAAGAATACTCACTTCTCTAGACTTTACACAGTCCGGTGCGAAAAATCAAAAACATCCAATGAGTGGCAGTTATGTGAGTGGAAATACCTTGCTGTTGAGAGAGGATAGAAAAGAATTTACATTCCTCTCCGAAATTATTGGAGCAGCAAGGCCAATTCAGTTTTTTTCCCTTTAGAATGAAGACATTTTGGTTTGAGCTGAAAAGATGAATATGAGAAGAAAGTTTAGAATTTCTGCTTTTATTTCCTGGTATTTATATGTAGACGTGTTAAGCGAGATAGAACGTAGCACATTTTGTAATCTGTCCACCCCATTTGTAGGTGAGCATAAATATTTGAACATGTGACTGACAGGTGTTTCTTGTTGCCCAGGTGTGTCCGGTTAGATTGATTGTTTAAACAATACATGGCTCTGAACGATTACTCTTGGTTTTAGCCTTCAGTTTCACCTGTGAAGACTGCATTTTCTGTTAAAAAGAAAAAACCAAAGTGAAGATCAGATAGCTGTTTATGAGAGAAAAGCCAACCATTTTGAAGCTGTGAAAAGAGGGGAAAAAATCACTCCGAGGCATTGCACAAACGTTGGGCATAGCCGATACAACAATTTGGAATGTCCTGAAAAAGAATGAAACCACTGGTGCACCGAGGAACAGGCACTGAATGAGTCGGCCAAGGACAACAGCAGCAGCTGAAACATTGTGAGAGCTGTGAAGAAAAACCCAAAAACAACAGACGGTGACATCAGCAACAACCTCCACAGGGCAGGGGTAAAGGGATCACAAACCACTGTTCGAAGATGACTCCCGAGAACAGAAATATAGAGACCACACCACTAGATGCAAACCTCTCATCAGCAGTAAGAATCGGAAAAACCAGATTGGAATTTGCAAAGAAATACAGAGATGAGCTACAAAAGTTCTGGAACCGAGATGAACCTCTACCAAAGTGACGGAAAGGCCAAAGTGTGGAGAAAGAAAGGATGTGCTTATGATCCAGAACCCGCAAGCTCATCTGTGAAACATGGTGGAGGTTGCGTCATGGCTTGGGCTTGCATGGCTGCTTCTGGAATCCATTTTTAATCCTGGCGAGCATTTGAAACAAAGCCAAGGGTGGTACTTTTAAGTGTGAACTTTGTCAGATGATATTAAAACCTAACTAAAATACAAGGCATTACAAAACACTAGGTAGGACTGCTTTAATGTTATACCCTATGTAGGATTTTACACTGATCACGGTTTGGGCAAGAAATGGAAATGTGAGGTATATATCAGCAACAAGAAACTATTACTGTGGGAAATAAATAAAGATAGACCTAATAAATAAGTAAATGAACTAGTAATTCTACAATACTACCTCCATGGGATAATTCTGCAATGACAATGACGAGTTTAACCAATCAATGAGCTGCATTATTTCAAGCTCCATCAACTTTAGAAGCAAGGACAAAGTGTTGGATTATGGATTTGTTACTGTATCATGCCGTATCTGCTAGATAAATGCTAGACTAATGCATTTTTCTGTTCTATTATTGCATTAAACTATTGCTTAAATTCTTATATAAATAAACTGCTAATCATAGAGAAGCCTGATTTTTTTTTCATGAAAAATATTCTTCAATTCCTGGAGATATTAACACAATCATTGTGCTATTTTTGTTTGTGTACATTGGTTCATCCAGCCCTTATGTATGCATTTGACACAGTTCAAGGATTAGCAGCACGGCACAAATCACATGCGTGTCTCCTGACAGCATGCTGACAAATGACGCTGTCTCGCCGTCTCTCTGTGCATGTGTGTGTGTGTGTGTGTGTTTGTATGGATGCGATTCGAGATCCATTGAGAAGAGTTGAGAGGACAGGCAGAGGTCATGTCCACATTTTTCCAGCACTTATTTGTTAGACAGCTGTCAATCTTTCCGAATTTTTCCATCTCTTTCTTTCCTCTTACACAGTTCGTACACGATCAAGCTCACGCTCAATGCACAGGAAGCACAGGAAAGCAGAAAAAGTCAGCACGTGATTGAGAAAACACTGCTATCAGACAGACACTCAATCCCACACACACACACACACAAAGACAGACAGAAAGAGAAGAAGAGAGAGAGAGAGAGAGAGAGAGAGAGAGAGAGAGAGAGACTGATCCTATTACAAACTGAGAGGCTTATGACATGACCGGCCTAAACATGGAGCAAAAGGAATCCACTTAGCAAAGTTGAAACAACAAATGTCTGTACTGGATCATGGCTGTTGGCCAACCATGATGTTATGATGAAATTAAGATTCACCTCTGTCTGCTTAGATGATAAATGGACAGTGGGATGAGATGAGGAGAAAAGAAGAGAAAGCTCAAAAATGTACTAACGAATCGGTTTGTAACAGTAAGCTGAAAAGGTGCAGACAGGAAACTCTGGTATTGTAAACACTGTATTCAAGAATGTTTTTCCTGTTGAACTCTAAGACACACCTTGCCGAGAGACACCACACATGCTTCGAAAAGGTTAAAGGATCGCTCTTATCTTGTCATTAGACTTGACGACAGAATGAAACGAACACGTGCTCCATTACACTTGTTATTATTGGGACGGCATGGTGACTGGCGCATTCCAGGCTCTGGACAAAACGTTGTCAGGTGAAACAAGGCGAAGTTTAAAGCACACCAAGCGAGGATATGCGCTCTACGATCTTAGATCTGCATGTATAGCGCCTGCAAGAAACGAGTAATAACCCATAAAGTATCTGATCTAGATTCAGATTTCTCCCTCACCACACCGAGATCTTAAATCAGCACACGCTAAAGACACTATAACTGACCCGGAAACAGCACCATGATGCTTTCTGAATTCGTTCCATGGTGGAAGGTCACTTCTTCATGCACTACTTCAGACGAGATCAGTCAGATCCCTGGAAAAGGTGATTATAAGTAAAGGTGCGGCCCTTTCGTCAGCCAAACAACGGCTAAAGGCATCAGTCACATGACGGCTGCTAGAAGAAGTGTTTGGCAACGACGCTTTCGAATGCTTCAATTTCGCTTGTCACTGCACATTACTTGGCCAGTGGCCAGGCAGGAAAAGGCAAGGTCTTGCATAAGAGACGCAGAGCGAGACACGGAGAATGAGAAAACTCTCAATGCAGCAATTTGAGCCAAATGGACATGCTGTCCTACAAAACCCCAAAACACACAAGCTAATGATGCCATGACACAAAAGGTTGCGATTACACCAACAGACTTGTGGTAATTATTAAAACTGTTCAAACAGTCAAACTTTTCCTAGGACAGCGAGTTTCAGTCTAAAAAGGCTTCCCAAAACAACCGTTCCTGTCCAATAAGAGTCAGAAGGACCTGACACGAGCAAGTGTACTGTCGCCTAGGAGCATAACAACAAGAACATTCAGCGCAGCCCCTGCAAAGCTCCTGCAGCATTTCTGCCTCGTTTCGCTCGACTTCGGTCAGTAGCGTGACTGTCTTGTCTTTTAGTAAAATCTAGATTACATTACATTTATTCGTTTGCCAATTAGTTTTATCCGAAGAGATTACAAGTCAGGCAGAATCCAGTTCAAGCATAAGAGCTGTTACAGGAGCTGACAGCGATACAAGCGCTCAAAATTGTTTTAAACGTTTCCACCAAGATTCAGATGGAGCTTTGCTTGACTAACAAGGGTGTAAACACTTCATCCATCCATCCATTTTCTGTACCGCTTATCCTATACAGGGTTGCGGGGAGCCTAAAAATCCCAGGGAACTCGGGGCACAAGGTGGGGGACACCCTGGACGGGGTGCCAACCCATCGCAGAGCACAATCACACACACACACACACACACACACACACACACACCGGACAATTTAGACATGCCAATCAGCCTACAACGCACGACTGAGGGAGGAAACCGTAGTACCCGGAGGAAACCCCCGAAGCACGTGGTTAACATGTTAAACACCAATATTATTTATATATCATCTTTACCAACACACACTGTCTCAAAACAGCTTTACAGGAATCAGAAATCCAGGTCCAGACCTCGGGTATATGAAAAGCAGCAGTTTTAGTTGCAAGAACACAAAGCTGTTTAAATAATACCTTTGCATCAACTCTACTCCTTTACTAATTAAACCAGGGGTCGCCACGGTTATTTTTTGGTCACAAAACTCATTTTAAGGGTCCAAAAAAAATCTCAGACCACCCCATGTCCAAGAACCTGTGGATTACCAAAACACACTGCAGTGTTCAAGACATACACTCCAACCATCACAATCTTTTTTTAACCTTCTCCATTGCTGCATCAGCTCTTGTTGTCTCGGGTGTTTCAGACCTTGTTCGACTTTTACATTTAATGTAGAAAAGAGTTCTTTACGTTTAAGCCAATTTCTAATAATCACTTTACAGGGGAGGACATATCATGAGTGTATTAACTAGCCAACAGGGGAACCAACCAGGTGCCATGCTTTGGTTTAATTGACTAGAAAGTAACATGATATCTAATATAGAGTAACAACGCATGCGTATGGAGAGCTAGTTGGCTAGTTGGTTCTACATTCCTACACGTTTCCGATTCAGAAAGAATAGTGACAGTTGTAAATGGTAGTTAATCCACTAAGTAAAGACTGTTCTAACGACAGCCATGTCTCATTCATTCTCATATATATATATATATATATATATATTATATATATATATATATATATATAATATATATATATATATATATATATATATATATATATATATATATATATATATAAAAATTTCAGTGACATGAGCAACATAACATGCAACGATTTTTAATCTCGAGTGCAATTCCAGGGATGTCCAGGTCTCTGGGGAAACCAGGTGAGAACATTCACTGAAGCATGAAGGTGAATATTGAACCTAGGCCTGATACATACGATATTTCATCCAAGACTATAAAACAGAACAGAGTGAATGAGCTCACAGGGCTCTTCACAGTGTATTGGGATATACTGCAAAAATACCACGGAACACGTAACTTACACTCACTGGCCGTTTTAATAGGAACACGTGTTCAAGACCTTCAGTTAATATTCATGGGGGAAAAGTGTGATCTCTGTGACTTCGTGGCATAGTTGTTGGTATCGGGTGGTCTGGTTTGAGTATTTCAGGACGGCCGATCTCCTGAGATTTTCACACGTAACAGTCTCTAGAGTTTACACTGAATGTTGCGAAAACAAAAAAGCAAACCGTGGTTACATGGTTTGAGCTGACAGGAAGGCTATGGTAGCTTGAATAAACACTCTTTACAAACGTGCCGTAAACGTAAAATGTGAACACCGTATCGGGTTCCATTCACGTCTCTCAAAAACAGGAATCTGAGGCTACAGGGGGTACAGTCTTACCCAAACTGGAAGAGAGTCCCGGCAATGTTTTTCCAATATTCAGCAGTCCGTATAATTGGCTGATTGGACGACTGCATGAACAAGCAGTTGTACAGGTGTTCCTAATAATGAAAGTGTATGTGTTATGTACAAGCGCAAGGGTTACAGACTGTCAACCTGAGGCCTTGGTTCAATATAAGCCATGTCCTTCTTTACTGAGCCACACACGACTGGGCAAGAAGAAAAAATAAATAAACAAAAGGAAAAGAGATTATTTCGAGCACTATAGGACATACAGAGTTCGGGAGATGGTGTGGAACATGGATTATAATTAGAGAGAGGTGAGGGTGATAATACTTACAGTAACTATTATGTGAGACAGTAGGTTGGGTGAGTGTGTGTTTCAGAAGCATGGAGATGGTAAATGGTCTGCACTTAAATGGTTAACGGTCTCATTCACCCATTCACACACACACACACACACACACACACACACACACACACACACACTAGCCTGCCATCGGGAGCAACTAGGGGTTCAGTTCCTTGCCCATGGACATTCCGGCATGTGGAGTCATGTGGGTCGGGAATCGAACCACCGACCCTGCAATTAGTGGACAACCCGCTTTACCAAACGCCCTTTTTGAATAAGCGATAAACATGAATGGTAAAAATTGTTTCAACATCGGAACGCTTCTAGTTCATCTAGTTCAAAACTCCTGGAAGGAGTTCAAATACTCCTTGAAGGTACCATTGAATATTTTTTTAGGGTTTGGGACGGGCACTTAGAGAGCAGTGCTATGAGGGGGAAAAGGGGAATATAAACGGTCACCTACCTGTGATTTTCCCAAGCATACCCTGAAAAGCATGACAGAGTCTAAACAAAGCACAAAACGAGCTAACGCAACCCGGGCAATGCGAACACACCTTTCTTAAATTCCTCCAGCATGGAATCCAGCTTGGTGTCGTGGAACACAAAGTGGACGGGGTGGTTATAAAACTTGGTGATAGTCTTCAGAGTCGTGCAGTCGTCTGGATCCACAAAGGCCAAGTCCTTCACAAACAGGACGTCCACGATATTCGTGCGCTCTTCCTCGTACACAGGGATGCGTGTGTACCCGCTCTCCATGATCTCCAACATGGTGTTGAAGTCCAAAACAGCATCGTTGTGAATCATAAAACAGTTCGAAAGCGGCGTCATGACATCCTCAACCGTTTTGGTCCTGAGCTCCAGCGCACCCTGGATCATGTTCAGCTCCTCTTTGACCAGGTCGTTATACGGCTCAGTGACCTTCAACATCCCTAAAAACTTCTCCCGGTTGTACACGGTGCCGATCTCCTGACCTAAAACGATGTCCAGGAGCTTGCTGATGGGATAGGAGAGCGGGAAGGTGATCAGCATGAAGAATTTGGTGACCAGGATGGTGTTGGCACCGACCGCCAGGCCATGGCGAGAACACAGCGCTTGAGGAACGATCTCACCGAATATGACAATGCCAACGGTGGAAGCGATTACAGCTCCGATGCCTGAACCGATGAGATCGTCCAGAAGGATGGTGAGAGTCGTGTTGACCAACACGTTCCCAAGAAGGAGCGAGCACAACAGGTAGTTACCTTTCCTTCGGATGGGCTCGATCTTCCGCGCATACTTCTTCTCCTTGTCCGTGCCACAGCTCTGGACGATGCGCAGCTCCATGGGATCCAGAGCCATCAGACCCAGGTTGAGACCGCTGAACATGCCAGACAGCACTAGAAGGCAGCAGATCACGATCACCTGAAGCCACAGAGGAAGCAGGGACTTCTTCTCCTCCACCACACGGAGCCTACCATCATTCTCTCCCAGCAGGTACCACCTGGCGTCGTGCTCGTTCCTGATGCACAGCCCGTAATCCTTCTGCACCTCGCTTTTCCTCAATAGCTTGGTCTTCATCTTCAAGACCCCCGAGGTCCCCTGACTGTTCACGTTCACGCCGCTTTCAATAATGATATCTTTGGTGAAATCAGCACAAGTCCTGTTAAACCTCTCACTGCTCTGAGAGTCATCGCTGTCGTCCCCGACCTCCACGAACCTCACCTGCGACCAGGTGTCATTGGTGATGTGCAGCCCGTACAACCTGAGCAGGATTCTGCTGTTCTCCGTCACCTGGACGATGCCGTCATCGGTGGTCGCCGCGGGCTTGTCGCTTGTCTCCAAGCGCATGCCGAAGATGCTGCTCTCTCTTTCGCTCTCGCACAGTCCGGGCCACAGTAACAGAATAAAACTCAGCGTAATCCCCTTTCCTCCGTACCATCCTGTCGCCATGTTTGTTATGCGCTCTCTCTGGGAGCTCACGCTTTGACGTCACCTACTCATTTCGCTACTCCCCGCCCCGTAATTAGCATAACACCAATCAGCGGTTTCTACGTCACCTCTTAGAACAGGACGAGCCTCTCTTCGGCTTGTATTTTTTAAAGGTGGACTGGATGGTTACTCTGCTTTTAAGGTAGACTTGAAGATTATATTTAATTTAGAATAGATGGTTCAGTTTGCAGGTCATTTTAAAATACCTTACATGTTTTAAAAAAAAATTGACACAGTGCATTTACTACATGTTTGGTTGGTTTAATTCCTCTATTTAACACAACATGATGTATGTATTTGCTTGAATGTTCTCTTTTATCATAATATTGGCTCCCTCTTGTGTTTGGCAACGGGGAACTCTGCATAACGAAAATCTTCATGTACTTGGAGTGAATATTCGTCAGAGGGCGCCAGCTGCTCATTCATTTGTCTTGTGCTTTAGGTTACAGGTTAGAGTGACGCAGGGGTGACGTCATTTCGTAGCGCCAAAATCCGGAAACGAGGTAGCGTTTAAGCCCTTCCTGGACCCTGCACCCGCTGCAATATACAAGAGACTGTAACACACATACATGGATAAGTGAGAGATTTTAGTAATTTAGTATGAGTATATAGTTATTTTTTGTGTATTTATGTATTATTGTTATTATTATTATTGTTGTTATTAATATTATTATTTTCCTGCCAATCCGCTGCCCACTCTCCAGTCCAGTAGGTGGCAGTAATGCGCCTTAAGTTCGTTTGCCAACTGTCATTAAAATAAGAAGAAGCTTTTATCCTTCCAGCTCCATCATCCTGAAGTCAATGGGGTTTTGAATGGGATTTTGGTTAAACGCTTGAAAAAAGATCTGTGGTCAACACAAGCTCACAATATTCTCAAGTTGTATGCTACGACATAGAATACATCAGTAAAACCGGGAATACAGACGTCGGAGACAAAAAAAAACATTGCAGATAAACTGGTTCAGGTCTGCTGTGCACAATTCCCCCCAAAAACATGGATGAAAATTCATCCATAGAGAAAATCCGTATTATGGATAATATTTTTAAGTCTAGTTTGGGAAAAGCTCTCGGAAGCTTGGTGATGGTGATGTTGAAGTCGAGCGACCGTTTATAGCACGTGGTTATCTTTTTATTTCTGACGATTGCATTTAGGCTTCAAACTTAATAAAGGTTGTGTTCGTTTGTCCATTATCTTAATTGTAAACTTTTGTTCCGTCACAGACCTTTATTTTATTTGATAACTCAAAAGCCTATGGGGAAATCCTATTGGTTTTTTTTCCCGAAGGAACCACTGTCATGCTAACTTCCGGGTTCCGGTACAATGACGTCATCCTTTCGCCACACTATAAAGTACTTTAAGTTGCTTTTTAAATGTATGCAGTCTGCTATCTATCCATCTACTCATTGTTACTTGTATTGTTTTGAGGAAGTTGGTGCAAAAATATTCCTTTAGGATCAATATAGATTGTCATCGTTTTTTAAAACTTATTTTATACTATCATCTGTTTTTACCTTATCAGCATCTCCTATTTCTTCTTATTATTATTATTATTATCATCTATATGTTTTAAGTAAATCATTGTTATATGTGTATACAAATTTTGTATTGTCACAAGCAAGTTGGCACAAAAATATTGTTGGGATCACTTTTCTTCCTCTTCTTATCATCATCATCATCATCATCATCAATTACGGGCCTACGTCTAGTCACACTTTTACAAATTCCCATCCAAACATTCAGTCAGCTCAGCTACTTCATATTGTGACTATAACCTTTTTTGTGATACAAAAGGGAAACACAGAGACTCACATTGCCATAACTGATCTAACACTTTAATCAGCTAATTAAATCATAAAAACATAATTAAGGCAGTTTATGAGCGAACAACAATGAAACAGACGAAAAGGCACTGATCTAAGATTACTGGTCCCATTACTCAAGCACTTTATCCAGTTCAAATCTATTAACAAAAATTCGTTTAAAAATGAGCATTCTCATTATATGCAGGTAATGACAATAACTGACACCTGAGATCAAACAAAACATCACTTCTACATATAATTTAATTACAAATTAGAACAGCCATATACAGAGAACATTCATGAATTAATTAAACATGCAATAAATAAATTTTTCTTAAACGACAGCTGAGTGCAAAAGTTTGCATCGTCCATGGTTTCTAGATAAAAAAGGAATAGGTACCACTCTTTTGTGATTTTTCTCCCAAAAAATATCGAACTCCAAAGCTTTAAATAAAATGTCTCTGTCCTAAGACAATGGCAACATATAAAACAAAAGGAAAAACGGGAACACATTTTTAAATGAAAATACATACAAGCAACAAACTATTGGAGGATATGTGTGTGTGTGTGTGTGTGTGTGTGTGCGTGTGTGTGTATATATATATATATATATATATATATATATATATATATATATATATATATATATATATACATATATATATATATATATATATATATATATATATATATATATATATATATACACACACATATTTATTTTTAATAGGATGCAGACCTTTAAACTGACATCTTTTTTTATTTTTCTATCCGCATGCACTAGTTTACAATTTTTTTCCCTGGAATGATGTAAGAATCTCTAAAAACTAACTGGCTAAATGCCTTGCAGTCAGTTATAATTAGCATTCACGTCATTTTGTCGTAAGAACATGCAAACTTTTGCACTCAACTATCTACTTTCTATAGGTGCTTATGATATAATAAATCTTCAGTAAAGTATTATTAAATTAGTTTATACAAACAAATTTACAATAAAATGTGTTCAACAGCAGTAATTAAGATTCTTTTTGGAGAGTTTAGAAACGAAATGATTAAAGCCGCACACCGTTAAGGAACGAATCGTCTAAAGCAGTAAAATTATAAATAATCAGACCAAAATTAAAAAAAAATATTAAAATCTAAATCTAGTGATTGACAATAAGTATAAAGTTTTCTCTGAATCCATGTTATTTAGACTCTTATTTTTGTTTTATTTATTTATTTTATTTTTATTATTTCAGCTTTTTAAATAAACATTTTCAAGCTTGGGCGGCATGGTAGTTCAGTGGGTAGTGTTATCGCTTCACAGCTCTAGGCTCTTAGCTCAATCCTTAATGTAGCTCAGGTTACTATCTGTGTAGAGTTTCCCATGTTCTTCCCATGTCCACCTAAGGTTTTTTTCTCCAGGTTCTCCAGGTGTCCACCCACCTCCCAAAAACATGCCAGTATTTGCATTGGTTAAACACTAAACTGCCCCTAGTATGAGCATGTGTGTGTACTTCCCCCAAGATTCCCATGATAGGCTCTGAATACACCGCAACCCTGACCAGGGTAAAGCACTTACTGAAGATGAATTTTTTTTTTTTTAACTGGCTATATATGATTATTATTTATTATTAACAAAAATACAATGGAAGTATATGATTATCATCTCTACCAAAATAGATAGCTACATATAAAGTACTGTGCAAAATTCTGCAAATAAATGCTCTATAGCAAAATTGCCTTTAAAAATTATGAAATTAAACATTACTGCATTAAAAAAATACTATAAAGCACAATACACAGTAATAAACTAAGTCAATATTTGGCGTGATAACTCTTTGCTTTAAAAAAAAATACTGGTAGTCTCAGGTATTATTTGTGCCGTTTTATAAGGAAATTAGCTTTTACACAATACTGTATCAACCATAAGTAATAACACTTAAGTGCTTGCGTTTCCTTACATATATTCGTGTAAGTCTTAAGTTAACTGGCTCTTGGTAAAGTACCAAAGCAAAGCATTTAGACACCAAACACAAAACTGACATGGTCTAGATTCCGTTGGAAAAGGTAAATGTTGAAGGAAACTTAATACTATGTATTAATACTATGTGTTGTGCAGCTATTCCCTTAAACTAGGTTCCAATGAATTGACGTCAAGTCTTCAGCAAAGACCGCATCGTTCTCTTCCCACGAGCAGCATTTTTACAGAACTAATAATTACATTTCCAAAACCTTTTTTCTTCTTCTGGAAATTACTGTGCACGAGACAGGCCATTTCAAGTACTGGTTGCTCTGCCGGACAGTCTCTAAACAGGCAGGTAGAGAATCACGCCTTACTGACCATTCGGGACATCCCGTCCCGGTGTCCTGCTCGTCTCAGGCTGTGACTGGCTGTCGTTGCTGAGCGAGAGGACTTCCACAGAGAAGCTGACTTTTTTGGACTGGAAGATGCTGTAGGTGTTGTCAAATCGTAGCACGTCTGGAAAGAAAATATATAAAAATGTATAAATATATGTTTAATTCCATTACATTAGCAACAGAATGAACTGTTTAAATTCTAGATTGATTGTATCATTTGCTAAACATTCGTTTTTTCCCTTAACCTTAAAAAAAAAACATTCTGCAGAATCATATCTATAAATCTGAGCAGCCTAAAATGAAAGAAAAAAATGAACAAAACACAAATGTCATTACAAAAGTAAGTATTTATATCTGAAGAATTTTTTTGAATTGTTATCATTGTTAACACTGTTATAAAGTACAGAATTAATTGTAATATTAATTAAACAACCGACTCCAAAACTGGACTTCACACTTATACTGGAGTTTTCATCCTTTCTATGAATGTATACAATAGGAACAAAACACATTTCTTTGTGTCACGTCTCCCTGGTTTTGATAGCACAGTTCTCTCATTCTTCTTTACTAGCACTTATTATTATTTGTATGTTAAGCTCATGTCTCAGATTACCTTACAACTGTATTAAATAATAATAATAATAATAATAATAATAATATAATAATAATATATATTTTTTAAAAGTGTGGTTGTTTGTGTTTGTTTATGATGTTTCAATGCCCCAAAAAATGACAAAAACCCAGCATCCCTCATTTCAACATATCCTTTCCACTTGCTACTATAAAGGTGAAAGGTGAGTGAGAAATAATCAGTATATAAAATTACATGTGTCTTGTTATTGCTGACAATCCCAGACTGGGCCCACAGCTGTAATTTGATTTTAAATAATGGTTAAAACTGTAATATAGTAACAATCTATATCTTCCGAGCACAAATGTGGGAAGAGAATATTTCAATATCCACTTATTTCTACAAGGTTTGTCTGAGGTAAAAATTAACATAATATTGCGCAGTGAAAAAGTCTATGTTATCCTCTCTTATTGTGCACTTACACACTCCAGGCTCAGTGCAGGTGAGAGATCCGTCCTCAGGTACAAGGTGTGCGTTGTAGCGCTGACTGGCCAAGACCTCCTGCATCTGGCCTGCCTTCATCCATTCCCCTAGTTTCTTCTTCATAAAGACCCCAAAACCTACATCCCCACCATCACAGCAGAACTGCCACCTGAGGACAGAGACAGAGCAGAGAGTGGAGAAACATTAATTTCCAATCAGCCAATCATGTGGCAGCAGTGCAAGCATGCAGAAAGAGGACATGATAAGAAAAAAGCACAGTTTACAACCATGATGATCAGAAAAGCATATCAGAACACACAAACTTGGGGCAGATAGGCTACAAAGGCAGACGCATAACACCACATCAGGTTCCAGTCATGTTTAGCCAAGATCATGATTCTGGGCACAGACTCACTAATACTGTATATAACAATATTGTGTGGTCTTTTTCCAATTTTCAACTGTTCAGATCTTTCAAAATGATTGGGTTAGTGAAACTGCTAGAATACAGTAAACATTTGGTTGTTTATTAAAACAACATGGAAACACTGCTTCAAAAATGAGACATTGTAGCACATTTCATGAAGGAATAATGATTTTTCCTAGACCATAGAAAGTTCTGCGTGTTACCTAAGCACACAGCCTGGAGCGAGGACCTCGTACTCGAGCTGATGGGACGAGCCGCGGCTGACAGACACACACTGGTCGTACTCCATCTTAATAAAATCCCGTGCGTAGTAGGACTGGGGCACCAGGCCACCCTGCTTAATCTGTGAAGAGACAAACTAGTCATGGTTCAGCTCAGGCAAGACATAAATTTAATAATAGCATGACATGAAGGATAGAAGGATGAAACTTACACAGGCGACAGGATGGTTAGTGTTAAAACTGGCTGGTCTGGTTAATATGATGTTTACAGAAGTATGGGCACAAATATATAGACATTTAATTAAAATATATTATAAAGGAGATCCTGTTTTTAAGCAGCAGAATATGAGATACCTGCTAAATTTAAACATAGGCACTACACTTTTACAATTTAAACTTTGGCTATTAATTCAGCTATAAAAGCTAAAGAAATATGGGTATAAATGTTTTATTTATATATATATATATATATATATATATAATGTTGTCCTCTCATGTCTCCTAGAGTCTCACAGTACCACCAGTGTGGAGGTATTTTACTCTGAGATGTTTCAAGTAAATCCTTTACTGTTATTATTTTGCTGACCTTTGACTTTATATTAATGTGTTTAAATATATTTACATTTCAATAGGGTTGGATGTTTGGAAGAGATAAGAACATTTCAGAAAAATTCCACTTGCTGAACTTAACCAACTGATGTCTTCAGCACCCAAACATTTAATAAGTGTTATTAAAAGAAAAGGTTATATTACACAGCGGTAAACAGTCGACTGTCCCAACATTTTTGGAGTGTGTTAGAGTCATTAGATTTTAAATGAGTGTATATTTTAATATATTGTTTATAAAAGAAGTTAAATTCACAAAGTAAAACATCGAATAATGTGTTAATAATGGGTTTTCAATATAGTACAGGGTGAATAAAAATTATTTTTTTTTTGCATTTCCATACTGTCCCAACTTTTTCGGAATTGGGGTTGTAATTATTTTACTTTCAAGTTCCTTTCAAAACCTACAAAAATACACTATAAAGTGAAACTCATAGTTCTTTCAGTAATTTTAGCGCGCATCAATGATTAGAAGATTTTTATTTATCATAAAACTTGCCTCAGGTGTTGTCACTGTTAGTAGGACTACCAGACCAATATAATATAAAACTTTGGTAACTAAGCTAGTATGGTGTCGCTAGCCAAATGAAGGCAAAACTAAGCTATCATTGTATGGGTTTACCTGCTACAGTGCCATACAAAGTACCGTATCTTTCCTTATGCTCTGCTCATATCATATTCACGTAAACTGGAACTGTAACATTTACACACCTTGTTATCTTTCTCAGCATCAGAGGATGTTAATTTTTCAACCCTTTACTGGTTTAAAAAAAAGAATCACCATATATCCATTTGTTCTCACACTGACTATGAGCTAGCGTCTGGCAGAATCGAGAGACTGTCCGCCAATAAGACACGAATATTTCCATGTATTTTCCTGTAAACCCTGTCTGATTGGTTTCGCCTCCATTCACTGAAGATATCAAATTACAACACCGTCATCGTCTTTTACTGACATTCAGTTACGTAGTGACAAACTGCTCCAAGTGGAGAATTATTCAGGGCTAAAGAAAAAATCTGCGGGCTATAGCCCCGAATGTCCAGGCCAGGTTGGGCCCCTGGCAGCAACGCAAAACGTGTTTTATTTTAAAAATGAATTTTAATCAATATTGTTTTCTTAACAATACATTTCTAACATAAGTAATGTAATTTAATTGACATCAGTAACTGTAAATAAATTACATACATTTAAAACGTAATGCATTAAATTACTGCATCATCAGAAAAGTAATTAGAATACAGTAGCACATGATTCTGTAACGCGTTATACCCAACTCTGATAAACAATTTTTTTATTATGTAATGCCAGCATACATGGCACACACAGCAATTTATGAACACTGAATATGAAACTAAACAATACTTCATACTTCTGTCTGCTTTTTATATTGTAAAAATAGAAAAGCGACAATATTTATTACTCCTATTAACTTAAATATATAAAACCTAATATTAATAATAAAGAAAATAAACAAATTACTAAGCTACAACAAAATGGAATCGTTTGTTTGTTGATTAACTACTGACATGTAGAAGTAAATGACTGTGGTATGTAATGATTAATTGTGAGTGGACAAAAAAGTAGATAAAATAATTGCCACCAGATAAAGTAATATAATAAATCCCAGTTATTCAGTGAATGTGTAACATATACATACTTACATCCCTAGAAAATGTGAAATGAGCAGTCTGAACTTTCATTTATTTCATCTGGTGAAAACATAGTCAGCCTAAACAATATAAAGCCTACTTTAAATACTTTTTTTTTTTTAGAACAAGTCATAAAAGTGCTTACACTTTCACACCCTCATCAAGATTTATGAATAAGCAAATGAGAAACTCCCCCAACTCCACATGCTCCCACCCCCTTTTCCTTGTAAATGTATCTGGCATGGGCTTCATTTGCATACTGTTACTTTATAGGCTCTTACAATTTATGACAAAATAACACCAGTATGTCATGTTCTATACTAGCTCATATTTTCAGGAAAACCTTCAGTTCTCTGTTTCTTAAAACCGCTGCAATGACAATTTTCACACACTGACCAGTCAACGCACTGAAATTAAACTAAACATTTTTTTTCTAAAGTGTACAGCTGACTTTAATAATATAAAATGAAATTAGGGGAAAAAACATTAGAAAGTAGTGTAGGTAAAGTGAATGGAAAAAAAGGTATTTAGAGTGTTGCTGATAAAAGATGAGGTCAATCAGTCAATAATGAAGTCACATATATACATTTACAGATGCCTAAAACAGCTCCTCCTGGTTGGTTAGTGAGTTTTTAACATGAGAAATACAATACACACTGACTAGTCTGATGATTTGACCAAAATAAATGTTAAATTCTTCAACTCGTTTTTCAATTCTAGGAAAAGCAAATCCACAAAATCCACAAAACCTATGCACACAGATTTTTTTTACTTCGTCAATATAAATTTTCAACATCTTATCTACAAGGCCCAGCAGTCTTTAGTCACAAAGACGAACCATGGCACGTTCTTATCATGTGTAAGACATGGATTAACTGCTGGCAGCCAAAGAAACATTTTGGATTTTGTACAAACAACAACAGCTACACAAAACAGGGTCTATTTAGAGCCATGCTTTTCTATACTATGTGGGACAATGAAAAAAAAACAGCTGTATTTCTTAAAAAAAAAATGATAATGAAAGAAAGAAAAAAAGAAGAACATGAAGTTTAAAAAAATGGATCACATCTGAGAGATCACAGGCCCATGTAAATGTGTAATTCCAAAAAATAATAATAACAATAAACCGGAATCCAGTTGGGCTTCATAAGGACCACACCTCCAGTCCTGCAGAGGGCAGCACCTTTACCTATGCATCTATGGGCAGACAACATGTCAGGACAGATCAGATATTAACCGGTCCAGTATAGGCATGATTGTGTCTTTCCTAAGGGAGATGCGGGATGTCTAATAAGCTGCACTACTTGCCTACAGCACAAAATCTTTAAAAATCACACAGTCTGGAAACTCACTAAACATAGACGACACAGTCGACAAGATCTCACAACTCATTTGCAGGGATTATACTAATAAAGAATGATTTCATTGAACTTCATACAAGTGAAACCATAATAAGTGCTCAAATTATCCCTGCTCATATCTGTAGTCTATGCAATGTTTCATATTTGCTTTGGCACATACCTATGAATCCATAAGCAATTGTGAGATCTTGCTCAGTCAGCACCAAGCACCATGACAACATGGGTGATTTAATTCACAAAAGCTGAATAAACCTTTAGGCTGGATTATACGAAAGCTTCATGTGTCTCCATGTAAGCAACACGTTTAAGACGCTCAGTGTCTATGAGCAATGTATTTATATATATAGTGAGTGGAGAGATTAGACAAGAATCCCAAGAATCCTAAAACCTTAAGAGTAAAAATGTCTAAATAGTGTATTTAAAAAAAAACTTGGTAAAATGTATTTATTTTGCTGTTATATAGACGAATATTTAATGCATGCAGAAAACTGATACAGACCACATATATGACAGTGGCACTGAAAAAAAAATCCACCCTGAAAGACTTCAATATTATAATGGCATTCCAGATTTTATAATTAGCTTCTTAGATGACTTTTTGGTTTGAACTTCCTTCATCAACGAAGGCTTACTCCTTTTCAGGGTCACAGGGAACCTGGAGCCTATCCCAGGGAGCGGTTTCCAACATTACCCACAATGCATTTAGTAGTGATAGTGGCACCAGTGGGAATTAGCTCTTGCCTCATCTTTCACCACCTCCTCTGTACACACTGTTCAAACAAAATGGGCTCTAAAGCTTGACTTTCGGCACCAATACCACTGTCTTCTATCCAAACCATCATGCTAGTCATCGTGTGAATCTCTAATCAGCCGAGCTGAGTTTGTTGCTGACAATACACAATAATTCAACACCACTGCATTGTATAGCTGTATAATCTTGTTAGATGTCGAACGTCACTAAAATTTCATTTTTGTCTTTAAATGTTAACAGCAAAATCTGGCTGTTATCAGTCATGCATGAGATCATTAAAAACCATTCTTTAAATATCATTGTATCTGTGCAAGCATTGTCCCCCCATGTGACGACACAGTGGTAAAATAATTTCTAACTGGTAAAGCTAGTCAGCTAGCTAACATGAGGTAAACTGACAAGATTTCATGTCATGTTCATCATCTTCGCAGCTAACTAACATGAGCTAATCTTACGGGATTTCTGAGAGATTTCCAAGTCATATTTTTTATGTCAAATGTTTATAATATTACGTTCATACTGGCCAGCTAGCTAATAGAGGCTAACTGACAGGATTTCTGAGAGATTTTAAAATCATACTCATGAACTACGTTTTCATCTTCTAACATAAGTCTGATAGTACACAGAGGTGTCACAGAGTGCAGGGGAGCGACAGGTACACCACATATGCTCCAGCTTTCACTCTTGCCTGATAAAATTTATAAACTGATAAACTGATAACTGACAAAATGCTGAATCAATATAACGAGAGCCAAAATGTGCAATAAAGCAATTTCATCTCTGCTCCATACAGCATTACAATGCCTTAAATAGCACTATGTCTTTATATAAATGTTTATGTCTGAAGATATACAACCTTATGCAATAATTTAATTGTACTCCAGTGACTCAGACTTCAAGCCATTTCAGAGAATGTATACATTTTCACTTTCCGAACAATGCTGCTCTCTGACATTGAGTTTCCGAGCCTACAGACTAAAGCTCAAGCCAGTGACGACTAAGGTTACAGTAAAGGCTTGACACTGCAGAATTTTCTTGCACTGGGTAAACAGAAAATATTACCTGAATACAGGACAGTTGGAGGTCTTTTTTTTTAAATAAAAAATAAAAACAACCAATTTAGAACACTCAGAAAAAATTCCTTCAACCTGTGATTATCAGATACTTATATCAGTATTCGTGCTGATATTGACGCCAGACACTGGATTGCTACTGGATTGGATTTGACTTTTCTGACCCGATCCACTGATTTGATTTATACTATAAGCATGTGTGACACTGATCTGACATGACCCAGATCATGCAAATTATCACAAGACACACTGCCTGGAATAAAACAGTTTATACTTTTTTTGCCCAGTTCCTATTTTTCATGACAGACATAAACCTGCGCTGGCCTGCATGTGAAACACACAATTGTATAGAATGTCTTTGTATGCTATAGCTTTACAATTTCCCTTCACTGGAGCTAAGAGGCCCAAATCTGTTCCAGCATGACAATGCTCCTGTGCACACAGCGAGCTCCATGAAGACATGGTTTGCCAAGGTTGGAGTGGAAGAACTTGAATGACCTGCATGGAGCACTGACCTCAACCCCACTGAACACCTTTGGGATGAACTGGAACACCGAATGCACCCCAGGGCTCCTCACACAACATCAGTTCCTGACCTTACTAATGCTCTTGTATCTGAATGAACACAAATCACCACAGCAACACTCCAAAATCTAGTGGAAACCTTTCGCAGAAAACTGGAGGTTATTATAACAGCAAATCTGGAATGGGATGTTCAAAAAGCACCTATGAGGGGTGTCATGGTCAGGTGTCCAAATACTTTTGGCTACTATTTATGTTTTGTCAAGTTTTTGTTGCAAAATTGCTTCCTGTGGCCTACTTAAATATAAACGAGCTATTTTACACAACTACGAACTACACAGAAATGACTGTTCACACGTTATTGTTTAATCCGTAATAAATAAGAATAAACGATTCAGTTAGCTACTGAAGGTGATTCAGAGAGCTGATGTTATTATGCACAACAAAACTAAATAAATATGAAAAATGCTAAATGTCTTGATATCACAGATACAAGGAATTAGCTGATATAAATTGTATGTGCTACAATAAACAGCCACAAACACTAATCATATATTATTTTGCAAAATCTTGTGAAAATATCACTGCATATCACTGGCCCACACTTAGTTAATAAAGGAAATGAGAGAAGTTGACTGATTTGACACCACCTAACCATAACTCTTGATAATGGTTTCCTTCCAACGCCATTACTGCTTCCCAATCACACTACATCACTACCTGTACCAGTGGCTTGGTCAGTACTGGGTTCAATATTGGTATAATATAGAAAATGAAAGTGCAATTGAAACCTCCATCACACCTTTTCTATTTTGAGTAGCTTGAACTATTTAGCAGTCTAACAATACTATGCACTAGCTTACTATCAAGCATATGCCACCTAGGTAGAGCTGCGACACTGTGTGACTTTTGACTTTTACTCACCCTGGTCCTGCAGCGCGGATCACCATCAGGATCCATCAGTTTTCCCCCATAGATGGCTGGGAGCTCCTCAGGGTCGATGAGTTTCTTCAGCACCTCCTGCCAGTTGGCTGGGTAAACAAAAAAGGACAACATTTGCATCAAAGCATTAACTGTGTCAGTGTGTTATGAGTACATTTGGATGATTCTTAGGCAAGTCTATGAATGCAACAGGAAAGTAAAGATTTTGAGAAGGTCTAAAATTTTGAGGACGTCTAATAAGTTAGATTATCTTACACCCTAGAACCATGATCTTGTGGCGAGTGTCTTCACTCAGAAAGTGCTTCACCAGATTATACGCCACAGGAAACAGTTTGGGTGCTGCAAAAAAAACAAACGTTAGGTTAGTTAGCAACTCTATAAATAAGGAATAAAACACTAGGGATTGTTCTTTTATAGAAAAACAGAACATGGCGTGAGGCCTGTTATCGCCATGATTACATTTACGGCATTTTAGCCCTTATCCAGAGCAACTTACATTTATCTCATTTATACATCTGAGCAGTTGAGGGTTAAGTGTCTTGCTCAAGGGCCCAACAGTGGTAGCTTGGCAGTGCATGGGCTTGAACTCCTGACCTTCTGACAAGTAACCCAGAGCCTTTAACCACTGAGCCACCACTGCTCCATGAAGTTATTTCCTTATAATAGCATATCCCAAAGTGTTCTCTTCAACTTATACCTCAATTTGTCAACACAAACAATTATTATAGTGTTTTGCTTTGCAGTCGGCACTACTCTCAGAGCTGCTGTTATAGAAAATATTCAACACCTTTTTTACCAATCAGATTTGACGATTGAACATTGCTGTATAAATGATTATAAGTACCCATACATGTTGACAATATTCATTTGTATACTACTTCGCAACTTACCTTTTATAATTAATAATCTCTTGAGTCCTTCAGGATAGTTGTCTTCAAACATGGTCAAAACCTACAAAAGAAAAAAGCCTGCTGATTACTCAAGATACATCTGTTTCCTAAAAGCCTGTTTTTAATAAGCCATGTTCAACAAGGAGTCAAGGCATATAAATATTTACATTTTTGAGGAGTTAACTGCGGACAGTGATAAAGCATGGGTGTACACAGGATACACAGAAAACTTAATGAGATCCTACCTCTCCATATGTTTCTATAGCAGGCTTCCATAGGTGCTTCAGGCCCAAACCTTCACAATCATAGATCATAGTGATGGACTCCACATTTTTACCCAACTGATATAAATAAAAAGAGAGAGACAGACATAGAGATGGAGGTGGAGGGGAGGGGGAAGCAATAATTAAGTTCTGGGAGCAGTTTCTTTCCACCAAACAAATCAATGCATATAAATCAGAAATTAACATAAAAACAAGCAAACTTTGCAATATTCGGAGGAGCATGCAAGTTTTCAAAATGACCGCATATTTTCCGCAGATTTGGGCTAAGACGCATCATGTAACGTCATCGTAACGGGAATTCGGTCAAAGCTCTCGTCGATTCACGTGCGTCGAACATGAGTACAGGTAAACCAACAAACCACTGCAAAAGATTGTGCATAACAATTTTGCGTAATTGCAATTACGCCAATTCAAGTAGTTTTCCTCAAAAAAAGCATGAAAAATGCAAATTTTGAAAAAAAAAAAAACTATGACAAAATCAAACATTTTGGCCGCAATAATCACAAAAAACTTCTGATTAACTTCTGTTCTATATTTTTCTAGCTAAGTCAACTTGTCCATGCTTAGTTTGTAATATAAACCCTGCTTTGTATTATTATTATATATTTTTTTCTTTGTGATACCAAGCACTAATAAAATATAAAGAAGCGATTATTACTTAAACCTGAAGTTTAAATGTGTTTATAGACCCGTAATAATCATATCATTTTAAAGCAATAATATCTTGCAATAGATCGGCCTTTTTCCTTTCAGACTTCTGTTGGCATTTTTCCAGCTCAGAACATAGCTCCAGATTCCCTTTGTTTTGTTAATGTTTTCATTGCAAAAAAAAACAAAAACTTATAAACTGCCCGTTTAAATTGCACAATATCTTTCACCCACTTACCCTTTCGCTCTGTAAGCTGCATTCCTTCTGCAACATCTCGCAATCTCGTACTTTTGTCTTCATGAAGTCTTGCTTAGAGGCAGAGAGAAGGAGACCTTTGGGATCCACCGGCCCGATAACGTCGTACCACACAGGGCTGCCCTCTCGGTCGTAGCCACACATTCCTCCTGAGAAAAACTTCTCTAAAACCTAATAATTAGTGGCAATATAAGAACAGAAGGTATGGCATAAGCTCCAAAGGAAATCAACAACAACAACAGTGTTTTAACTGGAAATGTTACTCTGTTAACACGTCTCTGAAGAATTGCGTTCTGCTTTCATAACTGTGTGTAGATCATACCTCGGGAGGCTTCCAGTCAGTAGTAATCGTGTCGGCCTTGATCTGTTTTCGGAACTCCAAATGCTAAAAAGTGAAAGATGTATAACGAGTCAAAGTTAAAACCCACAAAACACCATGGCAGAAAAGGATTAATGAATCATTTGGAGAAAAACCCATTTGTTTAAAATAAGTTTCCAGTTACCCCTAATGATCAGCTAACACGTGTTTTGGAGACCAATTTTGCTCTAAAGCTAAATACATTGCCAGTCATTAACTTCTGAACACCCTATATTTGAGCATTTTGTGTTTAAACGATCTTTGAAAATGTGACCAAGGAACAGTGAATTGAGAATTCATTACATGTTCAGTGAATTAAGAAGTGATGGAAATGACTTTATTTATTAACCTAAATTAGCAAAGGCCAAAATGTTTATCACTCTAATTAAACACTTTAAGCAGTTAATTCTGTTAGTGCTGTCTATCAGTCTTTTATCTGCAGGCTTTATGTGTTTACCCTTTAAATAGTGCATCTGTAAGATGACCGCAGGGTGTTATGATGTGCCAATGATAATGTACAAATTTCTACTTTTGACTTAAGTTTGTATCTATAGACCATGCATGCTATTTTACAATTTAGGTTAAAGCAAGTATATGAAGATTTAGGCACACATTTTACAGAAAGGTTGTTAGGTTAGATAAACTAAACAGAATTCCTTGCTGATTTTTTAGTCTCATAACACCAAACATCTTTTGTCTCCCTGGCTACATTTGAGGGAAACAGCTTCAAGGTGATTTTTCTTTGAACTATTCCTTTAAGTAGTGACCTAAAAGCATCCCCAGAGCATAATTTCCCTACAAACTTAGGTTCTCATTTTTATTACTGGAAATTCAAAGCCCTGTATTCAAATTCAGTGGGGGACATTTTAATAATCTCTGTGTGAAGAGCAGTGGAAAAACTGACACACCTGATCTCCTGGGGTGCTTCACATTAAGTTGTAATTACTGTCCCTTTGAACGCATGGGAAGTAGCTTTATGGATACTGTCTCTATACCTTGTTATTGCCAGGGCAGGTTTCTGAGCCTTATCTAGGCAAGATTTGTGCATATACACCGAACTATACACTACCACTAATGTCTTTAAATTCCAAGACAATTCAATCCAAGTTGTTGTATTTTTCCATTAATAATATATGGAAGATCGTTAATCTTGTAACATCTGCCTATACAATCCTACAGTTTTAATTCAAAGAACTTTAATAAACTCGTGAGAATATTTTAGGGCGAGTGACCTTTGCCAGTAGTGCTATAATAATGGAGAAGAGAAAGCTGTGATTACGCAATCCACGTTACAAATTTATTACAAAGTAACAAGAGCTGCTAAAATTTTTAATCATCAGATTGAGTGACTGCTTGGATCAACTGTATTGTAATTTTCATTTTAATTCTCACCACACCCCAATACTGAATCCCATCATTCAGTCACAGATGAGTGAATCATCTAACAAGTCAGAATCTGATTCTCGCCTGGCCTTTAACCACAAATGAGCTTTTTACCTTAGTAATGTCTGACATTTTCTTAGATTGCACCAAAGCAGAATGCAGCATGTCTGATTTTCATCGTTGAAGATAACTTCTACAAATATGAGGATCCAGCTCCTGTTTTAGACTTACTTTCCTCACTCTTATTAGTTACATATTTGTGTTTGCTGTGGTTACTGAATAATACACTTTAACACGAATAACTGAATACTAACCTGAGACTTTACGGGAGTTAAAAGAGAAAGATTTCTGTATACTGTTTTTTTAACCTCTTTTTGCTTAATTAACCGATTTCCTAATCTTGAAACCTGTTCAAATTAAAATTTAGTTACCACAAAATTTAGTTACCATACTGAAACAGTAGGCACGATTGTCAAAGTGGGTGTCTGACAGGAGCTAGTTATACACCTTAATGGATTTTTATTGGAATATAAAACATTACACTGTACTACGACACTACAAAATGACTCTACTCTAAGTTGCATATATTGTGTAGATTAATAATGGAAGGAAAAAACAACTTGGATTAAATATACTCGGAATATAAATCCATTAGTGGTAGCAATGTCCATATTTGCAGAAATTGTGCCTGGGTCAAGCTAAGAAACCTGCCCCGGGAATTGTTGGGAATAAGTACATGTTCTTCACAAAGCATTTATCTATGTGTTCACAAAGGGAACGTGACATGACAGAACATGATTCTACTAAGGCAAAGCAGACAAAGATAAAGATTCCGTTTTAAGAAACTGGTAGAAATCTTTCGTCTCAGAAAAAAGTGTGTGCTTAACCAAAAAATCAGTAATCCGTTTCCCCACTAACACTACAGTGCTGGAATATCCACTTCTGCTGAATAATCCAGCTTGATCCAACCAGCCACTAGATACTAAACACAAGTAGAACTGGACAAGCATGGTGTGATTATATTCACTTGAATAACTGGACACATACACTAGGTCTATTGATTCTGCCTGCATCCTCAAAATAATTATTTGTCTAAAGTGTATTAATTAACATTTGAGAATTTCTAATGGACTTCTTTGGTAATTGTTTAATTTTCTTGAAAACTACAAATGTTGCGGTCGCAGTGGTGATTTATAAACCATTTGCATCTTCAGCAGAGATCGCAATGGCAGTACATGCTTAAGCTCATGCTTCAGAACAGCCTACTACACCACTCCAAATAATCATCGTTTTACACTGCTATAAAAATTTAAAGCATGGTTTTAATGACTGGGAGTAAAATGTTATGAGCTTCCTTTTTGACATTGCGAGGACCAGTTTAACCATTTTAATAGATCTCTAATAGAACAATGCCTTGAATGTTTAGGCCATATTTTAAGCATACTTGATTGAAATTGAAACAAAGAGACAAAGTGCGATACCTTACGAAGCATTGCTTCAGCTTTTTGCAGGTTGAAATTTCTGGCTGAAAAATAGACAACAAAAAAGAACAGGAGTGAGCAGAGTGAAATGATGAGCAGGGGCCACAATGTGAAACCCAAAGGACAAAGCTGTTAAAATGTAACATTAAAATGTAATAAAATTGTAGTTTATTTCAGACGTTGCTGTAACTTTATCATTTCAATTTAATATAGAGATGAACAAATTCGATAATATTTGTATCAGGGTCAATACTAGCTTAAAAAACGCTGGATGAATATTGGCATATTTTTTAATCTGATTTAATTACCTCTTTAAGCTGATCAACTGCTATCCTTGATTATATTATTATGTATTTCCATGTCAACATGACAGGGGACTTATTTTGTATCATGACTATGTGCTGTGTGTTTTGTCTAAATCTGTCTGACACCTGGACCAGTAGAAACCGTCCACGCACTGCTGTTATCAATGTGTGCAATGTGTATAAATACTTCTGTTTTGAATGAATAAATGGGAAGTCTCTGTGAACACTCATATCTGTCAGTGTGTGTGTTCAATTCAGACTCTCCAGGCGCATCTGACTCTGCAGCAAACCACACTTTCTAGCTCATAGCAGCACAGAACTAAAAGTTAATAGAAGTTAATGGTAAAACAGGCTGGACGGCATGACGGACGATCTAACGGGCATAAGGCATAATCTGAGATACGTGGAAATCTAACAAGTACACAGCACAAATGATCTTGACAGATGCCAGTCTCACTTCTCTGATGTCTTACAGAACTGAGTAACAGAACCTAATAAAGAGATTTTTATTTACTTTACATTTAATTACTGTGAGGATATCAGTAGTGGGTCAGTTTTCAGTCAGTACACAGAGCTCTAATTTTGGTATTGTATTGCATTTAACAGAGTGGGATTTTTACATCCTTTATTACAGTTATAAACTTGATTGTCTGCTCTATATAATTAATTTAATTAAATTTAAAAAATGCTTTTAAAATAATGCAAAATACTTCAAATGTACATTTTAATACATCGTAACATGGTTTCCAAAAATAATTGAAAATGTCGCTTCGTCTGACCACAGAACAGTTTTCCACTTCGCCTCGGTCCATTTTAAATGAGCTAAATTGACCCAGAGAAGACGGCGGCGTTTCTGGATCATGTTCACATATGGCTTCTTTTCTGCATGATAGAGCTTTAACCAGCATTTATGGATGGCATGGCGAACTGTGTTCACAGACAATATGTTCTGGAGGTGTTTCTGAGCACCTGCAGTGATTTCCATTACAGAATCATGCCTGTTTTTAATGCAGTCCCGCCTGAGGGGATCACGGGCATGTAATATTGATTTTCACCCATGTACCTCGCACACAGAGATTTCTCCAGATTCTCGTAATCTTTTGATAATATTATGTACTGTAGATGATGAAATATTCAGTCTTCGCAATATTACATTGAGGAACATTATTCTGAAATTGTACCACAAACCACAAATCATAGAAGCAGTGTTTTGCAGATTGGTGAAACTCTGCCCATCTTTACTTCTGAAAGACTCTGCTTCTCTAAGATTCACTTTTTATATCCAATAATGTCACTAACCTGTTTTTGATACATGCTGCAGCCATCCAATTCAAAATGACCTTATTTCTTTCCTAAAATTTTACATTTCCTCAGTTTAAACTTTTGATTTGTTTTCTATGTTCTATTGTGAATAACATACAGATTTATGAGATTTGCAAATCATTGCATGTACCTAATGTGTCTAATAGTTACATAGTAATAATTATTATATATTATGATTGTTTTTACACTGTATTGTCCCTAGCCTGAAAGGTTTGCAAACCACATGACCTATATGGAAAACTGGCTATATACTTTTGGTAACACATTAATTATGTGCTTGAATAGACATGAAAGAGTAAGGGTAGTGGCCTCGTACATCATAATTGTGGCAATCTGTGGTACTCTAAGCAAAATCTTATTCTGAATATAACAGTTTTGCTCATATGGTATAAATACTTTAAATCCAGACGCCCATCATGATGTATGACGCCTCATATTTAATTCAGTTCTATCTGAAAACTGTGACGAATAACTGAAAACATGTCTTTTTTTTATCCTGTATATTATTTATTCACAGGTTTACATTAAAAGCTTTTTTTCTAATACATCATCGTTTCTATAGTAACAGCTTATTCAAAGTGACTTGCACAGAAGATGCTCCACAATAATCTAAGGCTAAAAATTATTAAATAACAAAGGAGTAAGCGGTAGAAGATGGATGGATGGATAAATTAAAAAAAGTTATGTAACAAAGATATATCGTTGATATGGTGAAAGAGATGTGTTTTGTTGGTGTTGTTTTGTTCGGTTTCTAAGTAATAACCTGAACTAACTTGTTTCCATGGACATACCACAAAACATATGGCATTTACAACTAAAAATGTATTGTTAGCATTGTTAGCAAACTCCTGTTTTGGATGGTTACTCTACTTTGTGTCGACCCACATTACACCACCCTGTTATTGATTAATTTCCTATAACAGCCTGTCCCTCAGTGTTTTATTCCTGTTATATGTCACTGGTCCATAAAATGTAATAGTAAATGTAATAACATAGTAAATACATTTTGACTCTAGTAAAAACTTGAAAAGTCTTTAAAAATAATTTTATTAGATCGGAGTGTTCTTTCCAGCAGATGACTCGCCTGCACCTGACTGTCTTCCGGTCACACAGACACTAAAGTGTCTAATGCTCATAAAGGGGATTATAACGTACATTACAGCTGACAGCAGCGGATCTGACATCTGCCACACAGATCATCTCAAACATGTCACTCCATTGGGTGGGAGCGTGAACGTCCATTTTTATGAGCGATCATGATGTGTTCTTTTGTTGTTAATGCATGTCTTGATTTTTACTTTATTATGCAAGACAACAAACTATTAGAGTAGAAGTGAAAATGAATGACATCATAACCCTGACTGTTAAAAATGCCCAAAGCAATACTCGCTCTCAAACTTTAGCGTACTCCTGGATGTCAACTCTGTTCATATACACTGGTTTTATCTTATGTTCCCTAAAGCGATGAGGCAACCCTCGAGAAACACCACTGGCACTGTCAGTCACGTGGGGAGGTGTTAACATCGGGCATTCACAACAGGGAGAAGAAGAAAAAAAACACATCTCTTAAAATATGACACGACCATACAGGTAAAACTTGCTTTTCAACAATAGGAGACAGTAGCCGAAAATTTCCATATTCAAATATTTTCTGATAAATTTATCATTCAGAATCATTAAACAGATATATTCAAAGCAGTGGATCCACTCGGGCATATCAACGATTTTGTAACCACTGCTGAAAATGTTTTATGCCTTATATAATCTCCCTGCATGATATTATATTACTAATGGAAAATTATTTACAAGCCTCATGGGCTACATTGAGTACATTTAGAATGCAAGAAGTTAAGAATAAACCATGAAGAGTCATGCTGTTAGAGGAAAATAATCAACGATGGGGTGATGCAGTGTGACCCAACACAAAGTTGATTATTTTCCTATAGCAGCAAGTGTTTTATTTATCTTCTCATACAGCAATTTATCAACTTTTTGACAAATGACAACTTTTTTACTTACGACAAGTCATACTTTCCCTCTGTTTATAGTTACATTTAATGTTATAGAATAATCACAAAACAAGTTATCACTTAATTTAACAGTTCTACAGGCTATAACACTTTATAAACCGTTGTTCTCTCACTAGCTTCTATTTTTTCCTCTCTCTTGAAAAAAAAATGGAGTGTGTTGTTACCAAGAAAGCGCAGACTCAAAAGCTACAGCTTGTTACAAAGCACCGACACTAGAGACTCCTTTTTAAAATGCTAAATATACAGCCCCTTATCGAAAATGTCATCATGTTAATAAATTATACACTTTTATTTGTTTTATTAGGCTTAGATTATGTGGAGCGTCCATCGTTCAAGTCCGTGTGAATGAGCTGTTACTATAGAAACAGTAAGGTATTAGAATAAGAATGAGCACAATAATACAGTATAAACCTTTGGTTTGGATCAGAGTCGGCACTACAGTCAGAGCTGCTGTTATAGAAATTTAATTAATTAGTTCATTAAGACCCTCTGATCAATCATTCGAGCGCTGTGGTATAATGCCTCTTAAACATAAGCCATATTTTAACACGCTCAATATGAAGAGAAAACTGCTCCAATGCTGGTCCACTCTTCGACCGGCATAAATAACACCCTTACCATATTAAAAAACAACCTTAACATTATCTGATGAATGTAACAGCACACACCCAGTGTAAATGGTTTACTGTGTATAATAACAATAAATGAGCAGTGATAATGTTAACATATCACTTGCTGGTGATATCAGGGCCAGTGTCTCTAAAAACCGACATTCTTTATCACAAAGCCAAGTCCATGCTTCAGTTAAGCTTCAGTAAACACTGCTTTAAAAAGTTCCCTGACGCTGTTCAAATCAGTGGCTCAACGGTTAACGCTCTGGGTTACTGATCAGAAGGTCAGGGGTTCAAGCAGCCACTGTTGGGCCCTTGAGCAAGGCCCTTAACCCTCTCTACTGCCGTATCATGGCTGACCCTGTGCTCTGACCACAACTTCCAAATAAGCTGGAGTATACAAAGAAAATAATTTCACTGTGCTGTAATGTATATGTGACAAATAAAGGCTTCTTCTTCTACTACTGAAGAATGACTACTGACCCTCAAACGCCTGTTTCTGTTATTGCCAAACTGTTAGTGTTCAGATAGCCATACAGAATAGCTGGTTGACCAAAGCACAGACATGCTGCGTGCTGTTTTAGAGCGCTAATCGGATTATAGCTGAGATTAATCTAGCTCACTGTGCATGCTGCTGAGTCAGGACTAAACAATAGATCCCTTTCACTTGCCTCTAGCTCTAACTGTATGAGCAAATGTGTGAGAAAGAGGATTTAGTTATATAATAAAACTGAAACTCAGTTTTGTAATATCACAGTTGCAGAAGGTTAATAAAAGAATCTCCCATCTAATGGCGCTGTGCCATTTATCGACAGACTTGTTGAGATCTGTTCTCACCTCGAAGCCAGCGCAGTAAGAAATGGTCGCTCTGAGACGGACACTGTGGCAAGACATCTTGGACCCTTTCCCGAAACTGTCGTAATTAGAAAGGGGAAACAAACAATAAGTTAATTGTGTGGAATTACAGTGCTGCCAGACTGTCTGTGCAGTTATCTGCTCAATTACGCTCATTTAAATTTAATTATATTTCTATTTAAATGATATTCATTCAAAGTAGTTATCGGTCCTTAGTCTACTCGGAACCCTGCGTGAAAGGAAAACCTTCTGTAGTAGGGGGATAACAGAGTGATTCATCGGGCAATTACGTGTTCTAGATATGTTCACTGTTTCTCTCGCAAAGTCTACAACATAATAAGAAGAAGAAGAAGGAGCGGAAGAACAAGAAGAACAAGAAGAACATGGCAGGTTTAAAACATGGAGTTCCTTCTGTGTGAAAATGATTAACAAAAGTACAATAGCTGCAACCAGAATATTAAGCTCAATATCAATTTCAAACCTTTCAGTGTTAAATCATTACACTGTAGAGTCATTAAATAAAAGTATCCATGAATTGAATTTTTTATGTAACACTACTGTTAGCCAAACTATTAATCATAATACACATTGTGTTTTGTCGAAATGTCTTCGTTTTCATCACTTGAATACTTGTATACCCCTTTTGTAAAGCAGTTCTACACTTTCTGAACGTGGGTTAACCTGCTGTAGGGTTCTTCGGAGCCTTTAAGGGTTCTCCGAGAGGAACAAACAGAAGAACCTTCTAAAACAGTGCAATGTTGTCGTTTTTGTCTCACTGTCATTAGAAGGAGGGTTCAATCTGGCAACCCTGGTGGTGTGATCTCTTGTGTAAGTTGGTACTGACATCCCGGAGAAAACAAAGAGGAAACACATCATGTGATAAATATCTAAGAATATCCACAGCTGACGTGAGGATCTAGAGATGATTCGTCTAAATAAATCATCAAGCTATGATGATCTAGACATACACACCTTTTTGTGTGTGTGTGCAATATCATCTCTAAAACTGCGGCGTGCTATTACTGTGTTGATCTAAAGATCTCTGGAGGAACAGTGAAATGGATTTGATGGCAGAATAACAGGCTCTCGGGTGCGACATGTATCTCTCAGCCAGCTTCATTATGGTGAGGAAGAAGCGCTCCACGTTTCCGGGAATAATAATAAAAAAAACCTGATGGAAATCCAAAGTCATGAAGCAGGAGTAAAATACTCACCTGCGCCAGAGCCTCGGCCTGTTTCACGCTCAGATCTCCAACCCTGCCGCTCATCTCCCCTTCCTACACGAACTGAATAAGCCGAAATAAACGGGACTGCGAGACGGTTTCACACACACACACACACACACACACACACACACACACACACATGCGCGCGCAGTGAGACGTTTCCTCTTCCCTCCCAGCAGCAGCAGAGCTGAGCAGCGGCCGCACGGTATACCGTGAGTTAATCGCGATATTACTGCGCGGTATTATATCGATATCACATCAATCGTCAAGGCTTAATAATAGGTAAAAAAAAAAAAAAAAGGAATATGTAAAAAACAAAAATTTTTAACGGAATATGTACGCAGCCAGGAGGTCGCTAGGTCTATTTTTCACCCCAACCCCCGGAAAAAAATATTTATTAGCCCCCCTGACACAAATCAATAGGCGTATATCAACCAATATATTTTCTTTTTGACTGCTTTTTTTTTTAATCAACAGCTCGATTCCATCGCAGGTTAAACCTGTTCATGGGTGGACACTAGGGCCTTGGGGAGTGATCCACACAGTTTACTGTTTAAATATTTTAAGTTGGTTTTATTTATTATGCAGGTCAGGTGCTCACTCACACACTTGCTGCAGACTCACACACGGGCAGTGAGAGCGCAGAATGACGCAGTCACGCGCCCCTCAGCAGGGGTTTTCACCTCACCACTCTTCCATGGAGGCCATTTGTGCCCAGTGTCTTTCTGATAGTGGAGTCATGAACAGTGACCTTTATTGCTGCAAGAGAGGCCTGTAGGTCCTTTGATGTTGTTCTTGGTTCTTTTGTGACTTGCTGGATGAGTCGTCACTGTGCTCTTGGAGGAATTTTGCAAGATCGTCCACTTCTGGGACGGTTCATTGCTGTACAGTTTTTCCATTCATAGATAACAGCTCTCACTGTGGTTCTTTGGAGTCCCAAATCATTTGAAATAGCTTTGTAACCATTCCCATACTGATGTATTTCAATAACCTTCTTCATCATTTCTGGAATTTCTTTCAACTTTGGTGCAGTGTGTTACTGAATAAGACCTTTTAACCAACTGCTGTTGAAAAAGTTCTATTTAAGTGTTGATTTGATTGAACAGGATTTGCGGTAATCAGGCCAGGTTGTGTCTACTCCAGCGAAACCCAATTATGAATGCAGTTGCATAGAGTTGGGGAATTAGTAACTATGGGGGCAAATACATTTGCACTCAGGCCCAGCTGATATGGGAGAACTTGTTTTGCTTCAATAAATAGCATCATGACGTAACAGTATTTCACAGAGTTTTTTTGTGATTGTTGCAACCAAAAATGTTTGATTTTGCTGTAGCTTTAAAAAAAAACATTTGCGATGCAACTTGGAGGTTTTTGTGCTTTTTATGTGGAAAACTACTCGACTTGGTAAATGAGAGCATTTAGCTGTACTCATGTTTGACACATGAATCAAAGAGGGCTTTGGCTGAATGCGCATTGTGATGACGTCACATGATGCGTCTTGGCCCAAATTTTTAAAAACGGCCAGCTCCTCCAGATATTGTGGAGTTTACTTAATTTTTGCAAAATCCTGATGGGACTGTTACAGAATGTCAGCAACCTCCACTGAACAAAAACTCATGAACAAATATACATGTATATGAATACATGGAAGCCATCGGTGAGCATACTTCAATTACTTGTTTGCTATATTAGTTGTAGAGCTACAGTGTAAAATCAGAGTAAACCTTTTTCCCCGCCATCATCCATTCGTCTTTCCTAACCACTTTACCTAATCCAGTGGCCTATCCTGGGAACACTGGTCACCAGGCGGGAATACACTCTGGATGGGATGCCAGTTCATTGCAGAAGAAGCAAACATCAGCTACCAAACATGTATTGGCTAATCAATTAGACTGAACAAGTAAACGTGTCAATTTTATTTTTTAAAAAGACAAGTACAAAAAAAATTCTATACAAATCTATTCCACAATAATATCTGTACAACATAGCACAATAAATATGAATAATAAATATGTATTATCTTACAGTGGCTTTTCAAATAGACTTAAAAAGAAAGATTGCAAAATAAAAAAAAATGTACAAAACAATAATGTTGGTGTAGTTCATCAAAAATAGCTAAATTACATTCTTGAGAGAAACCCTCATGACTGCAGTATGACTCGATACTAACTCAGTTGATTAATGATTAATTCCCCCTCTATAAACGTACTTTATCAGTGATCGCTCACTCTCTCTCTCTTCTCTCTCTCTCTCTCTCTATCTCTAGAGTGAGCTATTGCTCCATGCCTGTCTGATTTGTCTCCAAGGTGTTCCTAAAACAGATGCGGCGATAAAGAAGAAGACAAGGATGAGTCCTTTAGCCAGAGCCTGAGAATATGGCTCACCTGTCAGCAAAAAAAACATGCACGCGCGCACACACACAAACACAAAATATTAATTAAAAATAATAGTAATATTTAAAATATATACTTCTGATAATATTTAACCACCAAACATATGAAATAAACATTACATGACACATATTAGGCACTCTGTGCCACTGTATGAGGTCTCACCAGTATAATAAGGTGTGAGGGGGAAGGCAAGCTCAGGCCAGCACACATCATTCCGGTCACAGTCAAACTCTGTAAAGTTCATGCGAAACCTGAAATGGAGAATTAACAAAAGAAAATGATTGCAGATTATTTTTATACTCTGTATATTATAATGAATATTCAATAGTTGCCATTTACCTTAGACCCATCCACAAAGTGAGGAATTAAGGCACAAAATGACAAACTATTTCTGGGGGAAACGGGGGAGGAAACCCCCGCAGCACGGGGAGAACATGCAAACTCCGCACACATGGCCCCGGTGGGAATCGAACCCCGGAGGTGTGAGGCGAATGTGCTAACCACTAAAATATTATACTTGTTTTTTTTTAGGAAAAGGTTCCAATATTACATATCTGTGAGTGGCAAAAGTATGTGAACCTCTAGGATTAGCAGTTTATTAATGCTCTTCAGAAAGATCACATTGGTAAGCCAGGAGTCTATTGGGAAAATGTTTTGTGGTTGTATGAGAGCAAAATAGAACTTTGCGTTTTAAATGAGAAGCGTTATGTTTGGAGAAAATAACACTGCATGCCAGCATGAGAACCTTATCCCATCTGTGAAACATGGTGGTGGTAGTATCATGGTTTGGGCCTGTTTTGGATGCAATCGGTCCAGGACAGCTTGCCATCATTGATATAAACAAGCATTCTTCTTACAGAAATCTTGATCATAAATCTTAGTCATACAAAAAGAACAATACACATCAACCTGAATTACTTGTTACTATAGAAACGATACTGTTTTAGAACAAATACATTAATACTAATGATTATATAGGCTACTAACTGACACTTTCTGACCTACCAGCATTAGGAATTCAATCATCTGTACGATTATATAAGACAGCTTTGGAGAACTGGATTAGGTCTGAAACTTCAGGAAGAGAGGAAGCTGACTCAGCAGTGCTGTGAGGTTCCATGTGCAGGAGTGTGCACTGAAGTAATTACAGCGATCAAGTTCCAAGCAAACAAAGTCCAATACATTAACCGAGAAATGTTCCACATTCAAAAGGCTCAGACGGACAAAGGCAGAGAGATCATCCAAAGACAGTGAAGAGCAACCAGCCCTGGGGCAATCAATTACATCTCAAAACCTTCACGCTGAGTGGACAGATATCTAAATAGACTAAAAGGTGTGTTTGAAACAAATGGGAGCTGCAATGTGATGCCTTGTTGCCTATGCATCAGCTTTTTTTTAACAGGTACTATGAAGGTACCTGTTTAAAAAAAAATAAAAAGCAACTCTTTTCCACCATACAGTACATCTCACCTCACTAGATTACCCATGATCCCACATTTTGTCACTATAACAAAGTGGTAAATTTAGTTATCCTTCTAGTCCATATACAAAGCAAGCCAAGATGGGATATATGGGTGGTCAGATTCACGATGGATCCAACGTCTTCCTTTACTTTAAATCATTCACCACGGTATAAATTCCAATACTTGATATTTTCAGTTAGCTAAAGTGCATTTTCTTAACCTGTGAATGTTTCTGACTCACCTGGACATGGGGGATTGTGCGCCGATGGGAGCCTCGGTAAAGGTCACAGAAGAGGTCACAGGGAACGTCTGTGTCAGTTCTGGGGTCACGCAGATGGTTCCCTGACCTGGATCACACTCTAAACTCCATGTAGATGCCTTAAAACTAAATGAAGAAGAAATCCGATTCAGTGGATTCATCTTAAACATTGCGCAGAAGTAGCAACAGGAACAGTAAAGATGAAGCATTGACCTACTTTAACTCCACAGCCTGGATCGTTTTTTGTGGTACCCCACCTATGGTTCCCATGACAACGCTTCGAATGTGAATGTGTAGGTGAGCTGGAACGCCAGAGCACACGCCCCCGGAGCCCCCCGCTGTCTGATTAGTGTTCTGTACTACAGCTTGAAGACATGGGAGACATTTTATAACATAACATAACCTATTTCAAATAGTAAAACATCTTGCAGACAAGTTCATACATACCTTGATTTTGAGCCAAACTCTATAAAACCATATTGAACTAATATTTTAAAATGCAATAGCAAATAAAACACTGACTCATTAATATGTTTTTTAATGGCAATTAATTCACAATTGAAAAATATACTAAATAGTACAGCACACAGGAATGATTTCATTAGTAATCCAGATAGTTTGTAAACTCATTAGAGAATTTTCTCAAGGTAAATTGTATCAATCAACAGGTTTTTCATGTTACTCACTAGTGATGCGGCTCCAGCTGGTCAGTGTGGAGAAATCTGGCTTTCCTGTTCTGGAAACCAACGTAGCAGGGACTAAAGCAGCCAAAGTGGAGCGGACAGTTTCTCTGAAATAAGAAACAAGCTTGAGCCGCAATGCTGTAACTTACTAGCATGTCAAAGCAGACTCAAACGAATGTGTTAGGTAACGCAGTCTTTGAAACAAGAATTAATTTTATTTCTTTATTAACTTTCTACCCCATAATGCTATTTCAAATAATAGTCCTGGGGGGGACTAAAATTTGTACAGTTTTTATTAAATGTAAGCAATAATTCAAGACATGTTTGGTGTCAGGATTCTCTTTAGTTTTGCTATAAGGCTAATGTGCAATGGAAGTCTATCGCACCAAAAATTCTTGCAGTAAATACAATTTCCACCTTCAAACTTTGGGAGGTATTTTGTAAAATGAGCACCAAGTGAAGAAGGATACAAACAATGGGGGGAAGAAAAAAATTTTTTTAAGTGTCTGGCTGTCCAAGATGGCTGCCGCCATAATGGTGCCATTGTCAGCTACACACTGAAGGTTTGATCCTGTTTACAAAACATTACACTGTACAAAACCAAATCTTGGCAACCCTATGTGAAATCCTATGAGAAAACTTTTTAGCTGATCAACTACATTCAGCGAAGGGTTAGGGTTAGAGTTAGATCACCAGAGTATTCTTTGTAGGACAGTATGTGGATTATAGCGCTCACCTGAGCTTGCTGCACTGGTTGAGATTAAGCAAACTGACCGGCATCAGACACCCAGACGTTGAGTTTATTCCATAGAGAACTGGTCTCAGGTCAGCGGAGGAGCACAGGCCATCTCTCACTGCATGTAAGACAGAAGTCAGAGTTGGACAAATGAATAGCCTGGACACCTGGGTGGGACAAGCAGATTTTGTGTCTGGGACTTTAGTTTTATATTCATAGTTGCCCAGCAAACAAGTAGGTTCGACAACAAGAAAAGGAAAAACTACTCCGTATTGAATTGAGCAAAACATAGCTAAGTTTAAACTTAATGTGTCTAGGGACACACCACAACGGATTAGCTAGAACAGTTTAACACTACTTGTTCCAAATACCACCATCTGAAACACAACACAAACTGCCTAAAGCATGACAGTTGGGAGAACATTTTTGGACTACAGAGAAGAATTATTGTGCACATTGAGGAAACCAAGCAAAACAAAGCTGAGAGCCATGCCATGCAATGCACACGATATGCAACCATGTGATTAAACATATAGACAGACAATAAAGATGCTAACCTGACTCGGACCGTGAGGACAAAACATCACATCTCATAATCGACACGTTGGCCAACAATTTCGTTTCTTTTAGTCTGTATTAAAGTACTTAAAATCCGAACAAATTAGCTTGCCATATGTCATTACACTATGCGAGCCATCACTTTTCAGCTTAGGCAACCGTAATAGCACACTGGTGCTTCTCCTTCTTGGTGGGCAAGCAAATACAATTTTTGAAAGTTGTGAGGGCTTTCTTTACTTATTATTTTATGAATACCCATGTGTTGTAATAAAGAGTTGGAGCAGATCCTGTAGATACTATAGCTCTTTTCAGGAAAGGGTTTATGTAACACTTGCGATGTTACCTCCTTGCCAGAGGCTGATTGGTGCTCTCCCTATGGCTCCTGTAGCATCATCCGAAACTCCACCGATCACAGGCCTTCCCACCTGATAACCTAAAAAAAAAAAAAATTCAAAAGTAAGCCAGACCTACTTATACTCCTTCTTGGACGATTTAAGAGCTGAAATGTAGTTCAACCTGGGTTGCCTGAGTTAGGCTGAGCTGTGATATTTCCATTCACAAACACTGCAGAGTATTGGGTCGTCAGCGTCACTGAGTATGAGAAGGGGGGGGTAAGAAAGAGTGTTAATTATGCACTGATAAAGCAAGTTAAAAAGGCTAACCGATGACTGTATGCAAATTTTTTTAATTCAATTCAGTTTATTTGTATAGTGCTTTTTACAACTGTCAGTGTCACAAAGAAGCTGTACAGAAATATATACAGTGCATCCGGAAAGTATTCACGGCAATCAGGTTGGATGGGGAGCGTCGATGCATTTTCAGATCTCTCCAGAGATGTTCAATCGGGTTCAAGTCTGGGACACTCAAGGACATTCACGGAGTTGTCCTGTAATTACTCCTTTGTTATCTTGGCTGTGTGCTTAGGGTCGTTGCCCTGTTTGAAGATGAACCTTCGCCCCAGTCTGAGGTCCAGAGTGCTTTGGAGCAGGTTTTCATCAAGGATGTCTCTGTACATTGCTGCATTCACCTTTTCCTCGATCCTGACTAGTCTCCCAGTTCCTGCCGTTAAAAAACATCCCCGCAGGATGAAGCTGCCACCACTGTGCTTCACTGTAGGGATGGCATTGGCCAGGTGATAAGTGGTGCCTGGTTTCCTCCAGACATGACGCTTGCCATTCAGGCCAAAGAGTTCAACTGTTGTTCAGTCTTTGGTCTGAGAGTCCTCCAGGTGCCTTTTGGCAAACACCAGGCGGCTGTCATGTGCCTTTTCCTGAGGAGTGGCTTCCATCTGGCCACTCTACCATACAGGCCTCTTTGGTGGGGTGCTGCAGAGATGGTTATTCTTCTGGAAGGTTCTCTTCTCTCCAGAGAGACACGCTGGAGCTCCGTCAGAGTGACCATCGGGTTTTTGGTCACCTCCCCAACTAAGGCCCTTCTCCCCAATTCGCTGAGTTTGGCCGGGCGGCCCGCTCTAGGAAGAATCCTAGAGGATAGAGGCCAGTGTGCTCATTGGGACCTTCAATTCTGCAGAAATGTTTATGTACCCTTCCCCAGATCTGTGCCTCGATACAATCTTGTCTCGGAGGTCTACAGACAGTTCCTTGGACTTCATGGCTTGGTTTGAGCTCTGACATGCATTGTTAACTCTGGGACCTTACTATATAGATAGGTGTGTGCCTTTCCAAATCATGTCCAATCAAATGAATTTACCACAGGTAGACTCCAATCAAGTTGTAGAAACATCTCAAGGATGATTGGTGGAAACAGGATGCACCTAAGCTCAATTTTGAGTGTCATGGCAAGGGCTGTGAATGCTGATGTAAATGTGTTTTTTTTTTGTTTTGTTTTTATAAATTTGAACAAAATGAAGAAACCAATTATTTTTTATTTTATTTATATTTTTTTTTTTTTTTAAAAAAAAAAAAAAAATCTAAAAAAAATTAAAAAACATATTTTCCCCCTTTTCCTCTTCTTTTTTTTTTCTTTTTTTTCTTTTTTTTTTTTCTCTTTTTTTTCTTTTCCCCCCCCCCCCCCCCCCCCCCCCTCCTTTCCTCCCCCCCCTCCCCCCCCCCCCCCCCCCCCCACCCCAAATTCCCCCCCTTTTTCTCTTTTTTTTTTTTTTTTTTTTTTTTTTTTTTTTTTTTTCCTAATTGAAGAGGTCTTCTTTCTTCTAGAACTTTCTACTTTTTAGAGCTTTCGTTATCTGTGCTAATCATTTGAACAGAAACATGTTAAAAAAAATAAAGAATGGGCAGAATTGGAGCTTGACACCCCTGACTCAGGACAATGAGAAACTCACCTCCTTGTTCATCTCTCACTGCTACGCTGAGATCAACTGGTGTACCAGGGCAGGACTGCAAGCGTTCTCACACACACAGCCTCAAAGTTCTGCAGAAATGCTACCGGAGCCTTCTCCATGCACTGCCCCAGCAAGGACACCTGCACACAGAGGTACAACAAACATGAGTAAATAGTTGATTAGACATCATGTGAATATGGACCATATTTTGTTTAGATCACCTGTGGGATGGTGAAGTACTGGTTGTCTGTTGTGAAGATTGGCGCCCCTTGGCGGTAATTTGTTGGAGGTACAGGCGCTGCCGCCTGTTGAGTCTGGAAAGACAGAGTGGGCTTCGGAGTGCTGGAGGAGCGTTCACATACACATAAACACACATTAAGTAAATCAGAAAGAGTAAAGCTAATTACAAAGGGAGCTAAATTTTTTTTAAATCACCTACACAGTAGTGCCATCATAGAAAAGCCCAAGGAACGGGTTGTTCTCCGAAGGAGAGGCGACGCAGAGAAAAGGGAACCAATCAGGAGCATTTTCAGCCGACTGAGCGGAGCAGACATAATCAGGAACAGGAGAGATAATTCCTCCAAATGGTCCAGGGAGACACTGACCCGCAAAAAGCCACAACATCTCTGGAGCACAATCCTATAGGAATGAAATAAACATGGACAAGCACACATTATGCTCACAGGTGACAATACGTTATCAAACACTGCACCAGACATGAATGAATTGCTTGGTGCATTTAAATGTTTTCATATTTTTTATATGGATGCCCAACTCCAGTTCCAGACAATCAAAGCTTATGCATTACTGTATTAAACTGGATTAGAAATCAACTTTGGACATGTTTATTTACCTGGTCACAGCAGCATCGCACGTCACACGATTTCGCCGTCAGGTCACACGGACACTGACCAAGAGGCTGGAACACTTGATTAGGAATCACAGTTTTATTCTCTACAAGAACAGGAGGAGTAAATACACACCACTGCTACGGTTATAATCACACAATGTAGAAAAGAAAACAGTGCAGAAGAGTTCACGGACCTGACACAGGGCCAGTGGGAAGCAGCTGGGCGTAGATCTGAGCCTGCACGATGAGAGTAGCCTGGGGAACATCGCCCAGACATGCACACACCCTGACGGTCTCCCTCACACACAGCGGCTGGACACAGCAGTCTGTCTCATTCGTGCTGGCACACAGCTGTAGACTCCGGTTCAGACTCACACGCACCAGGCTGCTCTGTTACAGGAGAAGACACACCGCTGTTTAATGGAGACGCCACGCCACACAGGGTTGGGATTAGTTTACGAGCTGTAAGGATGAAAGGTTCGTATCGACCGCACTAGATTGGGTGGAAAATTTCAGAAGCAAGACGGACTGAATGTGTCTTAGTGTGAGAATATTTAGCATGTTTCATCCTTTATATGTAGATCACATCGCAATCCAAAATGTACTCATTTTCCCCCAGCAGTTCTCCCATCCAGGTACTGGCCAGACTCAACCCTGCTTAACTTCAGTGGGAAACCAAGCAAGAACTGCAGGGTGATGTGGCTCTGGGAACATCATTTAAGAAAGTTCATAAACAGCAAATACGCACCTTTCCCATCATCTCTTGTGACACAGTCCATTGACTGAGACTGGACGGGTCGCAGGAGGCCGGAGGGAGGCGTCCTATCAGACAGAAAAAGCTAAATATATATATATAGCTGTGGAACTATGGCTGGAGTCTGGTTTATAGTTTGCGATAATAATAAAATGTGTGTAGGGATCATAACTCATGATCAGGCAACTCCAACTCCGAAAACATTGGGACAGTATGGAAAATGCTAATAAAAACAAAGATCAAATGTACTTTGACTTGTATTTAATCAAAAAATGTATAAATATAATGTATTTGATGTTTTACCTAATCAACTGCATAGTTTTTGGAAGATTCAAATTGATCCATGCAACACGTTCCAAAAAAGTTGGGACTCGGGAAATTTAGGACTAATAGCGATGTGACAAGTTGAAGTAAGAAGGCGATGTGAAACAGGTGAGGTAATTGTCTAATCATAGTATATAAGGAGCCTCTAAAAAAGGCCTAGTTCTTCAAGAACAAGGACAGGTCGAGGCTCGCCAATCTGCCAACAGATGAGTCAGCGAATAATCCAACACTGTTGAGAACATTCCCCAAAGACAGACCGGTAGGATTATGGGCATTTCACCTTCTACAGTGCACAATAGAATTAAAGGTTCAAGGAATCCGGTCAAAGAATAATTTATTAGTAATGTGTTTTCAATATAGTACAGAGTGAACCGAATTTCCAAATGACTTTTTTTTTTTTTTTTTGCATTTTCCATACTGTCCCAACTGTTTCGGAATAAGGGTCGTACCTGTAACATTGGAGGGTCTGATGCTGCTGATGGTCAGAGACACGTTCATCACGTTTCCAACCAGAAAGGCAGACGCTCTTGGGCCAGATACAACCTGGACTGAAGGCAGAAACACTGAAAATGACAAGCAAAGAAAAAATATTAGATGTGCGCTTTCCCTCATTCAAATGAATCTCAATCTGAAATAGAAAAGCCCAAACTGAATTAAACCATTCTGCAGAGAGTAAAAACTGTTTGCTGTTTTTTTTTTTTGCTAGTTTGACATTTCCTCCTTATTTAATGTGTATAAACTGGACAATTCAAACTATTTCAGTTAGACTGCCACTTTAAAACATTCCAGACGTAAGTCTTATTCAGATTGTTCTAATGTTAGTTACACAGAGATGGTTAAAGGCCTTGCTTAAGGGCCCAACAGTGAAAGCTTGTCAGTGCTGGGGTTCTAACCCCCGACCTTCTGATCAGTAACCCAAAGCCACTCCTCAAGCATGTGGTTTTTTATTTTATTCTTTTTGTCCCATTGTACATTAACTTTAGCCTACATCTTACTCCTTGCCCTAAAATTAGGTTCAATCAAATGATCAGCAGTGCAGGCATACTTGTATTTTCTAATAATTTCTACTGTTAGTTTTTGTGAAAATCATTTATAGTTGCATTTCTTCATACACTTCCATATTTAATAATAATAATAATAATAATAATAATAATAATAATAATAAAAATCACCATCATCATCATCATAATAATAATAATAATAATAATAATAATAATGCATTTATCTTGTAAGTAGGGAGCCTTCTGGGATTGAGCCATGGCTTTAGAGTTAATGCTCAGATATTCACCTTCCCAGACATCTTTATCTACTTAAAAGTAATGCATGAGATGAATATATATATATATATATATATATATATATATATATATATATATATATATATATATATATATATATATATATATATACACACACACATATATACAATGATTAATTAGCAGGTGAAACTGCATATTGATATATCAATCAATTAGTACAAATAGCATCTGAGGATCTTAAACCATTGTGTTTATAACACTTAAAACAAGCGTTATAGCTGGCTCCATCCCAAATGGCTGCCTATAGGACACATGATGCACTGTATAGTCTTTAGAGTTCATGCTTGTGTAGTGCACTTAAATAGAAAGAACTGGGCCATTAGAAACACAACCCAGAGCGTTCACGGTTCCTTGGCAACGAGACACATTTGTCACCCACTTCACTAACATAACTAATCTGACCTTAATAATAATAATAATAATAATAATAATAATAATAATAATACATGAAACGCAGCTTACCGACATCACATCTAGCATCCTCTTTTAAAAGCAAAGCGAACAAGATCAACGTCTGAGACAAAAAATTCAAACAGAGTCTCGGTCGTGTTTTCAGCATTGTTTAGTAAAAAGGGGGTTTGGAGCTTTATGTTCTTCTTTGAAACTATTACCAGCAGCGAGACAAGCAGCGGTGTGCGTTAGCGCCACCTAGTGTCGTTGTCGTCTTCTTCTTTTTGTTTTAATGGCGGTTGGTAAACCAATTTAAGGTGCATTACCGCCACCTACTGGACTGGAATGTGGGCAGCAGATTGGCAAATTAATTAATAAATTATTATTATTATTATTATTATTATTATAATAATAATAATAATAATAATAATAATAATAATAATAATAATAATAATAATAATAATAATAATAATACATAAATAACCAAAAATAAATAAATAAATAACTATATACTAGATATTCATACTAGATTACTAAAGTCTTTCACTTATCCCAGTATTTTTTAGATAGTTTATTAGGGGGCGGTGCATTTTCCCAGATGTTTTCCCCAGCAAGTTCTCCAGTGTCATGTTTTGCTTTCCAATTTGTATCTCTAGTTCAGTTCTTTCCTTCTCATATCTTTTGTAGTCTAACAAAATGTGTTTTACTGTCTCTTGTGTATTGCAGTGTGTGCAGTGGGGTGCTTTCCTATTCTGTTTAATGTTAGGTTTAAGCCAGCATGATCTGTTCTAAGACGTGTAATTATGATCTCTTCCTTTGGGTTCCTGCCCTGCCTCACACTCATGCCTACTTGTTTTTGTTTAGTATATATGTGTTGTCCGGTGGCAACTATGTCCCAGTATTCCTGCCGTATTTTATGTGTGTGTCCCTTTATAATGGTTTTGATCTCTGCTCTACTTAATGGTACTTGTATATCAACTGTTCCATGCTTTATCGATCTTTTTGCTAGTACATCAACAGTTTCATTTCCTTCTACCCCTACATGTGCAGGAACCCAGACGAAGAAGACATTCAATCCCCTACCATGGAGTATGAGAAGCAGATAGAGTATTTGATAAACAATTTCTTGTCTGCATGATGTTTTCCCAGACTGTATATTTGATCGTGTAGATAGACTGTCAGAAACTATAGCAACATTTAGGTTCTGATTTTTTTTTATTTTCAGCCACTGCAGTGCCAATAGGTCTCCTAACAGTTCTACAGTGTACACTGATAAATGGTAGGTTGCTCTTTTTTTGACTGCTACTTCATCATGAGGAATGAAAAAGCCGCATCAGTGCGGCCTGTCTCAGGCTGGTTTGACCCATCTGTATATGAGTAATTTATCCTGATACTGGTCCATATAGTTTTGAATTATTATCCCCTGTGGTGCTATTGTAGATTTCTCTTTTAATATTTCTTTTAATCTTGTATTTACAGATGGTTTTATGAATCTCCAGGGTGGTACAGTTGGTATCACCACAGTGGGGCTTACTTGTAGCTGACTGAGACCTGCATTTTGTGCCCTTGCATTTCCTAACCATCCGATACTGTTAAAGTTAGTCCTATGAATCTCTGAACATTCTTCAAGATGGCTTTCATTGGGTGCACCCTGCTATGCCCTTGTAGATTTATCCAGTATGCCAGCATGATCTTAACCCTCCTGATACACAACGGCATCTCTCCTGTCTCAACCTGTAATGCAGTCACTGGTGATGATTTAAAGGCTCTAGTACAGATCTGGAGTGCTTGTGCTTGTTCCATATCAAGCTTTTTAAGATTTGATTGTGATGACGACATATATGTTAGGGAACCATAATCAAAGGCGGCTCTCATAAGAGCCTGATAGATATTTATGAGCGATGCGCTACTTGCTCCTCAGTCTCGCCCACAGACATCTAAGTACATTATTCATATTTTTACATTTGTTCTTAATTTTATCAATATGCCGCCGACACCAGGTCAGCTTCTCATCAAAAAGCACTCCTAAAAAGCTCACAGCCGTGACCTGTTCAAGATCTAGCCCATATCATTTAAGTGGTACTGTTTTATGACGTTTAGAAAAACATACAACTTGTGATTTTGAAATTGATAGTTTAAATCCCCATTCAATTGCCCACTGTTCTACTTTCGCCACCTGGTGTCCTGGAGGATGAGCGCTATTACAGTTCTGTAATTCTACTCACTTAATTCATTATATATTTAATATACAGATTTATGATATTAATATACAGTATACAATATATGAATAGTGCTTTTAATAATATTTATTTATTTATTAAAAACAAGTTATGCAAACAATATGTTTGTAACTAAAATAATGTTTATTTTGTGATTATGCGTAATTTCTTTTCATAACAGTCCATGATATTTCAGTACGACAAGGATGTTAATTAAATGATAAAAATAAATACAAATGACCATTAGACAAAGAAACATAAACAATCTTTAAAACTTAAATAGTTTTTTAGCCCAAAATACACAGGACATCATCAACAATAAGGCTAAAAGTAAGCTTCTTCACCAAACTATCTTCTTCATACAGTTACACAGTTGTTGGACAGAAACAAAACCAAAAAATAAAATGGACATTCATTTCCTTCTGCTTTGTATTTTATTTCATTTAGTTTGTAACAAGTTACTGTGAAAGTCACAGAGATGAGAAATACCCTAATCTGGTTTTTAATCAATTAAATCATGTATTGATTGACTTATAATTAAAGCGACAGATTCCAAGTCATGACAGTTTAATAGAACGGCGTCAAAGTATTTTTTAAAAAAGCTTATAGGTAGTAAAATAAAACTTTTGAAGTAATATAAAGGTGCAGATGCATTTCAATGTAGAGAAAAAAGGTCATTTAAATTGCATGATATCACAGGAAACATTGTAGAATTAAAATTTAGCTGCTGTTTAGCTGCCATGATCTCTAAAACTTCCAGCTTTATTCACCAGATCACGTGTGTGTGTGTGTGTGTGTGTGTGTGTGTGTGTGTGTTCTTCCAAGCAGCCTAGGGTTTCATGGCTTGACAGATATCATCCTGCAAAACCAAAACAGAGAAAGAGAAGAGAATCAGCTGAGAATCTATTTGTGGGTTGTGGTTTTAAGTGTAGTGGTTTCTCAATGCAAGTAGTTGAGTCAGTTTGGCACCAACTCAAACCCAAGATGTAATTCATTTCAACAAATGAATTGCCACTCTGAGCTGATTATAATGTATGATTTTATATTGACACGGATTATAAAAACTAACAATTCATTTATGTATTTCTTTAGAATTAAACAAATACAAACTTTACCATAACTACACACAATAAAAGGAAAAAAAATATATTCATGACTATGATAAGCAAAAGCCACAATTTCTTATACATATATCACTTCAAATGAACTTATATACCTTGTTTTTCTTCACTGGCCTTGCGTCCACTTTATTCATCAGCTCTCTGACCCAGTCAGCTTCAGGAGGAGCGCAAAGATCCCGGCCTTTTCGAGTTCGGAAGCTGAAAGTACAAACACAAATGATCACAATTTACTGCTGCTTCCATGACTGGAATGAGAAGCACTCATTAAAATTCACTCTCATTAAAGGTGCAGTCAGTGATTTTGGTCAACTCAAAATTCAAACACATACATCATTGTTCCCTGCAATACATATGCCTAGATTAAAGACCTAAATGATTACGCAAGAGGCAGAGCTTTCTGAATCAAGACGAGTCCTTGTACTAACTGGCTGCACATTGGTTGTCCACTCATTTATTTTTCTCCCATTTAATGCATGACAATGCAAGTCACAGAGCATTCCTCTCAACAGAGTTCCATGAGAATGTTTAGAATATTTGAAAAGATGTTCTGACTTTAGAATCACTGAGCAAACCTTTAAATGTTAATGTCCCTGGGATACTCACACAACAGCACTGATGAGGCAGCCGTCACCTTTGCGCTGCTCGAGGTAGCAGGCGACAATGCGTTTTGGGATGGGATGATGGCTAACCTTCAAACAGCAGTCCAATGCTTGCTCTCCAAGAGACACTAAATGATAGATAGGAACATACAGATGTTAGGAAGATTTGTCTGAATGAAGGAAAAGAAATGTCCAGAATGCTCTAGCAAAATTGGCAATTACAATATTCATATTTGAGTCTAGGTTTGCCATTCAGTCAAAACACACACACACACACACACACACACACACACACACACACACACACACACACCACACTTCATTCATCTTAACTTACCATCCACGCTGATGCTCATGATGACTGCAGTGATCCATACACCCACACACAGACTAATAAAGCCACAGCGAGCCATTGCGGTCAGAGAATGAGAGTTACACAGGTCCTGTTTCTGTGCCGATATCAGATGCTGCTGCTGCTTTTAAGGATGTCAAATCTCCTCCTTCTCTCTCACTCTCTCTCTCTCTTCCTTCTTCTGTTGCATTTCTGCTGCAGTCATTTTATAGCAAAGCTTTAACTTTCGCTTTTATGACCAGTCCCTCCCTCCCAACCTGCTTTCTGTCAAATGTGGGGATTCCCAGGCCTTCCTAGAGTAAAGGTCAGTCCTTGACTTTTTAAAAAGCATACATGCAAACACTAAACTCTGAATAATTCCCGTCTCTCTATCTCTGGCTCATACACACACACACACACACACACACCACACACATACATAACTACCCATACAAACAGACATATATACTGTGCATGTACATGTCTTATTGATGCACGTGAGGAGCAAAGGCTAGTCTGTCTGGTCCAGTCCCTAGAAGAGCTTCTGTAGCATAAATTGGTGAAGAAGTTAATGCTGGTAATGATAGAAAGGTGTCAGACCACACAGTGCATCACACATGCTGCATAGCCCATGCAGACCCCTGTCCACCGTCGAAAGCCCGTACAATGGGCACATAACCATCAGAACATGGACCAATGTAAGAAGGTGGTTTCAAAAATGGTCCAGGAACAGTTTGAGGAACATGACAATGAGTTGAAGGTGTTGACTTGGCCTCCAAATTCCCCAAATTTCAATTTCATTGATCATCTGTGCAGCATGCTGGACAAACTAATCCGATCCACAGAAGCCCAACCTCACAACGTACAGGACTTAAAAGATCTACTGGTAACGTCTTGGTGTCAGGTACCACAGCACACATTCAGAGGTCTTGTAGAGTCCATGCCTCACATAAAATAGCTATAAAATAGGGTGTGTTTTGGCTTTTTTATGCAATTATCCTATCATCTAGTATATAAAATATAAAGATATGTATTAATCATATGCAGTGAGGACTTGTTGAGGACATGCTTGCTTTGGAAAAGATAATGTGTTACATTATCGTAAAATGTTTAATTGTTCACAGAATAAATGTTCTACATTCTGTGCCAGTTTCACATTTTCTCACACCAATGGTGGTCCTGTCTGGATCTGTACAGTCACTGTTTTCCAAAATTCGGCTGGAGCCACTTCAGTGGCAATGCTTTCATTTTATTCATGTAAGGCTGCTGCTTAAGGTCTAGATAGTCCAGACAGCCAGATAGTCTGGACCTTAAGCAGAGGCCTTGCATGAAAAAAACGAAAGCATTGCCACTGGAGTGGTTCCAGCCGAATTTGGGAAAACAGTGACTGTACAGATCCAGAGAGGACCACCATTGGTGTGAGAAAATGAATCTGTAAATATCATTTACTATCTTGGTTTCACTGTAATGGTAATGAAATCAGCAGCCTCAATCTTTACTTGTATCTTATTCTTTGTTGACTTCGGGGATTTCACAGATGAGCCAACATACTTATCTATTGTGTTGAGCATGAGGGTGTGTGAGTGCAATATAATTGTAGCACACTTGCTAAAACCATATGCACAATACATGAGTAATAATAAATGCAAAATAATGCTTGTTAAGTCTACTGGGTCCACATTAATATACAATAGAAGTAGGACATATAACAAATATTATATCACAATACTTGACAATGTTTTTAAAAAACACCACAGTACTATAATAACATATATAAAAAGAATAAACTAGGACAGAACATGATGTTATAGGAAAATAATCAGTGACAGAGTCATGTGATGTGGCCTGACACAAAGTGGAGTTACTGTTAGCTACAGGAAATTGATTATTTTCCAATAACGGCACATCTTGAAGTGTTTTATTCCTTTTATACCACTGAAGTTTTCCAACAGTAACATTTTTTATTTATTATTTTGACTAACAACGTCATTCTTTTTACATAACATTTATAGAAAGTTGTGTGCAATCCAAAAAATAAGTTAGTTCCCGTGATTGCTTACATTACAACAGCTATAAACCATCATTGCTTCGCCAACTAATCTTTTTTCTCTCTTGGCGTTATTAAGACAAAAAACAAATGCAGCTTGTCAAGTTACAGGGAAACCAGCAAGCTCTCTCTTCCATGTAGGAAAAATTTAAGTTACAGCTTTACATTTTACTGTTATTCTTATTCTTACATAAAAAAGCACTGAAATGAGGAACAACTTGGACGGAGTGTGTACGCATTGCAGGAAACAATCACACACACACACACACACTCACACACCCATTCACCCATTCACACATTACAGACAATTTCGAGTTGCCAAACAGCCTACAGTACAGCTCATGTCTTTGGACTGGGGGAGGAAACCAGAGCATCTGGAAAATCCCCAAAGCCCAGAGAGAACACGCAAGCTCTGTGTACACATGATGGAAGCGGGAATCAAACCCCCAACCCCAGGGGTGCGAGGCAAATGTGCTAAACACTAAGCCACCATGCCCCCTAGTCAAGAAAAACAGCAGTATTGCATTTACAAACCTGTAAAAACCAACATGAGCTCAATATATTAACATGAAGGAAAAATAAAGACATGTTTGGTTCAATAATATTTTAAGATCAGCTGTGAGTAACTATAGAGTCAGACAGTGTATTATATATCCATCCATCCATCCATCCATCTTCTGCCGCTTACTCCTTGTTCAGGGTCACGGGGAACCTGGAGCCTATCCCACGAAGAATTGGGCACAAGGCAGGGTATACCCTGGACAGGGTGCCAGTCCATCGCAGGGCACAATCACATACACACTCACACACCCATTCATACACTACAGACACTTTAGACATGCCAATCAGCCTACCATGCATGTCTTTGGACTGGGGGAGGAAACCGGAGTACCCGGAGGAAACCCCCTAAGCACAGGGAGAACATGCAAACATGCGGCAGGTCGAACCCCAGACCCTGGAGGTGTGACTCGAACATGCTAACCACCAAGCCACCGTGCGCCCCGTGTATTATATATGTATATTATAAATGTACTGACAATACATGTGACATCTCAGTAAAAGTATCATTTAAAAGAATAATTTATCACAATATCAATCCTTATACCCCATATTATATTATATTATATTATATTATATTATATTATATTATATTATATTATATTATATTATATTATATTATATTATATTATATTATATTATATTATAGCATATTATATATCCTATATCAATATCTATCAGTATCGATATTAGACTGATCAGAAATGCAACAAACACAGGTATTATTTACTAAAATGAGTTTTATTTGAATTCACTCTTCTTAAGATAGCCATGCATACATCGTACATATTCATAAAAATAAAAAAAAACAGTTCACCAGTAGATTTAATGTGTATAAAACAGTATTGAAACATGCACACAGATTCACACATGCACCATGCCACTTTGTTTTGTATGAGAAGCATAACACAAGAGCATGTGCATGATTCCTGAAATGTTCAAACAAGATGAAAAATAACACAGATACAAAGGCGAAGTAGCTTATTAACCTAATAAAAGCTGTCACAGAAAATCCAGGCGTGATGAGCCGACAGGCCTGGACATATTCACCTGATCTATCACTGAGCACCTAAACAAAGAGAAAGAGTAAATCAGTAAAGACAGGATAAAATGAACCTCTATACAGCTCTATAACTGGGATAATTAAGTAGATATTTATATAGTTCGTTACCTTTGCTCTTGCTGTTACGGTTGTCCATATATTCAATGAGCTTCATCACCCATGGATATCTCAGGTCATTTGCAGGTGGAGAGCACAGCTTCCTGTTCCTCTTTGTGATGAACCTAAATGACAGGGAACGAAAGGTGAGTATTTAAAAGGGTCGGTGTTAATGAGGTTGCTGAAAGATGGAGACTATATTTGACTATACTATTATATTCTTCTATAAAAATACTTACACAGTAGCTGGAATGGGGCAACCACTCTCTATGGTTTGGATGATGTAGGATTCAACAATGCGGCGTGGAACGAAAGTGTCGGTGGTAGTCAGGCAGCAGTCAGCGGCATTATTGGAGAATGCTAGAAGAAAGAGAGACAACTCATTATGATCATGATGGTGATAGATATCCAAAATGCAAAATTTTTTGAATGCAAAAATAGATCATCTGTAATTTAGCATATATAATGAACTGAAGAACTGGAGAGGATTTCTTTGCATGCTTCTGCTGCATATATTTTTCACTTACAGGAAATCTGGTAATTTAGAAGAAAACGGAAAGACCCCTTGAGAGTAGAAAAATGAATGATGGCATTCATAACCCACACACTGTAGCAAATTCAGATTACACACAATAGGCCTGCAGTTTTAAAAGACTTTAGTTCAGGCGGTCATTGACCCTGATTCTACGCCACAGTGATATAAGATGGATGAATGACCTACATCCTTTTCGTTCTCAAGTAAGAGAAACAGCAACAGATCTGCATGCATGTGCAACTGCATGTGCACGTGCATGTGAGTCTTACCTTGTGCATTGTTCCACAGAAGTGCAGTGAAGACCAGAAGAGCAGCTACTGCATTCGACATGGTTGCGTCAGTGTTCTTCAGCTTTCTGAGCATCAGATGGAAATGTACCTTCCTGAAGGTGTGTGCACAGGTACCATAACACAGCTATATTTATACACCTGCTGAACCTATTGCCTGCAATCAACATAAACTTTCACTTTCATTATCTTGTAAACTCATCAATTCAGAAGGTACCGTCACTCTCCGCCTCTCCAACTGCTTTTCCAAATGCTTCCCGTCAGATCTCCCCCACCCTTTCTTTTACTGTTTGACCAAGTCTCACGCTCTCAATAAAAGCTTCTCTTTTTTTTGTCATGTGAATGGAGGGATCATTTCGTAATGCTTTTCAATATTCTTTATGAATTCAGATCCAAGCACAAGAAGGCATGGTTTGTTTCAGCTCTGCACAAAATTCAAGCAGGGTTCAAATAGGTTGTATTATGCAATGATTTCTAACCATGGAAGTTTTCACTTCTCGTGGTTAGTTTTTGATAAATTGTTGGTATCTCCACCATTGCATGAAAGACACAATTATTGCATTGAGAACAAGGACAGTTATATTCTCAGGAAAATAATATGAAAAAGGAAATACATTCCTTAGAAGTGTTGCTGCTTCCCTTTCTTTTTGCCCCAACAAGCACTTTAATACTACTCTCAGCAGCAATTTCTTCCTTTTCTTTACATTCTTTAGAAATTCCAGCTTCCTCTCTGTTTAATTTGCACCATCTAGCCAACATCTGGGGTCCATTAAAAGCCTGTGATTTGGCCAAACAGTTGCAATTTAGCCTTGATTATCTTTGTCATTATCTTGATCTGTGATCAGCCCCCACATCCAGTACCTGACATCATGTCACTTCTGGCATCAGGACAGGGGTGTGTGTTTCCAAGAAGATTGTGCCACAGAGCCAAAACACTGTTACAGAGCAGTGGCACTTCAGAGCAGAGACCATGGCCATGACTTCTACCTATCTTAGCCCTGTAGAAGACGTGAAAAGTTCATTCGCATCGTCCACATGATCAGATGGGTTCCTCAACTGAAGAGTGACAAAGCATGCAAATTTTTTTTCACTTATAAACATAGGGTTAGAGAATATAAGGTGAGATGATTAGTGTAGAGCATGGTCAAATGAAGTGGACTAAGTAGACAAACGTGTACAGTTACGTTTGAGTAACAAGTAAGTATTAGTATGTTTGCTTCTTGTACATTTTGTTCATAATTGTAGAGTGCATTGTCCACACAATACACACAACCTGGTTCTCCGGTTCTTTCCAACAACAGCTGAATGAATCAATATATGAATGGATGAATGAATGAATGTGTCAAGTCAAGTCAATGGACTTTTATTTTATTTCAATCATATACAGCTGGTACAGTACACAGTGAAATAAAACAACATCCCTCCAGGACCATGGTGCTACATAAAACAGTACACTAACTACATTAGACGACAGAGAATTAAATAAGACCTGCACATTTCTACATAAATTGTACATGCACACATGTGCCAACAACACAACACAGTACAGTATGAACAAATGAACATAAATGTAAAGAATACTATTTAAAAAAGTAATAAATAGATGTAGGTGTAAACAATAAAGATGTGCAGTTCATTCCGTTTGTAATGTTAAAGGTTGTAAAATATCTGATCCCATTACCAGCCAAAGAACAACCTATGATTACAATGCTTCTTTTTGCTTATATATATATATATATATATATATATATATATATATATATATATATATATATATATATATATATATAAGGTACTACCCTGCAAATAACGCACTTACTGTAATGCACCAGTTGATATTATTTCTATGAAAGAATTCTTGGAAGAAATGTAGTTCTGCTGTTTTGACATAACAAATCTATTTTGAGGTGTAATTTTGTCCAATTTGGCTGTTGTGCAAAGAGAAAACGCAAACTTGCTAGGGAATCCTGCTTATTAGAAAGCAAGTTTAAAAGCCATAAATCATAAACGGAGTGGAGACATGAGACATAATTTTTCACCTATACAAGTACTTTTATGCGTGTTGTGTGACATTTGACACATTTTACCACAATTGCACAATACTTAAATCTACTGATGCTTATCTTGGCAGATCAGAATTGTTCTAAGGTTACAACATTGTTTATTGCATAGTGTGGTTTCATAAGAGAGAAATACATCAGAATGGACAAGAGGTTCTGAAAGTACGTTTCATGTCATGCCTCAAAACTGGACAAAATGAGAAGAGAAACTAGTGAAATAAAAAAAAAAAAAACCCTTCTGAGGTCACTGGCTCAGTTACAAAATTGTAAAGGTAGAACTCTGATTACATTAAGCAAACAAGTAAAGCGCTGAGTGCTGAAATGCAACCTAATCCAAATGTGGTCTGAGTGAACAATACCGCAGGGCTCAACATCTAATTCACAGTTCTTTTATTTATTTTTTTTTACTCTACCTGGAATTGTTGATGGTTTGAACTCCAGACAGACATGGAAGTGAAAGCGAACCTTTCCATAAGCTAAATAGAGCAATCAAAAGGATATGGACAAAGAATAGGCCACCAAAGCTTTAAGAAATGTGATATAATAAGTGTACAATGGACAATACATTGTAAATGAATGGTTTGTACAACATAAGTGAATTATAATAGGACTGCCAGAAAAAAAATTCCCCCCAAAAAAAATCCCCTCAGGAGTTGAACTGTAATTACCCGAATGTTTACCAACCTTATTCTGAACCTTATCACCTTTATTACATCTTACAATATTATTTTTTGCAGTGGAACATAACTTTCTATGTTATGTTTTCTTTTTTTTTTAAATGATACTTTGACTCCATCCATACATCCATCTTCTCCTTTTCAGGGTCGCGGGGAACCTGGAGCCTATCCCAGGGAGCATGGGGCACAAGGCAGGGTACACCCTCTTACTTAATAATTTTATCTGTTCTTTACATAGTTCAGTAGTGATGACACAATAGTGCTCGCACGTGAATAACAGTTCAGCGGGCAGGTGATTTATCTTATCCTAATCATTTATATAGTGACTGATCCAGAATCTCTCGTGTTAACAGGAAACTGGACCTCAACTTACTGTAATCTTAGTGTAGGGACTTTCACTGCAGAACACATTTCTTGTTTTGACTGGTAAATCAGGAATGATGGGGGTTAGCTGAGAAGCAGTAAGTGAAGTTTAGTACTGGTTCCTCAGCAGTAAACAAATGTTCCAGGAAGTGCAACACTGAGTTGCAGTGTGTAGATGTTGCTCAATAAATTTGGCAGTGCTACAAGCGCTACTGTGCAAAGTGTATGTGTGTGTGTGTGTGTGTGTGTGTGTGTGTGTGTGTGTGTGTGTGTGTGTGTGTGTGTGTGTGTGTGTGTGTGTGAACGAAAGGCAATTATAGATATACTATATGGCCAAAACCTGTCCATCACACCAATATGAGGTTATTGAACATCATATTCCAAATCTATGGCCATTAATATAGAACATAGCCCCCCTTTATGGCAAAAATAGCTTCCACTCTTCTGAGGAGACTTTCTACAGGATTTTGAAGTGTGCCATTGGGCATTTGTGCTTATTCAGTCAAAAGAGCATTACTGAGGTCTGGCGCTGATGTTGGATGAGAAGGCCTGGCTTGCAATCAGAGTTCTAGAAAATCCTAAAAATGTTCAGCGGGGCTGAGTTCAAGGCTCTGTGCAGGCCACTGGAGTTCATCCATGCCGAACTCATTAAACATGCTGGAATGTCATGCAATGTCATGCATTGACAATTGACATTGTCATGTTGGAACAGGAAAGGGCCTTCTCCCATTGCCACACAACAATTGAAGCATACAATTGTCTAAAATTTCTTTGTATGCTGACGCACTGACATTAACATCACCCTTCACTGGACCTAAGGGGCCCAAACACTGAAAAATAGCCCCAGACAATTATTGCTCCTCCACCAAACTGTACTGTTGGCAATATAACGGGTGTTTCCTGGCATCAGATTGCCAGATAGGGAAGCGCGATCATCATTCCAGAGCATACATTTTCACTGCTCCAGAGTCCAGTGGCAGTATGCTTTGCACCACTCCAGCAGACTCTTGGCATTGGACATAGTGATATCAGGCGGTAGTGAAAGACGCAACAGAGTATAGGCAATTTTTATGCATTATATGCTTCAGCACTAAACAGTCCCGCTCTGTGAGTTTGCATGGTCTACTGCTTCGTGACTGAGATGTTGTTGATTCTAGATGCTTCCATTTCACAATAATAGCACTTAACCTTGACAGGGCAGATCAAGCGGGGCAAAAACTTCATGGCCTGACTTGTAGCAAAAAGTGGCATCCGATGACAGTGGCCACTTTTAATGTCACTGAGTTCTTCAATATGACCCATTCCACTGCCAATGTTTGTTTATAGAGATGGTATGGCTGTGTGCTTGATTTTATGCACCTGATAGCAATGGGCATGGCTGGAGGGGTGTCTACATACGTTTGGCCAAATAGTGTATTTAAAGTGGTCATATAGAATAGCACAGAACAGCACAGTACAGACCAGAGAAATTGAATAGAAAGAATAGAACAATGCAATGTAAAAATAGAATAGCATAGAAAAGAACAAAGTAATATAATGGAATCGAATAGAATAGAATAGAGCAATGCAAAGTAATAGAATAGCAGAGAAGAGAATAGCATAGCTTTGGAGCAGCTTTTCTGAATTGCAAATACATTGGGTTCGTGAAGATACATTGCATTTTATGATGTCTGGAAGGAGCTTATTTTTTTATATACTTTCTAAATTGGCTTGTTATTTCTTTTCAGTTAGCTTGGATGCAATGTTTCTACTGTTAGCATTATTAAAGTTTGTGAGGGATTTTGTATTTATTTCATTATAATAACTATAATAAAACTGTTGTGATCATAAGCTGTGCACAGGACAAAGGATAATAAATTCCTTCACATGAGAGTGCAGTCATTCTGTAATCTGTATTTCTGCCTGACATGCAGCCCTAGACAATGGTAAGTAGTTATGTGATATACACAGGTCATTTATGTTGTGCAGCATAAACATTCATTCTAAATCCTTCTATAAAAGCAAAGAACAGGTTGGCCTAGCACTGGCTGCTAGAGGCATGATAATCTTTTTTTTTTCTTCTTTTAATTAGACTGTCATCCATTCCCCATCCACTGGGTAGTTCAACCTTATCAAATGACAGCCTTCTTCCCACCAGACAATACCCAGCTTTAATTACACTCTCCTGGGCTCCTAACCATATCTACTCATAGAAAGCTTATACACCCCTTTGGTGCTTATAAACAAAAAGAGAACCTGAACTGAAAATGTATTACATTTGACATTTGTCATTTTTGCTATACACGAATACATTTGGATTTTTAGATCAAAAAAAGGAATGTGAGAATCAGCTTTTGTTTTCTGATATTTAACTTTGGTATCAGACCACACAATTTTTTGTTGAGCAAAAGTATAGGACCAGATAGACTGAAATTAAATTAAAGTAAATAGGCCTTAATATTCTGTTAGTCCCTTCAGTCTCACCAGACATTCAGACATTACCTCTCATCCGTAATGTCAGCCTGTAATTTGACCCCATCTGTATATAATTCCTGTAGCAGAGACTTATACTTTCATGTTTTGACCTCAGTGTGATACTTCTGTCTGTGGAAGAGAGAAATTTGCCAGATCCTGTCTGTGATGCTGTATTTCTTATGCAAACAGTATTTCTCCTTTTTCCAGCAGATGGATGTAAGAGAAGTTTCATTTTTAGCACCCAGGATTCATTGCATGGCCTCATTAAGGGGTTCTTTGGTTGGATTAGGACACAGTACAGTTTAAATAATCCATCAAACAATGCAAAGTATATATTCTAGCTTATATGACACAATTTTATATGTCATATGACGACTTTGAACAAACAACATTTAAACAAGAGGTGTATGACAAAGTGGGTACTTTTTCCCCATGCAGTATTTAGAAACATTTCTCGATAAGCTTACTAACACTGAATTTACCGTCTACTTCCACTATGCATAAAAAAAACATCGATTTTATTGTTTCTGACACTTTTGAAAAAACTTTTGCTGCTTCAGAGGCTTCAGCAACAGCAGCAACATAATAAAACTTTATATTTCTTATGTAAAAAAACAATTATGACACGTACCTTTTTTTCTTTTTTTCTTTTTTTTTATTGTTTCTGACACTTTTGAAAAAACTTTTGCTGCTTCAGCGGCTTCAGCAGCAGCAGCAACATAATAACACTTTATATTTCTTATGTAAAAAACAATTATGACACATGTACCTTTTTTTCTTTCTTTTTTTCTTTTTTTTTTTTTACAAGAATTCTAACTGGAATAATCCCCGGTGGATTTATTATAAAGTGTCCCTACACATGTGCAAATCTCTGCATGCATAATAGTACCCTGTGTTTGGAGTTAAGTATTATCATTAGTCGGTAATATGTGTTTCATCTTTAAAAAACAGGTTGTGCATAGTCTTGTGTGATTCCCCACAGGCTATTTACACCCACATTTAAAAAAAAAACAAGCTCAGTTGGTACTCATGAAATGAAACTTATGGAAATTTGAACAGGAATTGGAACCTAAGGAACAATTAGAAGTCCTACACACAATATTGACTGAAACGGTCTACATGCCTGCCATCCCACACACACATAAAATCTCAATAAGATTTTGGGTGTGAGATCCTTAAGAACAAAGGCATGCTGCATTTCTTTTGTACCTTGAAAACTGAATTCATCATTGATATATGCTACACTAAAGACACCATTATTTGCTCATATGATTTATAGGCCCATGTAAGGCAAATTCTTGTCTTTCAACCACTCAATGTAGTCATCTGATTAATTCTTTATCTTTGAGACCAAAGAACCGAGGAGAACCTATGCACTCCTAAAACATCTAAACTGAAATGAATGAATGAACAGCTTAAGACTGAAAAATACCTGTACTGTTTTGTAATGGTAATAATGATGAATTAATTCTGGAATGTATTAATGACTCCATGTCAGTGAGAAAGCACTGTGAATAAGCTATGAATCTGGATCAGTTTCGTTGTACAACTAAGATTCATTTATGAGGAATCTTACTTGCCATTTGCTCACTTTGACACTTTCACAATCCTAAAAAGAGTGTACTAAGAAAAAATATTGAAAAGGAAATATATGCAGGTATTAAATACTCTCCCCTCTGAAAGTATTGGAAAATCAAGGCTAATTTTTTATTTATTATTTTTTCTATACACTGAAGGCATTTGGTTTTGAGATCAAAAGATGGATATGAGACGATACATCCGAATTCCAGCATTCATTTCCTCATATTTACAGCTAGATGTGTTAAATAACTTAGATCGTGGCCACTTTAATTTGAACCCACACATTTATCAAGCAATCAAAAATATTGGAACATGTGACTAACATGTGTTTCTTCTTACTCAGGTGTGCCCTGTTAAATTGATTGTTTAAACAATTAATAGCTTTGAACGTCTACTTTTGGTTTGAGCCCTGGCTTTCGCCAGTGAAGTATTTGTTGTTATAAACCACCATGAAGACCAGAGAGTTGTCTACGGGAGAAAAGCAAGCCATTTTGAAGCTCAGAAAAGAGGGAAAGCTGTTGCACATGCCTTGGGCATAGCCAGTACAACAATTTGAAAAGTGACAAGCCATAGATTCCTAAATTGCTTATAGTTAACTTTTTTTTCTAAGAGCTTCTGTGAAATATGCACATATTGCATTATATTGTTCTATCTGTTTATATTGTAGTTTCTACCTACTGCAAGAAACAGTATGTACAGTCCCCTCCAAAAGTATTGGAACTGCACGGCCAATTCTTTTGTTTTTGCTATACACTGAAGTCATTTGGGTTTGAGATCAAAAGATGAACACGAGACAATCATCTTTCATTTCCCAATATTTACATCTACATGTGTTGAACAACTTAGGACATGGCACATTTGCTGGCAGACCACCAATTTTTAACTGAGTGGAATAGCCTTAAAGTAAATGAAAGTTTTTTTTTTTTAAATACCACAATATTTAGTTGCATATCTCTTGTTTGCATTAACTGCATCAATCTGTTGATCCAGTAACATCACCATACTGTTGCATTTTTCTTTTGTGATGCTTTTACAAGCTTGTGCCACAGCTGCTTTAAGTTGGTTTTTTAATTTGAGGGGTTTCTACATTCAGTCTCCTCAACACTACCGCCCCCATGCTTAAACGATGAGTGTGTATGTGTTGGATCATGAGCAGATGCTTTCCATCACTTTGGTAGAGATTAATCTTTAGTAGAGACTCATTTCAGTATTTCTGTTGTACTTTCTCTTTTTGACCACTGAAAGTTTTACGTAGTACCCTACAACCGTGGGTTGTCCTATTAAAAAGGGTGCAATGAAAGAGAAGCAAACTATCCAACATACATTTGAAGATGCTTACTCACTATTTCTTTCTGAGCATACATAATATGGTGATTTTAACATATTAAAATTAAAATTTTAACATATTAAATAGACTAGGAAAGTGTAATCGTGAATAAAAGATAAAACATATTGATGTGCAGTGTAAATGCTGCATTCCAGCAGAGATATAGTATGTGTATAACGCTAGTGTAAAACTCCCCAAATTTCCCAGCTTGAAAATTTTGTCATAGGTCATTGACATGGTATGCAGTGCACGTTTTAGTTGCCACACCAGTCAGAACCCAGAGCAATTTCCACCCAACTACATTTTACCTTGGCAAAATAACATTGCTTACCATAAGAGGCAGGTCTATTCAGTCACATGGTTTATAGGAATCATAAAGTTGTTGGTTGTTTGGTCCTACACTCACATGCATGTGTATCAAAACAGACCGGGAAAGTCATAAATACGCCACACACACACACACACACACACACACAATGCACAAATAAATAAATACATTAGTAAATTAATTAATTATAAAAATCCATGACTTCTGAAACAATGATGCATGAAACTCCAATTAGATACAGTCTGGTCTGTGCAAAAAATATTCATGACACAGATCAACTGTTGTGATTTCCTTGGTATCATCGCTAAATGATGCAAATCCATCCATTTTCTATACCGCTTGAGTACACCCCTCACATTTTTGTAAATATTTGATTATATCTTTTCATGTGACAACACGGAAGAAATTACACTTTGCTACAATGTAAAGTAGTGAGTGTACAGCTTGTGTAACAGTGTAAATTTACTGTCCCCTCAAAATAACTCAACACACAGCCACTAATGTCTAAACCGCTGGCAACAAAAGGGAATACACCCCTAAGTGAAAATGTCCAAATTGGGCCCAATTAGCCATTTTCCCTCCACTGCGTCATGTGACTTGTTAGTGCTACAAGGTCTCAGGTGTGAATGGGGAGCAGGTGTGTTAAATTTGGTGTCATCACACTAACACTCCCTTGTACTGCTCACTGGAAGTTCAACATGGCGTCTCATGGCAAAGAACTCTCTGAGGATCTGAAAAAAAAAGAATCGTTGCTCTACATAAAGATGGCCTAGGCTATAAGAAGATTGCCAAGACCTTGATACTGAGCTGCAGCATGGTGGCCAAGACCTTACAGCAGTTTAACAGGACAGCTTCCACTCAGAACAGGCCTCACCATGGTCAACCAAAGAAGTTGAGTGCACGTGCTCAGCATCATATCCAGAGGTTGTATTTGGGAATACAACAATGTATGAGTGCTGCCAGCATTGCTGCAGAGGTTGAAGGGGTGAGGGGTCAGCCTGTCAGTGCTCAGACCTTACGCCGCACACTACATCAAATTGGTCTGCATGGCTGTCGTCCCAGAAGGAAGCCTCTTCTAAAGATGATGCACAAGAAAGCCTGCAAACAGTTTGCTGAAGACATGCAGACTAAGGACATGGATTACTGGAACCATGTCCTGTGGTCTGATGAGATCAAAATAAACTTATTTGTTCAGATGGTGTCAAGCGTGTGTGGCGGCAACCAGGTGAGGAGTACAAAGACAAGTGTGTCTTGCCTACAGTAAAGCATGGTGGTGGGAGTGTCATGGTCTGGGGCTGCATGAGTGCTGCCGGCACTGGAGAGCTACAGTTCATTGAGGGAACCATGAATGCCGACATGTACTATGACATACTGAAGCAGAGCATGATCCCCTCCCTTCAGAGACTGGGCCGCAAGGCAGTATTCCAGCATGATAACGACCACAAACACACCTCCAAGACGACCAATGACTTGCTAAAGAAGCTGAGGGTGAAGGTATCCCTGTTGAGCATCTGTGGGGCATCCTCAAACGGAAGGTGGAGGAGCACAAGGTCTCTAATATCCACCAGCTCAGTGATGTCTTCATGGAGGAGTGGAAGAGGACTCCAGTGGCAACCAGTGAAGCTGTTGTGAACTCCATGAACAAGAGGGTTAAGGCAGTGCTGAAAAATAATTGTGGCCACACAAAATATTGACACTTAGGGCCCAATTTGAACATTTTCACTTAGGGGTGTACTCACTTTTGTTGCCAGCGGTTTAGACATTAATGGCTGTGTGTTGAGTTATTTTGAGGGGACAGTAAATTTACACTGTTACACAAGCTGTACACTCACTACTTTACATTGTAGCAAAGTGTCATTTCTTCAGTGTTGTCACATGAAAAGATATCATCAAATATTTACACAAATGTAAGGGGTGTACTCACTTCTGTGAGATATTGTACATGCATCAAGCTAAACACGCCACACAATGCAGCATGTCGCTGAGGACTGAGTGCTGACCTCTGACATTAGAGTGACATCTTTTGGTCATATGAAGAACTTAAACACACTCAGGGCTCAGATCTCAAATGTTCTTCAGTTATTAATGCTAGGAAAAGGTATTATGTGGCCTACATAGAATCACTGTTGTTATAAGGCACTCTAGTGGCAAATGCATGGTATGTCTAGGACTTCTATTTCAAATTTATTTAAATATAAATATTGTATAGTTTCCATTACAAAGCCTTGACACACACCTGACACAACTCAATCCCTTACAATCTATGACATTAATACCACAATGTCTTGCCAAATATACACAATATTGTAGATATTGTAGAAAAATATTGTAGGAAAACACTACGTAAAAGAGTCTTGAATGCAAAATTCAAAGTACAACAATATATCAATAATTTGTTCAGTGCCAAGGCCTTTATTAGCTTAGCTCACATTGTTAAAAGCACAAATGTTGTTGCTTTGTTACATTAGCAAACCTAACAAGCTAGATTCCAAGCACACTAAGCTTAGTTATCAACACACCATTTTCAGCTTCATTATAAAAAATTACCTAACCTAGCCAGGCTAAAAAAACAACAAAGGGACATTTATGCTAGATACACTAACTCTTTAGCACCACTGTGACACTTCCAACAACATCTAAGCTATTTTGTGGGTCACAGTCAGAACAGCACATTATCTTTATTTCAGCTTATTCAATGATTTTTGTTTAATGATTTAGTTATTACCAATTAGCCAAATATATGGTCAGGGGGCATGGGGTTTGACTGATTAAATGAATTAAAGTCAATTAATGATTAATAACTAATATGAAATAGTTGAAATTGTACAATGAATTATGCAATAAAACCCTGACAAGTTAATGTTTTACATATACTGTAAAAAATTTTTAAAAAGCCTACCAGTGGTCAGTTCTTGAATCTGGACCCAAACAAATTAGCACTATAGAAATGGTAGCCGACAAAACGGGGATTTAAAGATACATTTGATCACGGTGGTGAGCCCAATTATATGCCTTTTGTATCTTTGGTTAAATAAACATAACAAGAGAAACATAATTAAATTTGGATGGGATGTTATGGACGACTGGTGTACCTTTCATGGACATAGCTAAAGGGTGACAAGGGGTGGCCACTGTCATACCGTGAAGCATGGTCATGTAAGATATTATATTATATTATATTTTATAATACAAGACAAGGTATTTTCTCACACAGAACAACCTCCTAGACACCAAGCATTCTGGCTTCAAGAGCAACCACTCCACGGAGACTGCTCTGCTTTCCGTCACTGAAGCCTTATGACTAGCAAGAGCAACCTCTAGATCATCTTTCCTCATCCTACTTGACCTCTCTGCTGCTTTCGACACTGTGAACCATCAGATCCTCCTATCAACTCTCTCCAACCTGGGCATCACTGGAACGGTTCTCCGCTGGATGGAATCCTATCTTTCGGACAGATCCTTCAAGGTATCATGTAGCAGAGGTATTTCTGAAACTCAACAACTCACAACTGGCGTTCCACAGGGGTCAGTTCTGGGTCCACTCCTCTTTTCTATCTACACTACATCTCTCGGGCAGATGATTGAGTCTCATGGCTTCTCCTATCACTGCTATGCTGATGACACCCAGCTCTGTTTGTCCTTCGATCCATCTGTCTCTGCACGCATCTCTTCTTGCCTGTTGGACATTTCGGTCTGGATGAAGGAGCACCATCTTAAGCTTAACCTGGGAAAATCTGAGCTTCTCGTCATCCCAGCCTATCCCTCAATCAACCAGAACTTCGCTGTACAGCTCAGTTCACTTACACTCATGCCAACCAGGATGGCCAGGAACCTTGGGGTGATTCTTGATGACGGCTTGACCTTTACAGACCACATCTCAGCATCTGCACGGTCCTGTAGGTTCATCCTGTATAACATGCAACTCACTGCTTTCAGGCCTCCCAGCCAGCTCCATCAAACCCCTTCAGATGATTCAGAATGCTGCAGCGCACCTTGTCTTCAACCAGCCCAAGACAACCCATGTCACACCCCTCTTCATCTCCCTCCACTGGCTTCCTGTAGCTGCCCGCATCAAGTTCAAGGCCTTGATGCTCACCTACAAGACTTTGTCAGGAACAGCACCCTCCTATCTCAACTCTCTCCTGATGGCCTACGTTCCCTCTCGCAATCTGCAATAGACTAGCGACCGACATTTAGTGGTTCCCACTCAGCGTGGCATAAGGTCCCTTTCAAGGCCTTTCACGCTTACCATTCACCAGTGGTGGAATGCACTTCCGATCTCAATCCGGACTGCAGAATCTCTCACTATCTTCAAAAACAGCTAAAGACCCACCTCTTCCGTGAGCACCTAACCAACTCCTAGAGGAAAAAATAAATAAAAAACCCTACATACAACGCACTTACACCTCTACTCTGTGCACTTTGCTTCCTCTGGTATTCAATTAATGGTTCTTGTATTGTAGCACTACTTGTATTGTTCCCTGCTTGATATATCGCTTTGCTTATTTGTAAGTCGCTTTGGATAAAAGCGTCTGCCAAGTGAATAAATGTAAATGTAAAGATAAGGGGGAATGGTGGCTTATTGGTTAGCAGAGTTCTGTCCTGTCTGCACTTTGAGTTTGAATGTTCCCACTGTGCTTCGGAGGTTTCCTCCCCCAGTACAAAGACATGTATTTGGCTGATTGGTATCTCTAAAATTGTCTGTTCTGTGCAAATGTGTGTGTGATTTTGTGTTGTGCCCTGCAATGGGTTGGGACCCATCCAGGGTGCCCCACACCTTACTGGGATATCCTCCAGGCTTCCTGTAACCCTGTGTAGGATAAGCGGTACAGAAAATGGGTGGATGGAATGAAATGTTATTGTTGTCAACAACTGTAATGCTGTGTAGGAACAAGCAACTTTAGCTAGCTAACACAGGAGCAAATTAGTTCACTGACAACATTATTTGGAGGATTATTCATTATTTAGACGCATAACAGTGGATTTCTTAAATTTAAATCTTCTGTTAATGCTAACAAGATCTTATGATGGTGTACTTGATGAGATGTAATCTAATCTTGTTAGCCAAGACTGTTTTGTAGCTTTCTAGATGACAAACAATGTTGCTGGGGAGTCAGTGTGGATTCTAATCAGATTAGCCATAAACAGGAAGGGGTAGCCAAATTGTGTCATTTTCTATGAAAGTGGATGAGTATTTTGCCACCCCAATACGGGCATTGGGTTTAATCCGGCCACCCCACTGTGAAAGCTCTGGCTACACCCAATATTTCAACAATTCTACAATATTTCCTTTGTAGAACAAACATGGAAATGTCGGCTGTGTACTAAATAACTGAGAACCCGATTGTTTTTGCGCATTTCTTTGTTTATTTTTAAATCACATTTTTTTAAAGGTTACTTTTAAACGAGTTTAATTAGTTTCTGCTGTGTCTTGCTGCCGCGGTGCATTCTGGGAGTAGTCGAATGATTCAAGATGGCGGCGAGCAGGAGACTGCACAAGGTAGAATATCTTTATTCCCCTGTTTTTATATCGCTTTCCTAGTCGACGGTCGAATGATGGATTTTCTTATTAAGCCGATTATTACTTGACCTGAGTGAGAAATCAGTTCACTCGCATTCGTTCGTGGTTAAGTTTCGTTCAAAGTTACAGTATCGCTCCGACGGTAGCTCTGTCCTAAACAGCATACTACCGTACTAATTAGTGTGTACAAAAATAGTACGCAACCAGCGGCGGTGTAAGGTTTTAACATACTATTTAGTACGGTAGTATGCGGTTTAGGCTGTAGCCGGTGAGTCTCGGCTAGCTTTATTTCAGAAGCCGGGTTTATGGGTGAAAATAGACGCTACAGCCCCATTGTTAAATAAACAATTGTATTCTTTTTGTTGTGTTTTTTAATTAATAAATTCCGAGAAAGCTTAATAATAAGGGTACACAATCATCTGGTCAAATAAAAGTTATGTCTCGGGTATGCTGTGCTAGTTGCCCGAAGAAAAAAGAAAAAAAAACCCGTTCACGATGTCTTAATCTAGCCATAATGTTTTTAATTCTATAAAATGGTGTCTGTACGTCGGCTTATTAACATTAAGGATTTTAGGGATGTGGCGACTAACAGACTAAATAAGCAGAAGTAACGATAAACTAGCTCTTCACGTAACCCTAAAACGGCAGTGTAGATTGGAAGCTAGGTAAACGTTCTAGCTGTGTTGGCTAAGTTAAGAATACGTGTGCCTTTATCAGACAGTCTGTTTTAGTTAGACGTTGTTGTGTGTGTGTATGTGTATACTTTGCTTTTAGCAAGCTAGTTAGCAAGGCCGTGAAGGAAAAAACGAAACTGTAAGTAGACTTCACTTCAAGAGCAAGGATCAGTTTCCCTATGTCAGCCAGTCACGTGACTGAAAGGGACCCAGCCTATATATTTACACTATATCTCAGTAATGACTGGTGTGTTTTTGTTTTCCTTTAAAGGGGGTTCTTCTAGATTAACTGGCTATCAAAGCATGCATGTGTGTAATTTTTTTTAATGGTTTGAATGATTGACATGCTGACTAATGGTGTGAGCAGTGCTATAACGTGGACTTGTAAGGAGGACACTTCCTTGTCTGATAAACATGCTGTGCTGCTCGAGGACATCTTTGTTAACAAACAGGAAAATCTCTAATCGTAAGATTTCCCGTGCGGGAGCGTAACTATTTATGGGTGGCTTGTTTATGCTACAAGGTGTTTGGGTCTATTTATAGGCTTACTGATGGTATGTATGACTGAGGGATGTGCTGGGGTTCTGATGGAGATGTCATGAGTGTGTCATTAAGCTCAGTTCGTTTCTTGAAAAAACACTGTTTTCAGACGTATAACAATACTATGATATGGCAATTAATTCAATACCGTGAGTATAAAATTTACCAAAAACAATTACGCTCATCCATACAACTCACAGCTCAGGGTGTTGTATTCTGAGATGCTTTTCTGCTTACCTCAGATGTAAAGAGTGTTGATTTGACTGGCTGTCAACTTGAACCAGTCTGGCCGTTCTCCTCTGACCGCTCTCGTCAATGAGAGATTTCCACCTGCAAATCAAAGAGACTGCAGTGTGTGAAAATCCCAGGACATCAGCTGTTTCTGAAATGCTTAATCCATCAGGTCTAGCTCCGTTTATGCATGATGCTGCTGACAGGTGATTGGCTGATTGTGTGCACATATTCCTATTAAAGTTGCATTTAAAAAAAAAAATGGAAATAATGCAAACACTCAGATTGCTGATTCTTTCAAACAAGAACATATTGGACATCCGTTGTTTGACTTCCAGGACTATAAATAAAGCTGGTTTGAAGCCTCAATCCTACATACTTCAGTCCCTTACTTGGAAGTCCAGCCATTTTAGGGATGTACTGTATAGATTTTTAAATGTACTCAAAGAAGTCAAACGGAGATGATCGGTTCCCATCAGCATTTAAGTATGAGGTCACTTCAGAGATGAGTAAGGACATCCCTTTTTCCAAATATATTTACCGTCCTTTTGTTTGTTTTTTATTTAGGTTAAAAAAAAATTCTTTTTTTGTACCTGCTCCTTTTTTTCCCCTCAACAAGACATGAGAAAGGGAAGAAAGGAAACAAAAAGTGCAGCTGAAAAAATAGGAACCAAATAGCATAATCTTCATAGATTGTCTCATTAAGGGTAAGCTTGAATGTTGCTAATATCCAAAAGCATGTCATATTGAAAACATGTTTGTTCATTTTGGTAGGAGCTTGAAGAAATTCGCAAATCTGGAATGAGAAACTTCCGGAACATTCAGGTCGATGAATCGAATATCCTGACATGGCAAGGCCTCATTGTTCCAGTAAGTCCCCTTTTCTGCTCTGCTTTAGCGAAATACATTGTTTCATTTTGTCTTTTATTCGAAAAAATAGTCTACTGCTGTATGCATGCGTACAGACTCATAAAGGGTTATAAAGACGTTATCTTTACTAAAAGTTTCAGTTTGTGTCTTTCTCGGGTGATGTATGCAAATTTTTTCTTTAGGATAACCCTCCATATGACAAAGGGGCATTCAGGATCGAGATCATTTTCCCTGCAGAATACCCTTTCAAACCCCCGAAGATCACGTTCAAGACAAAGATCTATCACCCCAACATTGACGAGAAAGGGCAGGTCTGTCTGCCTGTAATTAGCGCAGAGAACTGGAAACCGGCCACCAAAACTGACCAAGGTATGTGAAGCTACAGAACAGCGAGCATCAGGCATGATGCGGTCCATCTAGGATTTTGCGATCGCAGAAACAAACACAAAATCAAGAAAACTCCGCAATATTCAGAGGAGCTTGCAATTTTCCAAAATTACCACAGATTTTTCTCAGGTTTGGGCCAAGACGCGTCATGCGACGTCATCGCAACGCACATTGAGCCAAAGCCCTCTTCAATTCACAGTCGTTCAGCATGAGTACAGCTAAAAGGCCTCATTTAATGGGCTGGTCTGCAGTTATATAGTGTTTGTTTTTGTTTGTTTGTTTTTTAATTAATCCAAAGTGCTTTACACTGTGTCTCATTGACCCTTACACACACACACCACTTGCCATCGGGAGCAACTTGGGGTTCAGTGTCTTGCCCAAGGACACTTCAGCATGTGGAGTCACATGGGCCGGGAATCGAACCTCCAACCCTACGAATTGTGGACAACCCGCTCTACCACCTGAGCCACAGCCGCCCACAAACACCAACATTTACCTACAAACATCGCTGTAAAATACTATGCAATTGCAATTTCACCAATTCAAGTGCTCCACAAATTGCATTGCAAATTTTAAAAGAAGCTGCAGCAATATCAAGCATTTTTGGCAGCAACATTCAGAAAAAAAAAATCAACGAAATCCTGTACGGACTGATGAACATGGTGCTATGTTTGTGAACCACTCAGTGCTTTTTTTAACATGTGATATTACTGTTTGTTGCAGCCTTTTTAGTAATATTTACCAAGAACCCTTTTGTCCATTTCTCCCATATATTGACAAATAAGTCATTTGAATGCCGCACATTTTTTTCCCCTGTTATTTTAACAAAACGGAGCAGTACGTTAACTGGTTTCGATTTCTGGAATGCCTTGCTTTACCTACCATGATCTTGCCACGAAAATAGCCACTGATGCTGGCATGGCATTAAAATAACAATAAATAAATAAATAACTGGTTTCAGTTTAAGGATCACATTTAGGGTATCATAAAACGGAGCAGCCATTGCTTCTGCTTCCTGTTAATTTCACGTTTTTTCGCTGAGTCTTTCGAGCTCCTCACATGGATCCATGGACACTTTTTCAGCTAATATTGCCCACAACTCCTTGCGCAAAGGAGGAGGAGCTTTGTGACAGTTTGCTTCACCGAATTCAAGGATACATTTGAGATAAATCAAGGGAATGGTCAATTAAATGATGTAGTATAAATATTATAATGAACAAATGAATGAAGAAAAACTGAAATGCAAAGAGCAGTTTGTTTACGGTGACCGTGTGCGTAACTAGACAACAATGTTCTCTTCCCTTACATGACGTGTCAGTATGTCCCAGTACTTTTATACGATTACTACACACTCAAAATTATGTACTTTTTTTCTTCACAAAAAGATACATACTTTTAGTACGTAATATAAGTATGCCGCTTGGGATGCAGGGAGGGCTTTACAAGCGAAGCAGAGTACAATTAAAGGCCCGTGAACTTTGAACCTTCCATTCTGTAGTGTAGAATTTAACTGCTGAGTGATGGCAAAAAAACAGGCTTCATATCCTGTTATTAAAGTGAGATTACAGCATGAGAAACCAAAGAGCCAGTTTAATAGCTTTATAGCCTTACTTTCTCAGGAGTTGATATTTAACCCACTTTTAAAAAGCTGCATAATTTCTTTTTTTTTTTCAACCCTGAGGGATTAGTCATGAGATGCTCGATTTTGTAATTTCTGAAAAATAATAATTCCAGAGAAAGTTACCTGTATTTAGCCAAACACAGAGCTCCGTCAGTGATGGTCTTGTTTGGACCGACCTCGTAATGTAGTAGTAATATGTTAGACACACTCGTGCATGTCGTTATTGTTCACAAGTGTCATGAATGTCTTAAGACAAACTGTATCAGGATTCTCGAAAGCATTTCTACGACTCATGGTGTGTCACGATCGATCGGTTCGTGAACAATTTTCCAACAATACAGTTGCATTCAAAAGAAAAACTTGTTAAATTATTCTTTAACCGCCACAGAATTTAAAAAAACTGCATTTCTATTAATAGAAAAGTAATTTAATAATTATTTAATGCTGAAAATTCTGATATTTTAACATACAGCTACTTTCCAGTTTATATTATTTAATATTATTTTGTCAAATTTGCATTCTTGTATTTCCTCTAGTGCAATTTTATTTAAAATATTTCTACATTTCTAAATAAATAAGGTGCTTAGGCATTCTGAATAATTGATGCCTTTTCGTGTGGCCTGTCTGCCTAAATGTGTTTTCTAAATTTTGTTTTTGTTTTTCAGTTATTCAGTCACTCATCGCGCTGGTGAATGACCCACAGCCAGAACATCCCCTGAGGGCCGACTTAGCAGAAGAATACTCAAAGGACCGTAAAAAATTCTTTAAAAACGCAGAAGAGTTTACAAAGAAACACGGTGAAAAGCGGCCAGTGGACTAATGACACCTGACAAGTGTGTAGCTCCACTTCTCCCAAACATAAATCCTCCTCTTACACCTTCCTCACTTTCCTCACTTTCTTCCTTCTTGTCTTTCTCACTACACGTATCATTCTAGTCGAGCTGGAGAATCGCACCGCCGCTGCAGCCTCCGTCGTAAAGCGGGACTCCGTGTGGATCCGTCACCAGTCTCTCTGCCTGGTGTTAGCTTGAAGCCGTTAGGAAAACTCTGGATTTGGTCTTTTTTTCTTTCTTTTTTTTTTGGTTAAGGAAAATACAGGAAATTGTAACGTGGTGTCTCAGTATTGAGTGCTGTGTGAAATGATCTTCACGTCAATATGCACTTCTTTAATCTGGAATAAGGTTTAACAGTTTATTCGAAAATAATTCTACAAAAAAAACTGTTCAATGTAATTTATCTTGTGTAATATTTTGTTGTACCCATTTCACACATTTGTTCTATGATTTCCACAAAAAAACAACAAAAAATAGGATGTTTTTGATGTTTAAACCAATGAATGAGGTGATGGAGGTTACACAGCTTGACCCTGGAATGAAGCTCGTGCTGGTAATATTTCATCTGATCTTTTTTTTTTTTCCTTTTCTTCTTATTTTCACTTATTGAGTTGCACTGTGTTCTGTCAGAGGGCGTCCTATCCGCTCCTAACACACCATAGATTTGCAGATGCACTGACGAGTCAACAACAAATCCTAGACACTGATATTATCATACACTTTTTCCACACTTGAAGAAAGGAAGGAATACAATTCTTGTGAATCGAAGTTTTATGGTGACGTCTAATTTTAAAAACACCCTTTATTTTAAACGTTTCACAGAGAGACCTTGTGTTTTGTTCATTATTTGGGATTAGGGTATCAATATATATTTAAAAAACAAAGGTAAATGGTGCCTCCAAACTGAGAGCATTTATTTTTGTTTATTCCGAATAAAGATTAGTCGGCACCTCTTTAGAATCGTATTTGCATTATCATTCTGTTGTGGTTCATATCTCCTTTCATGTTTCTAGCCAAGATACTGTATATTACACTCCATAGATGTTGATGAGGTGAGATTAGGCACCTTTTTATTCGTAGAGGCCTTTTAAGGGAAAATATTGGTGGTTGATGTGTTAGGAAATATAATCTCTTGTCCCTTTAAATCTCTTATCCCCTTTTCACACAGTAAGTAACATCAGCTATATTAAACGATATCCATACATTCAGTCTTTTACAGCCACTATATATTTTGTGTGTGGAAGTAGAATAAACTGGCACAGTCATGGGAATGACGTTATATACTCACGTAGTGACTGACTCTGATTGGTCACTCTTGAGTGTGCTGACTGTCTGATTGGTCAATGGTTTCCTAATAAATCCAGCTAACTAACAAGACTGACTGTGTGGGATTCTCCAGTGCAAGAAAAAAAAATCTCCAACATTTACAAACACGGAGCAAAATCTATTGTTATTACACAGCATGAGTAATTTTTTAAAACTGCGATTGTGTGTCATGTGCATGGAAGCCCATTAGATGGCAGCATTGCCAGAAAGTTTGGGATCTCTAAATCTTCATCTTTTTTCTTTCCACCCACACTAAAATACAATTTTCTCACCCACTCAAGATCATCTGTTGGAGTTCTGTGTGGGGTTTTTAAAGGATCTGAATATTTAGGTTCCTGGCTTCCTAAAAGATTTATTTATGGAACCTTAACAAAAGGAAACTGTGTGGTAGGGTTCTGCGTCTAGATCTGCCAGTGTGATTGTTTAGACCCTCGATTAAGTAAAAACAGAAACAACCGCTCAACTATATACACCTCAGTGGCATGTATATAACATTTATTATATTATAACTTAAAGGAAATGACGAGGGGGAAAAGCAGAAAAACTGAATGCATGTAAGTGGTGGATCCCATAAACAATAATAAAATATAAAGCACCCACAGAAAGAATTGGGTGAGGGATGTAAAAGGGGAAAAAAAAGACAAAAGCTGTTGAGAAGGTAGATGTGCTAAAGAAGTGTTTAAAAGGAAGCAGGCTATTTTATAATTTATGTCACAACTGAATGGTGCACAATGGCACTGGGGGCAGTACTGTTTGATCCTGAGCTCAGGTTACGGTCTGTGTGAGGTTTTGTTCTCTCCGTTTCCTTGTGGGTTTCCTCTAGGTTATCTCTCACCTCCCAAAAACCTGTCAGTATGTAGATTGGTAACTCAAAAGGGACGTTCACACACACACACAGTCCCCAGTCGTTGTACTATGAAGTTGCCAGTAGGCACTCCTACTTTGGGCTGCTACAGAACGTTTACCATTGAGTGCACCAATTAGCGTTCCACTTTTGACAACGAAGTTTTCTTGCTGCTACATTGTAACATTCTGGAAGGACAGCGTTTGTATGTAAAATTCACCAGTGTAGGCTCTTGGGGTCCACCAGACAATTCTTTGCATAAAGTTGAACTTTCCTCAGCTTTGTGCAAAGAATTGTTTTGTGGACCCAAAGAGCCTACACTGGTGAATTTTACATACAATCCTCAACGGTAGTCCTCAACGGTCACTGTCGCTGGAAGTCGCCAACTCTCATTGAATGAATGAACAAATGAATGGTCTCTGCACTGCGAGTCACTGTGTGTGAACGTGAGGGCCACGTTAGCCTGGTGTCCCATCCAGGGTTTATTCCCACCAGAGTGTTCCTAGGGTAAGCCTGGTTCAAACCACAACCATGATCAGAATAAAGTGGTTACTGTAAATGAGTGAGTAATGGCCATTGTTTATGCCAGTGCAGATCTGCTGGGTGGAATGATACGGATACTTATTACAGTCAGTGTAGAGAAGCCTATAGCACCATATTGTTTATCCTCATCCATCTTTTACAGGTCATTAGCGCTGTTCGTTACAGATACACACATTTCGTTAATGGCTTCCACTATTAATCTCTCAATTCATATTACTTCTTACTTAAATCTAGTTGTTTTTTTTTTTATTAAACACCAAAAGACATCAGTGTTCATATGGAATAAAATGGTTATGTTTTTAATTTAAGTAATGCCATAAAAATACCATACATTTGTTACAGTGAATGTAAGAAAAATATACATTATATCTATCTATCTATATAATCTTAAAAGATAATAAATCACTGTCACATGCTCAGTCAGACACTAAAAACTTCATATGCAACACTATTGCACGGTTCAGACATTGTGAAACGTCTGCTTTTGGTTAAAACAACGTAAAATATTTTCCACTTATCTAAGATTTGAGAAAGCAGCCCACACTTTGAAGTGTTTTGCACTTCTTCCAATAAGGCAAATAACTAAAACACTAATAACGGTTATTGGAAGCATGAACCCGACCTCTGGCACAGTGTATGGTTTGATGATCCTGGATCAGTTTAAAACCTGGTGAGAACTGTGATCCGAAAAACACCTTCACAGCTGCTTGATGCCTGTCTGGGTAATTATTTTATCCTATGAGGACTGGAAGAAAAGCTCATTAGTGAAATCAGGTGTTGTCTGTTAGAAATCCCATTAAGACGTACAGCACCCGAGGACCTGGTTAAGCGGCCCTTAATGTTCAGAAGTCATTAAAAGCACAGAGCAGGATTCTCTGCTGTTGATAGTAACTAAGCAGCACCGGGTCTCTGAGTGTTTTAAGCTCATGCAGACGATCGGACGACTGAGAGAAGTCATCTGGTCCTTCACCACACCCGCCCTGCAGAGGAAAACTCGGGTATCCAGGGTGTACCATGAGCTCTGCTGTGATTGGCCGATACGATTCAGGTGCGCAATGGCCGTCAGCTTGGGCGGTGATAGATGTCCGTGCCTCCAGAGCAAAGGTCAGGGCTCTTTTGAGGTTGGAGAAGGACATGTTCTGTCCCATAGTGCTGAGGCCCAAGTACACATCTGGCCATCTGAAACAAAAACACAAAATCATGATTAAGAGAGTGAGCAGTGATAGTACAGGAAGAATGATAGCAGTCCAGCTACATAAAATTCTTTGCATGCATATAAACATCACCCCTTTTCGAAGGAACATCTCTGACCCTGTCCTTAGTCTCTGGTCTGATGAGCTACCTTCACCTATATGTAAATAAATGCATGTGATTGAAAAAAAAAAAAAAACACCAGAGGACCCGTTATTAAAAGTGGACCGTGATGGTTCATGTTTAGAAAGCTGGAGTCGACACAACCCTCTTGTCTACAGGATTGTACTATTTTAGACCTTTTTGAATTATTTATTTGTTTATTTATTTAACATGCTGATGTAATTTCCACTGAAACAGGAAGTCAGGAGGGGACATAGAGTGGCTCCGCCCCCATTTTAAATAGCCAATAGTGTTTAGCTTACCTCACAGCCCGGGCTAAGCCATACTCTACAGACAGTACCATGAATTTTTAGCATGTTCGAGGCGGGACACTTTAGATTCTAGACAGCATTTGATTGGACAGAAAATCTGATGAGAAGCTGAAGTGCAGGATGACATCACCAAAATCGTTGCTCCATATTGGTGGTAGAGAGACTGTAAATTTTAATGTGTACATCTTCTAAATGCAAATTTTTGTGAACACTACTAGCTTATAGATAAGCTTAAGATGAACATATTCGTACTAAAAGCCACAAAACTTCCATTTTTATTTCATAGGGACTTTAAATAAGCCTCATTTAAATGACTTAATTTCTATGCATGTTTCTAAGGCCAAAAGCAACTTCTACAGTATTAACCGACTCCTTTGGCAAAAACGTATGACAGCTGAAATGCAGTTTTTTCAGCTAAGGTATGTGTGTATTCCTCCTTCTGAGACCACATGATCCACAATTAAAGTCCAATGTATGAAAGATACATTTCCATGAACAGAATTGTTCACATACTCGTTTGCGTACCTTGTGTATTCCTGATATATGTCTGGAGGATTAAAACCTCGATCCCCTAGAGCAGGGGTGGGTGATCTTATCCGGAAAGGGCCGGTGTGGGTGCAGGTTCTCATTCCAACCAAGCAGAAGCCACACCTGAAGCTATTGAAAGCCAAACTCCACCCGTTTAATCAGTTGAATCAGGTGTGCCTCCTGCTTGGTTGGAATGAAAACCTGCATCCACACCGGCCCTTTCCGGATAAGATTGCCCACCCCTGCCCTAGAGGGTAGGAACCTTCCTCTGTAAACATCCCTAGCTGGAACCTTTGCGTGATGACCCGAAATCAAATGACAAATGCATGCTATATTGCAATTTTGTGGTCAGTGCAGTCTTATCTTAAATATTTACCCAAGCCTACCAAGTCGAATCTGTGAATCTTTCCACCCCTACAGCTCACAATTCCAGTCACACATTATTCATGTAATTATAGCTTCACAGAACTATACACAGCACTCATGAATAGTGCTAGTACACTGTTTTACTTAATTACAAGTACTGTACATTTCCAGCTTTTTGATCCTTGATTAAAGCCTTTTAGCCTCACACACCTGATACCATGGCGATGGAAGACTTCTACAGACTGGAGCGCGTCTTTCTCAACCTGCAGGTAGAATTCTCTGAGGCTCGGAGGCAGGAAATGACAGGAATGTAGACCAAGCTCCACTGGGACCCGTGTGTAAGGGATGCCAAAATCAGAGAGAACCCGCGCAAACACTTCTCGCACCTCTGCAAACAAACACACCGAACCTACTGAGTCGCATTCCAAACAGTATGCGGCAGGTGTTATTCAGAAAACCAGCCAGGAGCTGTACGGGCAGGCAAGTAAACGTGCGATCATGCGAGAGCTGTGAGGCAAAATGTTAACTGAGCCCCCCCCCACCAAATCTTCAAATCTCATATAATACTACTAATTCAAATTTATGTCAGCAACGTTTATTTGAGTTCAACAGTTACATAAACCCCAATTCAGATCGTTTGTTTTTGGCGCAACACACCTTAGTGACTCAATTTGAGCTGAACAGGAAACAAAGGCAGATTTGCCTGTGTGCTCTATGCCGGATATATTTTGTTTGCTATTCAGATGGAAAACTTTGTTTACCAAGTGCATCATAGTTGACCTTTCTACTGTACAGCGTTCAGTGTTACACAACCTGGACTGATGTCATTTCATGCGAAGGCGCTGAAGAATCTGTCAGCAGGTGGTGATTAATTTTCTAACAGCAGCTCTGACAGGCACAATTTTTCGTTTCTATAGTAACAACTTGTGCAATACAAGTTCAGTAAAATGTAAAAAATATGCATGCAATATGTCAAAAAGGCTGAAGTAAGTATATCCACCGTCTAAATGGTTCGCCTTAATATCTCACCATAATACCACCCCCTGTAAACAACTTGCTGTTACTTTTACTCTATAATCTATCTGTTTGTAAGACAGTAACCGACAGTGGTACCTAGGTTTATGCCTAGCGGTGAATATACATACATCAGTCATGCTCATTTTTCCACTCCGCAGAACTTCACGGAAACCCATCTTGCCATGAAAGAAGCCATCATTATTAAGGAGTGTGGACCTCCTCAGTTCCCGACACACTGGAGCACCTTCAGACAAGTTCGCATGGAGTCCAATGGGAATGCAGTGTCTAAAGTGAGAGGGAAAAAAAGGAGATACACGACACACCGGGTTAAAATATATATCAGTGTTTTTCAGCCTAATCTCTATTTACCATATGTGTGAGATTACCACAGTTAAGACATTTCCCTGCACTGAGAAAAGACCAGAAAACTCACTTTTAATGAGAAGGTACTTATTAGTGAGGGCAACATCCTAAGCACTTAATTCTTTAAAAAAAAAAAAAAACACACAAGCTTGTGCTTATGACATCACTGGCGCCTGACACCCTAACAGCAGTACATTTTGGAGCATATATTAGCAATTATCTAGCACTCAATACAGCTCTCCATCTCACATCACAGCAGCTGATTACACAAACCAAGAGAGCAGGTTCAGTTGACTAGTGTGTAAAGAGGGTCACCAACCCTCTTCCTTGAGATCCACCTTCCTGCAGGTTTCATCTCCAACCAAAATCGAACACATCCGTTTAGGTTTAATCAAGAACTTTTTAAGGCAATGATTAGATGGTCAGGTGGGCATGATTATGGTTGGAGCCAAAAACCTAAGGAAGGTAGATCTCCAGGAACAGGGTTGGTGAACACTGTTGTAAAGCGTAACCGAGTTGCGCTTGTACAAGCCCAACGAATCACTGATCACAGGTTCTCAATGACCAATCAATGATCACTATCAGCACAAAAGCATGTATATGATTTAAAGGTTCTCCCAATGACAACAACCAGCCACTGATCACCATTGCTCCGAACAACCAATCATCAATCACTACTGTTTGTCCCACCCACACACTTCTTTTTCTTCCTTGTAAACTCTCTTCTTGGTAATATTTACCATCAGAATATGTGGATTATTTCCGGCGTACTCACAAACATTCTTTTTGTTTACGTTCTAGTTAGGAAGTATAGTATTTCGGAAATCACCAAATATGACTTATTTCTACAAGAAGTCATTTATAATGATTTGTATTATTATTATTATTATTATTATTATTCTGATAAAATTATTAGTTGTCTTGTAGGGGAAAGCTACTTTCTTTATGTAACACGTTTTACTATGCAAATAATCATTATGATTCGAAGAATATGCAAATTAGCAGGGCATATGTCGTCACCGGGCGACTTTTTTTGACCGTGCTAGCGATTTTCCCCTGAACAGCTGCCAACATTGCCGAACCATTTGAGACACTGACTCCTTCATACACTGTACAGTTTCCATAAATCGATTTAAATGAATAATATGATCATCCTTACCTCTTAGCTAGCTGGGCCGCATGATCGGCAGAAGCTCCGTTCACGAGCACAGACGCGTTGGAGATGCCACCAGCCAGGAACGCCTCGGCGATACCCCGGTTCCTCCGAGCACAGTACCCAAAATCATCTCCGGTCACCACCAGCTTGACTCTGGGCTGAGGCATGTTCAATGCCGGGCTCTGGCGGCACATAAATCAACTGCGGGTTTTCAACCATGAACTTCTAAACATCTCTGTAGGATGACTAATTTCCTTTCAGCGGATACAAAGGTTAAATGAGCTTCCTCAAACACCGGGTCACGACTATGGCAAAACTACACAGTGTCGGTTAAACGTCAGCAACACTGTCAGGCTGTATTTTCACGTGGCTCTCTGCCTGTAAATGAGTCAGGATTAGGTGGGACCGCGGATGATGTTTTAGTAGACTATAGAGAACCTAATCCCTCTACAATGGCAGTGAACAACTAATTAACACGCCTGTTACATTGAACGCTTCTCTAACCTTTCATTTCCTTACAAAAGACACATTATTGCTTTGGATCTGTTAATAGATATTTATTCCCAAAAACGTAGCGCCAGTCCAAAGAGTCATAATATGCGCTGTGGTGTTTATTAAATATATTTATTCTAGCTGAACAGATTAAATATTGACTTACCCATTTTATTAGAAGAGCTGTGCCATTTATGCCGGTTCTCTCTGATAACTACATACTGTGTCTTCTCCTACTCCAACTGAACAAGCCTTCGTTAAATATTTGGGTTTGATCCCGAATGTATCTCTGTTTTCGCCCTTATGTAGTGCATTACATAGTCTTTAGAAGACATGACATCATGCCCTATGTAGTGAACTAATATAGAGAGTATAGTGGTATTTGGAATTTAGCCTTAGATTTAAAGACTTAAGAATTTGCTTCCTTTTCCGGGGGTTGATTCCCTCTACTGGACATATATGGCAATGATTAATGAGCTTTCAGTTTCTTTTTTTTCTTCCCCCCCGCCCCCCCTTAATTATATCTATTGAAACATTTTCCATTCTCCCTATCATGTATAGGCAATCTACTACCCAGTAGCAGTAATGTGTAAATTAACAAAAAACAAAAGAAACAAACAAAAACAGATTAAATATAACATATAAACATTTGCAGCTACAGTTTACACTTCAAACTGATGTACCATTATAGCTAAATCGTATATAATCGTTATATACTCGTATGACTTCATATTTGTTCATTATTTATATTTATGAATAATATTATTAATATGAATACATTCATGTATGTTTAAAAAAAAATCCCTGCAACACAGGCTTCAACTGCCTGATTAGAAATAACATAAATCTCTCTCAAAGTCTAAAAATAATCTTCCAAAATTATTTATAAAAACACAGCAAAATCACAGCAGAGGCAGGAAACTGTAGAACCAAAGGGCAAGTTAGATCACAGCAATCCGAAATTAATTCCTTCCTTTTATTCCACACAGTATTCACACATCACTTATCACTTCACAAAGTTCATCACGACTGATACACTGAGTGAAATTAAGATTTGAAACATTACTTGAAAGCAAATTGTAGAATTAAAGGTCCACTCAGTGTCTCAGCGCAGTATGCTATGTAGGCAATACCTAACATGTCTGATATAGCCTGTCTGGACAGTATTTGTGGGCACACATATGTATACTACTACTACTCAAAAAAAAAAAAAAACATGTACAGTACCAGTTCTGTCACACACAAAAACACCAACACATAAAGAAGAAGTAGAAGAGCACAGATTTAGTTGCAGGTCCAGCAGAAAACAACTTTGTCTTCAGTGAGTTGTGCTTCGTGGAGTCTTACCAACCTGAAAAGCTTCATGTTTGTTCACCCTTTTTACAGACACTGGCGTAGCATCGTATACCCACAGCCAAAAAAATAGTCAAATACTAAGGAAGCTGGAAAACAAAACAAAAATAAAACCAGCTGGCAAAAATGGTCTACCAGTTTGACAAGCTCAGCCTGTTTGGCACTTGATAGCTATGCATTCCAAGCTTCATTTTTGAGCCGAGCTCTGCATTCTTACTTTGAAATGGGTTGGTTTTCTATCAATATTTATCAATATAATTATACTTTTTAAAAATATTTATCAATATAATTTTACTTTCTTTATACACTTAATTAGCCAAGTTAAATAGTTACAGTTGCTGCACCTCTCAGGAAGTCGTACACCTGTTTCACCGATGACCTAATGGTTATTTAAGAAATGTAACAACAATCTTGTATATTGGTCATAAAATTTCTTGAGTGCACGTTGAGTTCCATTCAAGGCACGGTGGCTTAGTGGACAGCACGTTCGCCTCACGCCTTCAGGGTTGGGGGTTCGATTCACACCCTGTGGCCCTGTGTGTGCGGAGTTTGCATGTTATAACCTCATTGTCTGATCCACTGCTGTCACTTACATCACTATCTTCTGGAATTGGTACAGCTCTGCCTCTCTGTCTTCCATAAAACTTACTAACATTAACCTATAACACAGACATGAAGACTCTTATACTGCCTGATATTGGTAGCTACTCTGGAAATATGTATCCCAAAAAAGGGCTTTGTTATTTATACATGACACACAGCTTTTGTGTGTTCTTGAGTTATTATTTATCTAAAATGTGGGTAAAAATGACAGAAATCTTTAGAAAACACATCTGGGTGTACAATAAACATTTTTTTAGATGGGATTTATATGGATGTTCTAGTATAAAATGAATGAACCATGGTGCCTTGAGAGCATGTAACCTAACATATGCTAATGTCCCCTTCACTTCCTTTTTGCCAAACACGTGAAGCACATGGCACTTTTAATTTCATTGGCTAAAGGGGATATCATTTGATATTATCAAAATGTAATTTTTTTGGTTGAGTATTATTAGTGTATTTTTTTAATAAAACTTTTTTGCATCATTTATAAAAGACAGTGTCTCATAGAGGGTTAAAGAGAGTGATGCAGCAGCACTTTAGTCCTTTACTCTTTCCAGCACTCTTACTTCTCATTTTTCATGCTAATGCTACCATCAAATCCATCATGCTTGTCATCGCGTAGATCGCTAACTCGCCGAGCCGAGTCTGTTATTTCTGTGTTTGATTTCTCATTAATATTACATTGAAAGTGAGGTCATGGTGGCTTAGTGGTTAGCACATTTGCCTCACACCTCTGAGGTTTGGGGCTATAAGTGTTCACCGCACTTGCATGTACTTCCCTGTGCTTCGAGGGTTTCCTCTGGGTACCCTGGTTTCCTCCCCCAGTCCAAAGACATACTCTGTAGGCAGATTGGCATTTCCAAATGGTCATGTGTGTGCACGATTGTGCCTTGCAATGGATTGGCATCCTGTCCAGGGAGTCCCCTGCAACCCTGTATAGTATAAGCGGTACAGAAAATGGATGGATGGATGGATGGATGGAATACATTTAAAGTGGCTGGGAAATGGTAAGTCAAAAAAGGAAGCTCTTATGATTTTATCCCCTTAGTTTCTTATGTTTGAGAACGTTTTCCTCATAAACGAAATACAGCAACAAATTATTACGAGAATCACAACGCGAGCACGTCACAGATATTTAATGTCTAGTGTGTAGTTTTCCTTTAAGTCCTGGCAGACGTTCCCTAATAAACAGTCATGCAATGCAAATCTACAGTGCGCGCTGATTCAACGTAGCTACGGCTACGCGACGCCATGCGTCGCACGTCATTACATCCTCGGCCAATCACTGATTACCGGGTGTTCACACTACTTCCTGGTTCTCGGACTTGTCACGCTGTGATTGGTCAGCATCAGCTCCGGTGTTTTGAATGGAGCTTGTCGAGCTCGCGGTGTTATGTAGGTACCTTACTCCATCTGCGCAATGGATCCCGTTAAGGCTATACGCGTTTATTTAGATTTCTTTGTGTTGTTTTTCATCTTCGCGAAATGTCAGGGTCGCGACTCAGACTCGGATTACGTCACGTGCGGATCTTTAGTGAAACTGCTAAACACGAGGCATAACGTTAGACTCCACTCGCATGATGTGAAATACGGCTCAGGTAACCTGCCTATACCGGAAATGAATGTAATATTTTATAGATACAGCTGTAACACCTGATAAACATCTGGAACACGAATTAGTGTTATCAATCTAGGTGAACAGTTGTTACTTCTTGCACATGTTATATCTCATACATCCGGTTAGCTTATTAGCCATGAGGAGGCTAATACCAACTAACAGTAATTGTCATGCATTATGTTAATCTGTATCCACTGCAGATTTAATTCACTGTTAGCTGATCAAATACTGCAGGGTTCATACAGTATACAGACCAAGTTTAGGAAGGGTTTAAGATAAGCTGTCACCTTGCATATTGAATTGGTCATTCTTGTTGCTAAGCAGCTCTTTTTTTTCAGACTTCCGGTTTTGTTCCATGTTTCACTTCTTAATGAATCTTCTTTTCTCTCTCTCTCTCTCTCTCTCTCTCTCTCAATTTGACTTATTTTATTTCCAAAACTGCTATTTAAAAGGTAAATAAAACATTAGATGCATGTAAAAGAATGTTCGAATAAAACGTGGAATAGAGGTTCCTTATACAGCATTCATGACACCATGATCATTCATTAATTCATTTATTCCTTCATCTGTTCATCTTAAATAAGTGCTTTTATCCTGGTCAGGATTGCAGTGGATCTGGGGGATATCCCGGGAACACAAGGCGTGAGGTGGGAATACATCCTGAATGGGATTATAGGCATCATGTACAAACACATACAGTCACAATATCATAAGGGTCAGAGGTGAGAGGAAGCTGGAAACCCAGGGTACATCTCAATCAGCTCCCTAGGTCGTGAATCAGTATATCATGTACACGAGTTCATGGACTGATGAGGACCCTGGCCCGATACACATCGGGGCGCTGATCAACAACGGGAAGGACCGATATATTTATGACGTTGTATATCAAATAAGTTTGTTCACTTAATTGCACGTATTTCTGTCATGGTACTTCAAGCAGGATCGTAGGCCAGCTTGTGGATTTTTTTTTTAATCATTCAAACAAACCGTATGTAGAATATCAAATAAAGTTTAAAAATCGCTAAAATAAGTAATCATTTGAGAGCTACAACAACAGTAACAAGCTGCTTCAATTTGTAGACAAAGTTGGCTGAGAGTTTGTTCAGCACCTTTTTTTATTTCTTTGAGCTGAGAGGCTTCCGAAAATATGACGTAATTTCTAGTAAGGTAATACAGTGAGTATCGATACGCCCTGGTTTTAGCGATGCATTGTGGGACTTTTTTAGGGAGTGAATGTGCCAGTGCACTGGAAAGGTTTTGAGTTTGAGACAGATCTTAAAATGGCCGACTCCCTGATCAGTGCCCTGACTACTGAACTAGGGAACTGATTGAGACACACCACCATACGGATACAGTAAAACCATGCAAAACTCTACACAGACAGTAACCAGAGGTCAGGATCTAACTGGAGACCTGTAGTTGTGAAGCAGCCGTGCTGTACCTGCTGTACCACTGTGCCACCCTGAGACTGCTATAACATCCTAATATGCATTATGGCTTATGCATATGACTTTTTTTATTTTGTAATGTAGGTAGTGGGCAGCAGTCTGTAACAGGTGTGGATACAGCAGATGATGCAAACAGTTACTGGCGTATCCGTGGTAAACCAAATGAAATATGCCAGCGTGGAGTGCCCATTAAATGTGGTCAGGCTATCCGTTTTACTCATATGAAGACAGGACGCAACCTCCACAGCCACCATTTCAGCTCTCCTCTATCGAGCAACCAGGTAATTTGTTTATTTGTTTCGAATCTGACTTCATCACGTTCTACCCAATACATTCAACGTGTTCCGTTTCTTCCCCCAAAGCAAGCAAGACCTAAACCAGAGTGATGTGGTTTTAATTCCTCCTTGATATTTATATTCACTAGCACTCTAATACCTACAGAAATTAATGTCTTCAAATGGGAAATAAATGTTTACACCTACTTAAAAGCTTCTTTATTTTATCAAATGGTGCATAGACCAGTAGTACACGTAAGTAGATTTCTATAAGGAAAATGGTTTCCATATAGGTAACTCTGGTTTATTTATTATTTTTGAACACTTTCTATACACATGAAATTGAAATCCATTTAATTTTTTTTTCGCACTATTCTTTGGATTTAGCACAGGGTGAAATTGCTAGTGAGCTTTGGGTTGTTGTTTTTTTTTGTTTGTTTGTTTGTTTGTTTGTTTTAAATCAGCTTGTGCCTCAGCATGTTAAAATAGGAGCGGGGGGGCTCAGCTCACTGTTCATGAGATGTTGCCACCTTACTTGTAGGAGATATCTTTGCCTTTTTCTAATTATCATTAGAAAATATCTTGACCAAGAGTAGATTCATACATTATATCAGTGGTCACCAACCGTCTTCCTTGAGATCTACCTTGCTGCAGGATTCATCTCCAACCAAAATAGCTTTTTATGCCCCACCCCCTTTCCCAGGTAAAGCAGTGTTACATGTTTATTTGCATATTGGGATATGATTGGCTCTTATATCTTTCGATGCAATAACATCAGGCATGTGTTCAATAATAACCCCAATGAGATTTTCACTTCTTTTTTTTTTTTGTTTTGTTTTTTCAAAGTTTTATTATTTATAGCAGATTCCAATATTCCCACAGACTTTCGAGAAACACGGATATATTATGGGTCTTTGTTGGGAGGCATGAATTCTGTTAAGAAGAAACCTAAATAAGTATTTTCAGAATATCTTAGTCATTCAGGTTGGATTATAAAAATCCTGTCATTTCGGCATGTTCAAAATGCAAAAGTAAAATAACTCGCACATCTCGTTCCATCCTTATATTTGACAAAAATTGCGGAGCATTTGTCTGACTTTGTATGAATGCTTCCTAACCTTCACAGTTGTAACTGTGCTCTTTGGTTGCAAAAATAAAATGTGTTGAATGCAGGAGGTGAGTGCGTTTGGAGAGAACGGTGAAGGCGATGATTTAGATGTGTGGACTGTCCAGTGCAGCGGAACCTACTGGGAGCGCGAAGACGCAGTCCGGATCAAACATCTCGGCACCAGCGCCTTCCTCAGCGTGACTGGAGAGCAGTATGGCCATCCGATCAGGGGCCAGCGTGAGGTCCACGGAATGCCCTCGGCCAATCCAAACAACTACTGGAAGGTGATGGAGGGGGTTTTTATTCTTCCCAGTACTGACCCTTCACATCATGATGAGCTCTGATGACTCAAAAAGCACTGTACTCTCAGCCAATAAAGACTGTACCACCATTTCGACTTAGTGTTTTAGTTTCATTTGTATATGTCCTGTTTATCTGATTGGAGTTTATTTTTTATTTCTGGTTTATTTCCTACCATTTATGTCTGTTTTGTAATTATAAATCACAACTCAGTAAAATGTATAGAATAAAAGTTGTACTTTTAATCAATTTCCCAGTTGGTAAAGAATGACATTACATTTTTATTTGTGTGTGTGTGTGTGTGTGTGTGAGGGTAAAACTATTTGTGTGTTTGATGTTTTACAGTGGTTATATTTTATTTATCAGTAGTACTGCAGAGTCTTTTGATTGGCTGCTTGGAATTATACTAAGGGTGGAATTATACTGCAACAATAAATTCATTTTTACAAACTTAAAATCAGGTGTTGGCCATTATAATAACATTAAAGGACGGTATCTGTGCTGAATAAACTTTATTTACATTTGGTCAATCTAATATCATTTTTACTTTGTGCTTGTAGGTACAGCTGTATTTTATACCACTACCAATAATAATATTAAAGTGACCATCATCATCTGTGGTTTACAAGTCTACTGACAAATAAGAAACAACCTTTGAATTTGCTATATGAATAATTTGTTATATAAAATGCAACAATTTGTCATATTAAATATGTTAAGGTGGCGCACATGACCAAACCCTTTTTACCATTCTAAGGAGTAATGAGAAAATAATACAAACAGTCGATTATAATATAAAGTAAGCGTATTCATTTACTATTAAATAAGCTAAATAATAAATATAAATTAATTAATAAGCCGTTAGAGTAGCTATATTAGATTCTGCACTTCTCAGAAAGTATACTGGAGCGATGAACACTGTTCTTCTAAAAAAGATAGTCCCTCAGTTGGTGTTATGATGATGATGATGATAAAGAGCGCTGTCTAACAGGTCACTCCAGATTCTCTCTGTAGGTGTTCAATTCTGTTAATATGTGGTGAATGTGACCGTCACAACATATGATTTACATCATCTTCATCCTCATAGAGACATTCTGCGAGCCCTCATGTCTTGTGGCTGGGGGCGGGACCGTCCTGGAAGAGACCACGCCCATCATCGGATAAAGGTGATAAGAGATAGGAACTTTGTGGACAAAACTATTCCAGAGTTGTTGTTAATAATAATAATAATAATAGAAAAATAGCTCTGTAAACGTGAATAAATCGATTTCAAGACAGGCATACTCAAATATAACCTATATACACAAAACCAATTATTCTATGTTCGGAATAGAATGTTTTGTACATTATTTAAACCTTTAAACGGTTAATTAAAAAAATTGTAGTCTAATGGAAATAAACCAAACTCTACCTTGCTGAAAAAACCCCTCATCTCATTTGTAATAGTTTTAACGGTTATAATTTTATAATTGTATTGGTTTTTAATGGAAACTGTACTGATACCTGTTGGTCTCTACTGATAATTCGTTGCCTTCTATTGGTGGCATGTTATGTCTAGTGGATACCATTAAGGACCTATAATGGTTCGCTGATGATTCTTATTTGTATTTGTAGTGGAAACCATGTTCCAATTTCTGTGATGGTTTCTGCTGGGGATTTTTTTCAGCATGGATAATGCGAGGCAAAACAACAACAACAAAAATGCAAATAACTAAATTCAAATAGTGGCGCAGCAAATTCAAATATTTAAAAGGTAAAAAGGATTTAGCCACATTTTTTCCCAATAAATGTCATTCTCTAAATGTTAAGGATTTACCTTGTCATCCCTCAGTGACAACAGAAATCGGGTAAGTGCTTTCCAACATAACATTAGATTGATATCCGAGTTAAAAGCCGCTGATGTGATGATATATTTTGTGCCAGTAGGTGGAGCACTAACATAAAAATAAGTGATCACAACCAGTCCAGACATTTCTGCAATAACGAAATCCTCCATGTTGTGATTCACTATGACCCTCGTCATTGAATGCATCAAGTTTAATATCTTGGGTGTCGAAAAGAAAAATATGCCGTCTTATAACCTATATAACCTACCCAGTAATATTAAAGAACATGACTGATTTATGCTCTCCCTGTAAATTCGTTTATATATTCTTCCTAAACAGAACTTTTCATCATGGCGCCCGAAGTTCTAAAGTAGACCAAGGAAAGTTTACACCACTGAGCTTTGATCTGAATTTTATTCAAACCTACTTATTTAAACGAATATAACTAATATCACACTTAATGTTTAAACAGCTTAGCATGTCACCAGTATGCTAACGGCGTAGTATTTCGCCATTCTAGCCAACGTTAGTATGGAGTGTGGAAACGGAATGCAAGATGTTTATACAAAATAATTACATGTACTAACTGATAATCATATATTATGTCTGAATATATATCTCAAATATCAATTTTTATCAGGAATTCACTTGTGTTGTCCTTGTTGCCTCAGTTCAGTTGGTGACTGATCCCTTGCTAGTGTCATATTTCTAGTCCAGATTACCTGAGGTTTAAACCATATTCATGAGCACGTACTCATTATTTTTGTGCTTCTTTGCTTATATAATGAAATTATAACCTGTGTAGAAGCTATATGTCCACATACTATGCAGTTTTATTGAAGGACAGTCAACTTGCTAGTTCACTTACATGCACACAATATGCCTTTTCTAATACATTAGTTAAAGCGAAACATTACCAACATAAAGCAAAACTAGATACCAAGTAAACAGTCTATCAAATGTGATTTGAGCTCTGTGTGAATATAGTGAACTAAAATAATCCAGATGACACTAAACGTAGCCATTCTACATTTATTTATTCCTACCATCATTCATTTTTGAATTTCGGCCCACAGGTTAATGACTATATAATAAAATTCTAATAATGTTGTTCTTCTAGATGGTCTTGTGTAGGAATTAAACTGGACACTTATTATTTCCTGACATCTTTCACTTCAAACAAGTAAACAAAATCCTGGTTGACCTGTAACATAGATTTCTTATCTTTAGTTATTAAATTTCACAATTGATAAAGTTAATTGCATTAATAAAAGACGTGCATATGTTCAACGGTAAGCTACATGGATGTAATAAAAATCACAATTAATAATTTCAGCTTTTATTTATATATCTGACTTTTACAGCATAAAAACAATTAATAAGCACACACATTCATACAAGCTTAATTGTGGGTAAATTAATGACTGGGAGCTCTGTGTGCTGGCCAGCATTTGTGAAAAACACAGTGCAGAGGAAAAGATAGATAGGTATGTGTTTGTATGTGTGTGTTTTAGTCTAGTGGACTGATGCCCTTTCATTATTGCACTGCTAGCTGCATCTCCCACAGTAGTGCAACAGAGAAAGAGTGTCAGGCAACAGACAACTAACAGCCAGTGGATACAAGAGCTATTCCAGACATACTTTCTCTCTCTCTCTCTCACACACACACACAAAATAAATTAATCTTTTGTTTTACTTAATACTAACTGCTCGCATAAGATCAGCTTAGTTTGTAAAGCTACTTAACCAAAGCAGCTAATTAATAAAGCCATACGTTACCTAATCTGCATGACGGGAACTGTCATTCCTTGTGTATTATTGTGCATCCATTCAAAGATGAGGTCAGAGATAAGTTTAAAACCCACAAATATATGCTATATGACCCATATGTGCTTTATTTCATTCTTCTCTGAAATATAAACTTCAATCCATTGTGTGTCTGGATTTGTCTAAATAAATACTTAGATAATCAAATCACTAGATTGTCCTGATTAAATGGTGGGAAAACTTTAAATCAGTGTACCAACATGCCTCCAGGGTCATGTGTTTTGAAAACACACTTTCTGTAATGAGTTCAATGTGTTTGAAAGCGAAACAAAAATGAACAGAACCTTGCATTTATTTTTAATTGAATGTTTACTGTTTCAGCAATAATCTTTAGGGATCAATGAAGCATAATCATACTGTTATATACAAACAAACCCCAACAGGCAATCGTTCTAGATTTATTTACAATGAGAGCCAGATCTAATTCCTGAATGTTGATGTTTAATCTCAATAATTTACACAAATGCAAAAAATACATCTGATATTCAAACCATAAATATTGTAGTTTTGTTTGGATTAGAAGGTAAATGGTTGCAATTTTAAAGCTTTAAATATAGGCAAAAATAAATAATAAATCCCAGATTTTCTTACTGTAATGAAATAATTATAATTCAGTCAGCTTGCATTTAATATAGTTATATAGTTTTTTTCCCCACTCATGTGAGGAAACTCAGGACAGCATTTCTGTAAACCCAGATCATTCTTAAATAAATTGAAGTGAACGTTTCTTCATTTATGACTTGTAAGACTTCCTCAGCATCAGTCATATCAGCAGATCATTACATCAGTTACACCATCACTGCCTTCTTACCATTGTCTTACATTTTTATCATACCACATAAACGCAGTCAAATGATGAACATTTGCTATTGTAGATATGCCTTAAAGTCAAGACCCTATAAGCAATATTGCACTACTACAGTTACAGTTGAAAAAGCAGAGGCAATATTGATAGGGTCTCGCCTGCAAGGTGGATTTCATATTGTAAATGCATTATAGCATGTTAAAGTAAATATGGCTGCGCTTTTATAATTTCAGTCATGAACGAGACAGAAAATATTACTTTTTCTTTAAAGGAATTACTAGTGGGCCTTAAACCTGTACTTGTGAACACCCCCCCCTTTCCTGCCACCTACCATCAAACCTTCTACAGCACTGACTCCATCCTGTCATATATTTTTTTTACCATCACCATAAATTACAATACATTCATATCAAGCCTGTTTTGTATATGAATGACACATTAAACATTCTAATTCACCTGTATTTCTACACTCCTGCATTATTAGACTGCGTGTTTCATAAACTTTATAGAATCATGCATTTCTCAAAATTTGTAAAGATGATTTTTCTGATTCAGCCTGTATAAAAGAAAAGAAAAAAAAGAACGTGTCAAAATTAAATGCAGATGACAAACCATGGTGTTGGCCCCAGTCAGTAATTGCCTCAGTGGAGAACAAACAAATCTATAACAAAATAATGTAATCCTGCTAAACGTACATAAACTCCTTTCCATTTATATGAAATATACAACCAAAAAATAATCACGGCAAAAATAACAATACAACATTTTTCTTATTGCCTATACAGTGATAGAGACATGTCAAAATGTTTGCTGAAACAGCCCTTAAATACAATTAGCCCACATGACTTATGACATCCACTCATTTACACATTTCAGTGTAGGTGAAAAATGCTGCAAAGCATTTGAGATCAGCAAGCACTCAATCCAATATGCCTATATGCCTGGATCCTGATTCACCTTCTTGACACATAGCAACAACCCAGGCCAAATAACTAAATCACAGATGCCTCACTCTCTTGTCGGTAAACTCTTAATTCCTCACATACCAGCTTTTGCCTGCGAGCAAATGACATGCTCCAACAGAATACTGTAGTTTGAGGATTTCACTTTGAACTGACATACATGATCGTACACGTCCCATGCCAATATGGCTGACTTTTTGTAAGCAAGCGTTTCTTTCACACTGAAGACATGTAATAAATGGCAATAATGACATTAATATTATGGTTAATAATAACAATAATGACAAAAGCATCTCTTAATGCGACAGTTGATAAACAAACCCACCAGAAAATAGCACTAGTCGGGCCCTAATGTGTTACCAAATTAGAAAGCATGTTTTGGTTTGTGGGCCAATTATTTAAAAATAAATTACAATAGTCACAGGAAGAATGTTCATTTGCACTTACCACCAATGAAAACAATGCATTTTGGCCTGAACGTCGAGCCTTGGATCATGAAGAGCAGGAAAAGGTGTCGCAAAGGCCCGTGTTTCCTATGTGAGATTGCTGCGCATGCGCATTGAGCCACGCAGGAACATTTTCCATGAATTTCATTAATTCTAGGCGTTTACGGTTTCATGTGACGTCAAGTAAAATGGTCAGAAAATCCGCCACCATTGTTACCAGGAATGTAGCCGCAATGTTGATTAAAAAACACAGTTTAAAGCTTTTATGATGTATAAAGATTTTTTTTTAAACTCTCAATTGGTGTAGTCTATAAAACCATTTTGAGAAAAAGACATGGGGCCTAATTGATCAAGTCATCATGGGTGATATTCCATAATCAGGCTACACATCAACATTGTCTAGCTTGACGAATGGTGCGAGAGAGGTTGTTTATTTATATTTTGGTTTATGTTTTTGTGATGTGCACGCGCTAACATGCTGCCATGGGAGACCCCGAGACCACCGCGCGTGAGGAAGGAAGCGGATGGGGGAGGAGGAGGAAGAGTGGGTTGTGGGGTGGGGGTGGGGGGGTGCTGTTGCCAGGATACATAAGAGACATAAAAAAAAAAAGTGTTTCTCGTTATCAGCGTTATCAGTGAAATAGTGGAACGCAGGCTCTATTTTATCGAGGGGGGTTGTTTATTGGAAATGTTCATATAACGTGCCATGCTGTGTGAAGATCAAAGTTGAAATAAATAATATTTTTTGACGAGATGGGTAAACATGCACTTGATGGGTAAACGAAGCCAACGTGCACATCGCCTATGCATGATGTTATGTGGGAAGTATGAAGTCTGTAATTTAAACCATCGTCGAGTACTTTAATTCAAACCAAAAAAATGTTACAATTGTAGCCTATACTACCTCTAACTCTGTAGTCTGCAAGACACTTTATGCATGCAACATTCCGTTTTGCCAAACTTCTCACTCAGTCTGTTAAGTGATGAGATGAAAGTAAAAGTTCAACTTGCCTATAACCTTGCAGACACCGGCCAAGGAGTAAAAATGTCACTCTGGGTGGGATGTACCCTCCTTCCCTCCCTCTTTCCCTTCCTTTCCTCACTGAACGAGACCTGCCCCCCTCCCGCATTCCTTACAAATAGTCCCATCCCCCAACCGACCTGCCTCAAATAGGAAATTCATCCCTCCTTCTCCTCCTCCTCCTCCGTTCCACAGTCTCACCATATACCCCTGCAAAATGTACAGCTTTTGTTTAAGTCCTGTGTGTCCACATATATTGCCAGAAGCACACAATAACAGCAATCCATTATTCATACAAATTAATTAGATATACAAGTTCATATTTCTGACAACTGTTATCTTATAGCTAGCTATATGTTTAGGGGAAGAAGAAGAAGAAAAAAACAAAGCAGAAACATGCGTACTTGTGCTATAATAGGCCTAAATGGCTTAATCTTTAATTTTGATGTTTATCAGACACGGCTGTTAGGAAGCGTGGTACAAAATCCTGTCATAACGTCTCACTTTATCGCGTGACACTGCTGTGAGCTTTACTTTATTTTACGGATTATTAAAAAAATAGCCATTGCACTTAACCCAAAGCGCAGGTTGTGCGTGCTTTTTCTTCATTTTGATTAATTTTATAATTTTTTTATTTACTGTTTACACTATCAGCGCGTGATTAAAAAATCCCACTGGGATGAAATAAAAAATAATAATAATAATAATAATAATGATTCTCCAAAGTGCTTCATATTCTGTTCCGACTGCGATAAGGTAATTTAAAAAAAATATATGGCATGAGATTCATTTGAAAATATAGCCTAATATTGCACGTAGTACGATAGGACTGCTTTTAAAAGTGAATTGAGAAGCCTTTCGGGGATTAAAAATATTCAAGATGAAGAAGAAATAGCCTTAAAATTGACGAGGCATTTAACAGATTTTAAACGCCTTATCTAAGAAAGTGAATGTAATAATATTTTAATGTTATTTAATCTTATAGACTATGTAAGTTTAAGTGTTGCAAACGAAGACGACCTCTGAAGCTCTTCTGAACAGAATGTTCTTTCTCTGGGGGCGTGGTATCGAGGCCTTTTTTAAACCACGAGGGGAAAGAGCATTGCTACTATATGAATGGCCTATAGCACACACACACACACACACACACACGGTCAGGAATATGGGACTTTAGCCTGACTCCAGACCTCCACAAAGTGGTGTCAGTGCGGGCAGTATGGCTTAAAAAAGATAAATAACTCCAAATTGTGTGGTGTTACAGAGACACACGAATACACAATGTGCATTACAACTGTAAATTAGGTTTTCATTAATGTTTACCAAAAGGACAAAATACACCAAGCCCCCCAACTAACTCAATAAATAAATAAATAAATAACCACACTGATTCCAAAATAAACTATTTAACACGGAGAAATAAGAATGGCAAAATTGTAAACAACACCCAATATACAGTGAGCTTTTGCTTAACGGTGAAGATCAAAATTCAGCCATTTTTTCCCCTCGTCGTTTTGTTTTTAAGCTAAAATTGCAGCAACAGCAAAAATAATTGTTATGTGCTAGTCTCAGATTCTTTAATAAACGTGATCAATAATTGTGTCCAAATTCTATTTATGTCCCAGAATTTGTGTCCTGGGCAATGGGACAGAAGTCATAGAACCCAAGTAAGATGTCAAGTAATAGAACACAAAGGGTAATATGTGCATTTATGATGACAATGAGACATCAAAGGTTATACAAAAAATAACTTGTAACTAATAAGAGATTTATCAGAGGTCAGTTCGTTAGAAGTCTAATAACATCATCAACAATATTATATATATATATATACACACACACACACACACACACACACACATATATATATATATACACACACTATATGTGTGGGTGTGTCATGATAAAGGCTAATATATTGTGATCCAAAAATGACGTAGGCTAATTTAGCTAGCAATTTATCAGAGAAATGCACTGTGATGTAGGCTAATTTATCGTGCCAGTTATCAGAAAAGCGTATAGTGATGCAGGCTAACTGATGGTGGTAATGATCAGAAAATCGTATCGTGACGTGGGCTAATTTATCGTGGTAATGAAGTCGCCCACCACTAGTGCAGGGACACGTGAATAGACTTTTCACGTACTCCAGACCCGCAGTATATGTTTACCTTTATAGTAATACACATGGACTTTACATTGGCTCCAGTCAGCCACTGTATATCTGTAGTACACTTAGCACGGTCTGGGTCATATTTATTACACTAGAGTTATACTATGAAGGTCTGGAGTCAGTGTAAAGACTACTGTTATGGCCCTCTCGTGTTACAAAAAAAAAATCCCCTTAAGGGTCTGACTGAGCGTGTCCATATTAAACAGCACATGGCCTACTGCTGCCTTGGTGCTAAAGCAAGTTCTTATGTCCGTATATAACGCCATACGAGTTGGCGAAAGCCGAATGCAATGACAATACTATTGCACTGCTTGATTAGATGGTTCAGTAGTGCAACATCGTCAAAGCAAAAGACTTTAGCACGTTCTAGTGACTAGTTCAGGCTACAGTCAGAGTGCTCCAGGATCTTTACGTTATTTCCGCCCAAAAATAACTTCTTGTAACATTTTCAGACTATAAAGTAAAACCTCAAAACAACGTAACTTCTAGGCTATGTAACTGACTTAATGCATGTGATCATACTAATGCACGTGATTTACACTTAGATTATAACTGCATTTTATATACATTAATGCGTATGTAATAACCTGTAGGCCTACTAAAATTAAATAATTAGTGCCAGCATAACACAAATATTGTGCGTAAACTATGATATAATGCACCTTTAAAACGATGAGGATAAAAACCAGGTTTTAAATAAGCGAGTAAATGTTACAAATAAAGCATACTTTATTTTTTTGTTGTTGTTGTTATTTTAATAAAGAAAACAATCTAAAGAAAACCGAGAATGAGACTGTGTAACCAAATCTACTTCTGAGAATGTGATTGATCTCTAAGAAGAGGTTTGGACACGTTTAACTGGAATGGTAAGGTTGCAGTGTTTCTTGTCATCCAATGCCCTTTTAATATTGCACTGCTTATCTGATTCACAGTAGTACAACAGAAAAAGGGCCCTGGTTAACAATATGCGAGGAGCAAAGTAGAAACTGACAGGCTCAGCTTGCTGCTGTTAATTACTACGTTATCGTCCATATATCGGCTTTGCTTTCATTAAATAGAGAAGGCGAAATTAGGATTTCATCGAAGGGGGGAAAAGAACAACAACAACAGCAACAACTATTAGTAGTAGTATAAGAGTCTATTTCAAATATATAGGCTAAATAAACCACCAAGAAGAGTTCGATCGCAGACTTTAAATCATAGTGTAGGATAATTTCGAATTTCTCTAATGATCCATAAAAAATATATTCTATGAAGAAATAAAAAGTAAGACTGGCTGAAATATTTCAGTCATCTCCAAAATAGCTTATAAGAATCCCTACAAGTCATAAAAATAGCAAATTAACTTTATGAAGTATTGAACTCACTTTGCCACACAAATAACACTGCTTCCCATAATAAAAAGAGGGGGTACATGATCAATATCTTTTGTGAAATGAGTGTGAGAATAAACATTTCACCAGCACAGCGATTGGAAAGACAGACAGAGAGAGAGAGAGAGAGAGAGAGAGAGAGAGAGAGAGAGAGAAAAGCATTAACTCGATGCCTTCGAATAGGAAACGAAGGGAGAGGGGGGAAATGGGGCAAAGAGCACATTCCGCGATACAATACCTGAATCCTTCATTTAATACGTACTATTCTTATCCCTTTTGCCAAAGTGGCAATTTGAAACCCCCCTCCTGTCCTCCACTCCTCTCCTCCTGTACGGGGGGTGAAGTGAGGGGGCGGGAGCTGCTGAACCGAGCCTGGCATTTTCACTCTCCACTACTGTGAGATTCTGACCACATGCAAAGCCAAATGACATTAATATGTCCCAAGCCTGTTAGTCTGCTTGCTTTTTAATTTACTGAAATTAATTTCGTATTAAGATTGATGCATCTGCTGAAAATTGCATAGGATAATGTTTATGAAACACACACACACACACACACAATAATAATAATAATAATAATAATAATAAAAACTAATAATAATAATAATAATAATATACATTTAAACACATGATATTTATGATTGTTATTATATTGTTTTTCCCCCAGCAGTCTGTAAAATAATTTGCTCAATAACTGCTACTGTGTTTAGAAATAAATAAACAAATAAATTAACTCGGGGGGGAAAAACAAACTTCATTCTCTTAGACAAATAAACGATGAACGGAATTTAATTTTACAACTATAATATTCAAATAAATCAGATGTGATCATGTGGGACTTCAGTGTGAAGTCACGTTAAAAGAAACAAAACAGTTTCTTCTCAAATACAACCACCGTCTGGTGTTAATCTAAACTCCAACAGGCCTCAAAGAGGGCCCGAAAAAAACGTTAGTCAATTAAATGTTTTTAGATGTAATAAGTCATTAAAAAAACAATTATGTACTAATATCAGCATGCTGATTGCAGGTTAACCCATGGCCTAGTTTAATAGTTTACACTGGACGAATTGGACCAACATTTCAGGTAGCTCCAGAGGTCTAATTTCTAATCTGTCCACGGTGATCCAAGTGATGAAAGCTGGACCTCATGGTAGATAAAAAAAAAAATCAAATAAAAATCTTATTGTAAGAACGAAACCAAGCAGAAACCAGCAAATCCAGTGTAAGGCATGGCAAGGCAATGCAATGCCCTCCATGCGGTCTACAACTAGTGTGATCTTCAACATCTCCAACTACAGCCATGTTTAGGGGCTTCAAACTAGACTAGACTAGACCAGCCACCGCTGTTTGCAGTTTCACCCACCCAAAGCGCCACGATATTGTCGATTTTGCCTTCAGCTCCCGCCATTTCCGAGAAATCACCCGGATGATGCTACTCACAAACAGAAACAGGGACCCCCCTCCCGAATTTCATGAATGGTACCTGGCCAAAAGGTGGGACAATCCTTGAAAGCAGAAGAGGAAACGACAAAAAAAGAGAGAAAACTTGTACCAAATTATTGCAAGGCAAAAAAATATATATATAGGGGGGCATCAATAATCTCCAACCAGCTCCTTCGCATTGATCCAGTTTAACCAACGCCATCTTGTCATCCTTGCGCATTCGTTCTTCGCATTGTCTTGGTAATGTAAATTGTAATTTATCCGTGGCCAGCCTGTCGGCCTCTCAGCTCCAAGACTCCATCTTTGACTAGTTGACATTCAGCTCTTGCTGAAGCGAATTCCTTAATTTGCATGCGCGTTTCCGATTGGTCCGTTTCTGCGCTAGTCTTTGCCGCTCGATGAGCCATTGGTCGAATTCTGAGGCATTTAACTGTCCCATCACTGTCGTGATTGGTCGCTTCCCGCGAAACGTCATCATATAGTTTTAGTTTAACAATGAACGCTCACATTCCATTCTCCATTCACAAATTTCTCATTATATCTAGCGCGCAACATGAGAATTTGGTGATTTCATTTCATGATAGTCACGCAAGTAGCTGTAAATAAATAAACGTAAATAAACCCGATTGATAAATTATGTTTAATGTTTAAAGAGAATAACAGTTTAAAACGGAATTTGATTTGACATGCATCTAAGTGAAAAAATAAACCGGCATTTAACAGTAGGACTATGTCAAATGTAGATCTAGACGTTTACAGGCTATCAAGTCATTCTCAATAAAAAAATACATAAATATAAATATCCTGCTATTGAAAGATTTGCAACAACAACAACAAAAAGCACTTCTAATTCACACATACTTCATTGCGTTCTGGGGTTGTTGTCTTCTTAAACAGATCCTAATTTGGACATTTCTACAGTTAAGGACTGTCAGGGTTCTTGGTTTGACCTTCTTTTTTTTTAAGGGTGTTGGCTAGAGTTGCTGTCAGTATTTTGCCTCGTGGCACTATAAGAGTAAAGACTAGTCTCGGACGACATATTGAAACCAAGTGACTTTGTAGATCCTTTGAAATGGTCCAGGAGAAGAAATGGTGGAACGCATAGTGTCCGGCTTGCCAGACTGGATATATGCAGATTGGGTTTCCACCTCTTAGTCATAGTTTAAAACCTGATCGTTGTAGATCCAGAACAACTTTAAGTACTACCAGCACAACGCCATTTTCTCAGCTCGGTGATTAAAAATAGACACGACAGGAAACTGGCCAATCTGGCAAACTTGTCAGTCTTGGTGGCTGGGATAGATATGCTGCATGGTTTGTGGAAAGGAGGGAAGCAGGGGGGTCCGGAGGCTCTTTGGTTGACGCCTGGAGGAGGGCAGCGGCCTGTAAAATCCGGCATTCCTGACCAATGGAGCCGAAATAATGGCATTGTCCGGCGGAAAAGGGCCCGCCTCTCGCCGCCTCGCTCTCCCCCGTTTACTGCGGCCTAATCGGTACCGAGCGTTTGATCTAAAGCAGAGCATGAATTCAGTAAGTGCTGCGGACACATGGAGAGGGGACAACTCTCAATCCGAAATGCACTCATTCTCTCTCTCGTGCACACTCTCATTCTGTTCTCTGTCTTTCCAAAGAGCCTTTCCGCGCGCACACACACTCTCTCTCTTTCTCGCTCTCTCTCTCTCTCTCTCTCTCTCTCTCTCTCTCTCTCTCTCTCTCTCTCTTCACACACACACACACACACACACACACACACACACACACACACACACATACACACACACACACACACACACGCGCGCGCACCATACACACGCGCACAGGCATATTTTTTTTGCCCAACAAATAGCTATTGATATCCTCTCAGTTTACTGCAGAATATGTGAAGAAAGTGTGTGTGTGTGTGTGTGTGTGTGTGTGTGTGTGTGTGGGAGGGAGGGGCTGCAGAGTGTAAATCACCAGTAGAGGTATGTATGTAAGTCTGTATGAAAAACAGCCATATAAAAAATTTACATTAACGACTCCACTTAAAAAGGTTGCTTTATTTAATTTAATTTTATTTTATTTTATTTTATTTTTACACATTGAACATACTACGTTCAGTAAAGTCAAACATTTCGTATTTCAACTCGACACGCAACAACACTGTAACCTCTGGTGTTTGGCGCACGAGTTAATATTTAAAGTTATTGTGCAACATGTAGCTCATGCTTTGGAAATTCACGTGTTGTCGTTTGCATGCACGCGTGACACGAGTGAAACAAGCTGCATGCTTACATTTTATACTAAATAGGCCATATGTGTACCGCATGCACACGTGTGGCAAAGCGGAGGCTCTGTTCATGCTGTTTTTTTGTGTCAATGCATGCATTTTGCTGGATTGGTCCCTTTACACTGAAGTGTCACAGAAAGTCAGTATAAAGTTATAAGACCAAAGCCAATTACAGCTTTTCTGACGGCTCTTCCTGGCCCAACACCAACTACCTTGGTTTTTCATTTGTCACTTGTCTTGACGTATTCATTTATACACAACGTACACTGTAATAAAGGGTACTTAACTGGACCTTTCCATGTCAACAGGGGTGTATGTTTAATATGTAAATACAGGAGCATTTAAAAAAATTTAATATCTTGGGAAAGTTCATTTTTTCCCATAATTTAATTCAAAAAGTGGAACTTTCATATATTCTAGATTCATTACACATAATGTGAAATATTTCAAGCCTTTTTTTATTTCAAGCCTCTTTTTTTTTGCTTTAATCTCGATGATTACGGCTTACAGCTCATGGAAATCAAAAATCCATTATCACAAAATATTCGAATTAAGAATTTATTATACAGAAATATCGACCTGAGAAGAGCTCAAATCGATCAATTAACTCAAAACACCTGCAAATATTTCCTGAGCCTTTATTCTCTTAGTCTGGTTCAGTACACACAATCACAATCATGGGGACGATTGTGTAAATTTTGCATTTCATTTGGAAATCAAGGTCCCAGAATCTGGAGGAAAAGTGGAGAAGAACAGAATCCAAGTTGCTTGAAGTCCAGTGTGAAGTTTCCACAGTCTTTACTGATTTGGGTTGCCATGTCATCTGCTCGTGTTGTTCCACTGTGTTTTCTCAAGTCCAGAGTCGATGTAGCGTCTACCAGGAGATTTTAGAGCACTTCATGCTTCCATCTGTTGACAAGCTTTATGGAGATGCTAATTTCCTTTTCCAGCAGGACTTGGTACCTGCACACAGTGCAAAAGCTACTAGTAACTAGTTTGCTGACCATGGTATTACTACAGCCAACTTGCCTGATTGGAAAATGAGAGACACCAGACCCAGCAATACAGACAAGCTGAAGGCCACTATCAAAGCAACCTGGGCTTCCATAACACCTCAGCAATTCCACAGCGCATTGATATAGTAATTCCTGCAAAAGGAGCCCCGACCAACAATTGAGTGCATAAATTAACATACTTTTCAGAAGGTCAACATTTCTGTATTATAAATGATTTATTCTAATATTTTGAGACACTGGATTTTTGATTTCCATGAGCTGTAAGCCGTAATCATCAAGATTAAAACAAAAAAGTTTATTGTACATAATTGGAGAACAAAACGTTAAAGGTGAGTAGTTATATCATACACTTTCTGTCAAAGTGATGATTTATGACCCTCTGTGCTGGTAATTTATGACCCCCTGTCCTTCCCTGATTGACAGGTCGTCGGAGGGGTGGTGAGGGGGGTGAGGGGGTAACCCTTATCGGTCATATCAGCTAATCAATCTGGCTCCTTTGTGTCTGGACATTGGGGGAGAGGGGGTGTGTGGGGGAATAGCCCCCTTCCAGCAAAACGGGGGGTTTATGTTAATGAGTTTGGTTTTTTTGGCGGGATGAAATACGTCTGAAAATAAATAAATGTTTTTAATATGGGGATATGCTTGTGTTACTGTGTGACTTTATTTCGTTTGTGTAAAGACAATGTTAGAAAAGGAATAGGAATAGAATAGGATTAGAATATTTATTTTGTGAAAATGATGAAAACAAATGTTGATTAGGTTTTTAAGGATCCCTGCTTACCATTGAATAAAAAGTTTAGGAGTTAAAGCAAAGTTTAAAAAAGAATGTGTTTAAAAAGAATAGCGCGTATCACACGAATTCTAAACAAAGATCCTTACGAGGAAAAAAGTATTAAAAGATCTGTTTAAAAAGAATCCGTATTACCAGGTATCCAAAAACACATAAAACTTTAGGCTGTAAAAAATGGTGAAAAGAGCAGTTTAAAAAGAATAGCGCGTATCACATGACTTCTAAACAAAGATCCTTACGAGGAAAAAATGTTAAAGTGTCGTCTAAAAGAATCTCCGTAATGTTTAAACTAGGAGCTAAGTATTTTCCAGAGATGTATTCCATTCGATGTGGAAAAGCCGTATGAAGTTGAAACGAAACCCAACCTCTCACTCGCTAAACCCCGCCCACACATACGTGTATTCAGACACTCCTCTCTCTCGCTCTCTCTCTCTCTAAACACGCCCACACACTGGGGGTCTCAACATGGCCAGTACTTTCTGTCAACTGTCAATCACGGTGGAAGAAGTAGATGTCAATCACGGTCTTCTCGGACCTGACGTTTCTCTAGGCCTGGTTAATTTATGATCCTTTGTTTCTTCCTGACCAAGAGTTGTTGTTTTTTTTTTTTATGACCAGGGGGGTCGTGGTGTGTTCCTATCAGTTTGTTTATGATAATGAGTGTCTGTGGGGGTGTTAATTGTTTACAACACACCCCCTACAACAGGTATACCTTATGTTTAAAAAAGTAGGGTCAGTTACGCAGAAGTCTCTAAGATCTCTGTTGTGTGACAGAGCGCTGTGAAATTTCAGGCGAATCGTCGATTCTCATTTTAACTCATCGCTAAAGATTTTTATTTTATTTTGAAGAATACTTCAAAGAGGAGATGGCCGTCTATCGTAACAGTAAGTGTTTTGTTTTATTATTATTAATGTTGTTATTATTATTATTACACATTGTTAAGAATGTTTTTATTTATAAATGAATTTATGGTGTTATTGTGGTGGATAAACCAGGTATCTAACGCTGCAGGTGATGCCGAAATTGTGTCTATCCCGGACATCGTAGACGAAATCAGGTTTCTGAACAAGGCAAGCGGTACGTACGTTGTTATTATTTATAAGTATTCGATGTTACGTATGATGTATTTTGTATATGTATAATGATTTTACTTTATTTTACACAAAGGGTCGAGCGTAGAAGCCCGCCGTGTCAGAGTGGAAAATCCTGTCTTGGGTATGAAAGGGATAAATAGCTATATGTATGACATGTTTAAGACTGTTTAAGATGTTTTCTCATGAGTTGTGTTCGTTTGTTTTTGCTGTTCAAGGCTTGTCAAACCTTGTAAACAAGATCGGAGCACCCGAGTTCAAAAATAGTGCTGCGAGGTCTTCTGAAGATCGCGTACCAACGAGCTCCGGAAAGGACAAGCGAAAAACAGTCGCTCAGGTACACAGAGAGGGATGTCGTGCGTCTAAACGTAACGATCAAGAACTCCCTCACGATCGACTGACGGTATGCATCATGTTTGTTATATGTGTATATATTTATTTTTAAAAGTATGTTTCATCATACTATTTCGAACGATACCCTAAGCAAATGTTTTTCCAACAGAGTCAGTTGTGAAGGAACAAAGTGCCACTGAACAAAAAAACTATAGACGATTGTTTGGAATGGAATCAGGACTTGCTGGACGCGGGGGGATTCATGTGTATTTTCCACGGACCCTGGAGCAGACGTTTATGACGACCTGCCTCCAAACCAAGAAGCTTTTGTTCGCGGGAATACTGTTGTTATAGACAGTGAAAGAGACCCAGAAACTTTGACCGACCGTCTGGACACTATAGAGAGGAATCAGCGTCTTCAACATCGGGTGTGTTATGGACATATTAAAAAATCAAACCATCGAACATAACCACATCATAGCAAACCAGAAACGCCTAGCGCGTCAAATCCAGAGCCTTAATTACAACCAAAACCTGACGACGGCGTTGTTAAAACAGCTTGTACATATTGTTAAAAACAAGTAACCCGGGTGAGTTGTACATTGAGCGTGTTTATACATCTGCGTGCTGTGTGTGTGTGTGTGTGTGTTTATTTGTCGGATCGAGCCTGTATTTACGGTGTGTTTTATTTTTACCAGCTTTTGTATCAATTAAAAAAAATTTTTCTTAAAAATGTCAAAAAGGTGTGGTGAAAATCCATGTAATCTGGGAGCAGCAAATAAATTTAGAAGATTTCACCACGATGATCTGTTTGATTTTGAACAGCGTTGTAATACAGAGACATTACAGGGTTTAATTCGGACAATGGAGAATTTGAATAGACAGCAGTCTACAACCGATACTCTTTTGGACTTATTAAACAGCGTTCGATCAATGGTTGAGGCTCAAACAGAAACAACGCCCAATTCGTTTTTAAACAGCGATTCAAACTCGTTGTTAGACAGCGATTCAAACTCGTTGTTAGACAGATTCTGATTCGTTAGACAACGATTCAAATTCACAGCAGGTGGGGTGGGGGTCAGACAGCCGTTCGTTTAATCCATCGGATCCGAGTTTTGGGTTATCCGACGGCGATTGAATCTATCGTAAGAGAAGGAGGGTCTGTTGGTGGTTATCACGGTGGTACCGAGACCCCGATTTAACGGATTAAGAATGCGGCGTATAAACATGCGTGTGATAACAGCACCAGATCTGGCAGCTTACACTATATTCCTACAGGACTTAATGTCTGAAATAGTGTCGTTTTCCAGACTGCTGGCCGGCGATGGGGGTTAATCAACATTACCTTGAGAGGCCCTAGTCTACCCTCTGATGTTAATTGCGGTCTTGTCGCCTGATAACGATTACGATTTGCACATATTACACACAACAACTTGAGAACATTATGCAAAGTAATTCTGACGTTCGGGCTGATGAATGTCTAGATCTGAACGTATCTATAGCTCGCGGTAAACACGGTGGTGCTTATCGAAGATACGCGATTTAGCTCATAACGAGGTAATTTCCAGAAACAGAATGAACCTGTTTTGCCCCAACAACGTATCTAACAATCTGTGTTTTGCGATCTGTCTGGCCCATTTTCTAACCCACGCATACGCCATGTACCGAACTTGAGTCGTTAAGCGCGTCTGTACAGAAAACTGCGGGGTATTCGTACAACAAAAGATTGGGTTTAATGACATCATACGGTTTGAACGGTTGTTACATGTTAAAATAGTGGTATTCCACAGAACATGTTCTGGTCTGTTGGAACACTTTACGAACAACGCGAGCCTCATAATAAGACAGTGTTCTTGTATCTACACAACGAACATTATTTCTTGATTAAGAACCTAAAAGCCTTCATTGGTACACCATACGTGTGCGATTACTGTTACCAGGTTTTACTAGCCGAGAGATCATCGGTGTAAATACGTTTGCGGCGGTATGTAACGCACCTGATTGTCATAAATACACCCGGCAAAACGAGGCAATGTCACGATTGTTTGCGGTACTGCAGATCAGCCTACTGTTATAAAGAACATAAACAAATACAGACAGGGCAACAGTAGCGCTCAGTGTGATGTCACTAAATACTGTCAGAAATGTAATAGGAGATATCACGTCAACGGATCCGCTCCAAAAAAAAAAACGCGTGTGCCCTGCAGAACACTGTATCCAGTGTAAAGCTGAGTTGGTTAATGACGGAGTACACCAATGTTTCATACAACCGATAAAATTGGAGCCACCTAGCGACAAATACATATACTACGATTTTGAGACACAACACACAGACGGTAAACACGTTGCAAATTTCGTATGCGCGATTACGTTTAAAGGGGAAGAGTTCACAGCGGCTGGTACAGACTGTATAGAACAACTTGTTAAAAAGTTTAGACAGCCTCATTATCAGAACTTCACATGGGTCGCTCACAACGCTTCAGGTTTCGACAATTTTATACTATTGGAATATTTTGCAAAAGCAGGGCTAACACTCCAAATTACCATGCAAGGATGTCGGATCATTTTAATGTATGATAAGACATTCAAGCAACGTTTCATCGATAGTTACTCGTTCATCCCTATGCGCCTGTCCAGGACATCCGCCATGCGTAAATCTAACCTGTACTGAGAAAGGTCATTTTCCACATCTGTTCAATAGAATAGAAATGAAGACTACGTAGGCCCATACCCTGACAAGCATTTCTACGGCTATGAGACAATGTCTGACAAGAGAGGGCTCTGTTTGATGAGTGGTATGTCACGGTGTCGGGTAAGGTGTTTGATTTAAAAAAAGAGCTCGCCATGTACGGCAAGAACGATGTCGTTTTGCTCCGCGAGGCGTGCATGAAGTACCGTGACGAATTCATACAGTGCACCAAACTCGACCCGTTCAGATATACAACATTAGCAGCGTGCTGTATGGCCGTGTATAAAACCCACTACCTACCAAAAGACACCCTAGCTCTGACCCATAACAATGCATACACAAGTCAGAACAAAACGTACTCAACCGTCTCCATCGAATGGCTTGAATATGTCAAAACAACACGCGGCGTGAACATTCGGCATGCTTTAAATCATGGAGAGATGGTGATTGGAAAATACCATCTCGACGGTTATTATGAAAAGGATGGTGTCAAATACGCTTTCGAATTCAACGGATGCATGTTTCACGGTCATAAATGTCGTTATAACCCAAATCACTTACATCCGTTATCAAAAGTGCCCTACGGATTGCTCAGAAGACAGTTCGATGATAAGGTTGAAATTTTGGAAAAGGCGTACGGTCTCGATGTTGAGGTGATGTGGGAATGTACTTGGAATGATGCTAAAAAGACCGATGTCTCTGTAATGGCGTTTATGTCCACTTACACACATCCTGAAAGACTTAAACCACGCGACGCCCTATTTGGTGGTCGTACTAACGCGTACAAACTGTATCACAAAGCCGACAATGGTGAAAAAATACGATATGTCGACTTTACAAGCTTGTACCCCTTTTGCCAGGCAAAAAAATGTTACCCCATAGGGCATCCGCAAATAATCTTCAAGGATTTTGAACCTCTTGAAAATTATTATGGTTTTGTCAAGGCCACGGTACTACCGCCACGAAAACTGCTTCACCCCGTCCTTCCCTATAGGACCGGTGGTAAGCTTATGTTTCCGCTTTGTCGTACATGCGCCGAACATCAGAATCAGACAGACCCTTGTGGTCATACTGATGAGGAAAGAGCTATTTCAGGGTGTTGGGTCAGCATAGAGGCTGTTGAAAGTGTGTGGAAAAGGGCTATGTCGGACGAAAGTGGACGAGGTGTGGCATTTTCCACAACGGTCAGAGACTTTGTTTTGTGATTATGTTAAAACATTTTACAATACAAACAAGAGGCCAGCGGTTTCCCGCACACCGTCGTGACAGACGCAGACAAGGAGTCCTACATCTCAGACTACTTTGAGAAAGAGGGGATTAAGATGGGCGAGCCGATAAGATAATTAGCAACCCAGCACGGCGTTCTATTAACAAGCTACTGCTGAACTCTCTTTGGGGTCGTTTCCTCCATGCGTGAAAACTTGCCGTGTACAGAGTTAATTTCGGACCCGGAACAATTTACTCAGCACATATTTGGGGACCGGGTTGGCGTTAAACACTTTTCCTTCGTTTCAGACAGCGTGGCTCTAATTCAGTGGTGTTGTGCGGATGGGAAAGGGGTCCGACTCGTGACATCAACATCTTTCTCGGGGCTTTCACAACAGCTCACGCCCGTCTAGAACTTTACGAATTAATGGACAAATTGGGTGACAGGTTACTTGCCACGGCCACGCAGTGTGATCTTTACATCTAGAGAGGGTGACTGGGATCCACCGTTGGGGCCCTATCTCGGTAATTTAACCGACGAGGTTGGTGCTGGCGATCATATTGTAGAATTTTGCTCAGGCGGTCCAAAACATACGGGCACCGCACTCGGACGAGGTAAGGTATGCATGAAAGCCAAAGGCGTACCGCTCAACGCTGTAAATTCAAAAGCCATTAGATTAGACACACTGATTGGACTTGTCGATCACTACCGTGGGGGCTGATAATGAGCGTCATATACTGGCATACACAGACACCATTGTGCGTAATAAAAACAATTCACCCTACACAACAGGTCAGTTGTTAAAAAGTTTAAGGTTGTGTACAACAAACGCGGGGCTGCTCCCAGATTTCACAACGATCCCATATGGCTTCTGACAATCTTTTTGGACATAGGGGTGTGCGAGACACAGAGGGTTTTGATTTCGGATTGCAACACCCCTTTTTCATGTGTGATAAGCGGCCCTTCAAACCGGGGAAGTCATATTTTGTAAAAATGTTGTTGCAAAATGGTACGTTTGATTTCTAAAAAATTGAAAATATTGTGTATATTTATGATTGCTGGCAACTGTGTATGATGAATTGCTGAAAATGTACAAAATAAAGTTTGTTGAAGGATTACCACAGACTCTGAATGATGATGCTCTTTTTCCGGCCGACACGGTTAATTTGTTGATCCTCGATGATCTGATGAAAGAGGCCAGCGGGAGCAACGAGGTAGAGAAGGTCTTCACCCAATACGTGCATCATAGAAATCTTAGTGTTATTTATATTGTGCAGAATTTATTTTGCCAAGGGAAATCCAGTAGGACCATCAGTTTAAACACAAATTATCTAATGTTGTTTAAAAATTCCCGAGACGCTAATCAAGTCAGTGTACTGGGGAGGCAGATGTATCCGGCAACGCAAAATTTTTTATGGAATGTTATCAAGACGCAACCAGCAAGCCTTTCGGTATCTGATGATCGATTATAAAACAAAAACGCCCGAACACTATCGGCTCAGAACGGATTTACTCGCGCCACACCCTGTGGTGTATCTCCAGAAAAGAAAATAGCGAGATGTCTGCCAGGCTTTGTAGAAACCTGCCGCTTTTAAAAATATTATTAAAAGCAGCACCCAAACAAAGACGGATTATTTTACAAACTGCAACAGACGAACTCGTTATGTGTCGTAGTAAGTGCTCTTAACGTTCTCTACGGTAATATACCTCTCACAGATCAACAATACCAGAAACTCAGAAAAGGAAAAGCGTCATCAAATTTGTAGCGGACAAGACGGTCGGTGTTAAAAGAAAGAGGCGTGTAATAAACCAGCAGGGGGCTTTCTTCTGCCGCTCTTAAGCGTGGCTATTCCTTTCATCTCCAGCCTGATCGCTTCTAGATAACAGAGGGAATGGAGCACGAGAAACTGTTTTTAGTCCCGCAGCACCAGTTGGACAAACTAAAGACCGGGACAACACGCGAATCTATCCAGCAAATTGTGGAGAACGATCTGGATATAGCTATAAGAAATATTTTGCACCGCTCTGACTTGGACAGTTATGAAAAAGCGAAACTGTACACGCGGTGTTTTACAGCGTTTTTAACAATCGCTAGACAAGGGGACCGTGAAAACAGCACATTAACATTGACACCCATGCAGACTGAGCATCCCGAAAAGAAAAGCCATCTGCACAACCCGACGTAAACCCCCATGACGATTTAGATAACGTGGTGGATGATATTTTGAAGAATATCCCGCAGAGGAGTGTAAAACGCTCGCTACATTTTGGATAAGATGTCTAAAATGAAAGATGTCACATCTTGGGGGCGATTCAGGAGAGTTTGTGTTTAACGGTAGAACTATTCCTGGCTCACATATGCTCGATGTAGTAAAGGCATCACGGCTCCGCAAAAGATATCTGATGCCCGAAGACCTGTCGGATGGCTCGAATTTCGGAGGCTTTGGCGCCTCTTTAAACATACCATACTCAACGGTGCCAAACCCCTATGTCAGACAAGCAATTAACTCTTTCAAAACCAAATCGACTTCGCCTTTAACCGCTCGTTTTAAGAAGCGTAAAAACACAAAATACCTCCGAGTGACCGTGCGCGGCACAATCAAATTATTCCGCCGGTCCTGTATTTAAATCACCCGTTCTTGCACGCCAGTCAGTGGTTACGTTTTTAATCTACGAATTTTCTATTGTTTGTGATTTTGTTATTATATGTATTGCCACGTGTGATGTATGTATAACAATAACAATAAAGAGTCAAAGAAGAAGAAGAAATCTCTATTCTTTGTTTTTATTTTAAAAATTCGTTAGGACATAAATATTTCAATTCGTCTGAACACAATGAATACATTTGAAAACATTTTCATTACAACTACCTTTTTTAGTTTGAGTTTTTTCATAAACGCTAACACCATCTTGTCATTTTTAATAAAATTGCGGGTATACATCTTCAACACACGGTCATAATCATGCCCCTTTACCATGTGATAGAGAAAAACCACACAATGCTGCCCGCGCAGGTCTGCGGCAAATCTTGGACTTGTACCGCCAATGTTGGATCACTCTAGAATTGCTTATTAGAAAGTTGTTGATATTCTGTGGAAAACTTGTCATGTGGTTTATTACCAAAGCTGTCGAAAAAACAACCCACGCTCCTCGTTTATGTAGATGGCTAGCCAGTGTTACCCGGAGTCCTGAAGGATGTGTTGATTATTACCATCGATGGTAATTTTCTTAAGGGGATTTTGGTAGGTGGTCGACGGGAGTACTCCAGAAAATGTGTATTACACGAGATCTTATCCATTATAGCAGTAAGCTGGATGGTATCCATTACGCCTATTAATAGTAATCAACCAGGATCTGTCTGCGATTTGACACTTCGATGATGCTGTCGAATATGGCGAAACAATTAAGTTGATTGTGTCGCGGCTGTCTAAAACGTGCTTCTGCCTGATGTTCCCAGACTTGATAAGCGACGCACTGTTGACTGCAGTCTTCGTCCGGCGTGAGATTAAACGCGCAAAGGGTATAACCTTATGTGGAAATCCTCCCTATCGATAGCTAGAGGCTGATTTTAAGATGCTTTCCAGCAAGCCAGCGCTAACTGATAAAATTGCGTACCGCAGACCCGCTTCCATATATCAGGCTGCAGAGGTTTAGCGGGGTGTTGTTGACCGTCCAGATAAACTGCCAGAAATTCTAGATCGTAGTTTTTAAACGCGAAGGGATTTTTATCATACGCTCCTGTAAACGCGTCATTATCAACCATAGCCAGAACAATGGATTTTGGCAGAGTTCCTAAGAACAAGTTTTCTTGATTACAAACACGTGCCCCTACTGGAATTGAGAAGTTTTTTCACACATACTCTGTCGATGGGGTATTTGGCTGACGTCGAGAGTACGCAATGCTGCGCTGCGTCCCCAATCTCACACCTGGTGACACAGACACTTTTTTCACAAACAGTGAAGCCGACCGATGTTTAGTTTATAGGCTACTGCGGCCGTCGTCCTCATCAGACAGAATTCATCTTTGCGCTCGTCATGCGAATTTTAATGTCCACACCAACCGATAAGCATTATTTTTCTTGAAAGAATATGTCGCTGTGAATGGGCGCCAGTAGTTCAACAACGTTGCTGGCGTTGGTAAACGCCGCTCGTTTAGTCAAACCTCTGTTACCACCAGCGGGATCCGTTACGTCCATGTGACGCGGCGTTCTTTGTTAAAGAGACCAGCCGAGAACAGCGTTTCAGAGCGTCTTTACCATAATTGGTGAGACACTCTATTATGCATCTATAAGGATATGTGTTGGAACTTTGTGGATATGAGACGGTCTCCAGCGACACGTCCACTTGTGAAAATATTGTGGCCGCCGTAGTTAATAAGCCCACCGCACGGGGCCCGTCTGCAACGTCTGTGCCGTCTCCGTTAGTTATTTTGACACGTAAAAAAACAAGGGGTGTTGTTTAGGTCCACATAATCCTCGCCAGTCCCCGCTATAAAAAACTCCAGAGGAGATGTTTCTGATATTGCCGACAACGGTGGTACTTCTATATACGTGTTTTTAGGTTTGAGTAATGGTTTTTGAAAATAGCCAGTTCGGTTTTTAAGCATTCTTCTGACATGTTGTGTAGTAAAGACATGGTCTAAAATATTGTTTTTTTTCACGCAGGTCTTTGGTCTTTTGCTGTAAGAGCTCGCCGGTGTCTTCTTGCGCTTGCGTTTTATAACTGACGAATTCTTGGGGTTATGTTTTTTTTTTCTTCGTCGTTTGGCCACTCCTCCGAACCCCTGGCGGTCTAGTCGTTCTTCTGCGTGCCATCACGGCTAGTCCGGACCCGTCTTGAGTGTTATTATTAAACGTATGCGATAACGTATTGCTAACAACATCGCTTAGTATGTTTTTTGCAGCCGATTTAAGATGTGGTTTGGCTATGCTAAAACCGCGTTTTAGCAAAGGAATGGCCATTCTGAAGAGACCTCTAAACATGCCACCTAAACCGGCTCCATACATAACCCCGCCCCCCGCATAACCGGGGAGCCCATTCCCCGCTTGATTCTGGTAGTATTGGACATAACGCAGAGGGTCTGTGTGGTGGTTGTTGAAATATGACATTATTATTTAAACGAATTGTTTCACAGGTCTAAAATGCAGCTTGGCACACACCTTCCCGTAACTGAAGCGCACGTCTCGATTTTGATCGTCTTTCACTTGTATGGTTATCTCACCGACGGACGATTTATTAACCGATACGTAGTGTGGGGTGTCGTATCTAACACTAACGTTCTTGTGGGTCTCCCCCTCTATATGTACACATCTCAGCAACGGTACGAAGTCACCACGTTCTGGTATTCTATGATATCGGTATAAATGTACATACTGTAAAACCCCGCATTAATGTCAGTCTGAAAAGGAGCATAAGTCATGCCAGATCTTTCAAGAGCATGGTCCGTGGTTTCAATAGCAACCCCGGGTTTTAAGCCTAAAATATTGGGCCAATTTTCCATAAAATGTCAGCGACGTCTTTGAGGGCCTTTGAGAAAAATTTTTTTTTAACATGGTCGCGAGACTAGCACGCGGTGTCAGGGAGCGTTGATCTCCCTGATCAAAAAAACGACGTCGTCATAATATCCGGTCTTTAACCTGTAAGATTGCGTTTGATATATTGCCTTCAATATTATATTCGGGACCCGATTGTCTGTCTTCGTTGTTTCACCATAGTTGAAAATGTACGTAGCATCCTCCTCATTAAACGTATACCAAGACATCGGATATTCAAACTCGATTAACCCGACTTGCCATTCTCCTTTTAGATTGATAGTTTTCGATAGGCGAGTTGTATAACACGAGATACTATTTTCCGGATAAACATTTCTTGATGCATTACAGGAAGCGTTACATAAAAACCACCCGCAGTCATGGTTGTTTTACACGAGTGTGTGACATCTACTAGGGTTCGTCTGTTTATGGGGTCTGTACATCGACCAATTCTTTCTGGTCAATCCACGATGTGAATTTTGAGGGCCATCCGAGCCATCTAACCAATACCATTGTTTTTCTACCTTGTTTCTTCTTGTTTAAAATTTTCTCCACTTTAAATGTTTTGTTTTTGTTCACAAATATTTTTTGTAATTCCTCTTCATAAAAACACCATCGATGACTTCTCCGTCATAATCACACAACTGGCTATAGACGGGCGTTCGTGGTATACACTCTGTCACGGTGAAAAACTTCGTGTGTATAGTTTTCCTTTATAACCTTTTGCAACGGACCTCTTACTTTAGAAATTCTAACAATGTCGCCAGCTTTATATTTAAATTTAGGGGTTACTCCGTCTTTAGATCCATAAAGGTTTTTATACACAGCGGATTCGTTTTCTTTGGACACGTCGATAGGCCTCATCTTAATGCTTCTGTGATAGCTGGCGTTGTATCCATCCGTGATGTCTTGAAGAATATCGATATAGCGTTTGGAGTTTGTAGCAGTTAAATATCTCCACATCCGACCTTTAAGGTTCTATTAAAACGTTCGACGATGCACGCTTAAATGGGTGGCTGTTGCAAAATGTTGTATGTTGTACTTTTTGGTCATGTTTTGAAAATGTTTATAAAAAATTCTTTCCCATTATCTGTCTGTAGTTTACAGGGCACCCTGCCCTCATCCAGTATAGATTGGAAAGCTTTAGACACCCTCGACACCGGATTTTTTTTTAAAACCCGAGTCCATGCATATTTACTAAACATATCTATGCACGTCAACAGAAAATGAACGTTGTCGTTTTCTTTTTGCATAGGGACATATCGACCAGATCTGCCTGAAACTGCATATCAATACCATAAACAAAAACGCGATTTCTTTTGTAATGTAACGGAGCAGTTCTGTGTAACGTGTAAGCATCCTCGCCGGCGAGCCAATCCGAACTTGTTTGTCTGTTAAACGAACCCCTGTTTCTTTTAAAACGCCGTCTTTTAACGCTTTTACCACCAAAAGACCCCGCATTTGAAGGTGTGTAATAGACTTTTTCATATCCTCCGACATGTCGACACTTTAACAACCACAAAAGAATAACACAGGTCTTCTTAAACGTCATGTTATTTATTTCAGTAAAAGATCATAAACATTGTCACACAACATCATCGAGGCATTGTAGGAATTTTATACAAATCACTGGTTTTTGTCAACCACATACGCTATAAATGCATCGATTATTTCACAGACAACCGTCTGATCATTTCTCGACAGTAGAATTTCACACACATCACACACATACGTACACAAACAAAATGTCTGTAATTCTAACACGTTCGCCACGGTCAGTCACAAGATCTAATATTTTTGTGATAGATCCCAAAATCGGCTCTCTTTGCGTCAATACACATATGTAACAAAGAAGTCCAATCACACACTGTACCTCGCACAATATTCATCTGATTCACGAGATTTGTTATACGTATCGGGTCGACACCACATCCGTTTACACCTACGGGCACACCGACACAGTCCGTAAGGCGTTTGTACAACAGACTGGACATCTCACACCTAATACGTCGTTTAAGCAGACTCTTTGCTAATCCTGTAGCGCCGCATACATTCCCCATCTCAAACGGTTGTTGTGACCCCCTTCCAGCTGTCCACGACGTCGTAGACGATCTGTTCGCTGCCGACATCCACAAGTTTCTCTCTGACCTCGTGAAGTCTCTGCACGATGTAGACTTCGTCTCCGCAACTTCGTGTAGAACGGCGTCCACCGATCCTTGAATTCTCTGAGGGTTAACCGCAAAACCAAACCGACTCAATGCTTGTGCGATGAAATGTTTAAGACCTGGTTTGAGCAGGCCACGCGATAGTTCCTCAAAGTATTTGTCAAAGAAATACGCGTCAGGTTCGAACAGACAGGAGTGTCTAAGTTGACTCGGATGATCCACTTCGCAACCCAGGCATAGATCTTTCAGTTTTTTGTTGATAATATGCTCAAGAAGGACCACGACTGTTGCTTTTATAATCTTGAAAGCGTCAGATCGAATACAGCCGTCTGTGTCATCAACGCCGATGTAGGCCGAGGCGCCGGTTAAAGAGCCACTGATGCCGTATGGTGTTGTTAGGAAACTTAGGTTGTGATATCCTACTCTTTGCAGAAGTTATCCAACCACCTGTTGTCGTATGTTTGTGGTGGGGAATCTAGCGTTGTCGGCGTTGTCATCAGGCAGACCGGAGCTGTCTCCGGGGTGTTGCTGTAGCACTGCGTATGTAGATTCTTGAGACATCTTCGTAATATGTGTTTGCCTGTGACACATGTCACCCCCTTTTAATCGTCGCAGCATGAGGGCGGTCTTAAGAGAGTTTCTCTGAGTTGGTAACGCCCTGCTCAGGTTTAAACAACAGTTCCTTCACAACGTCATCCCCACGAAGAATTTTTGACAAATTACTATATTGTTGTTTTTTTTTTTGGAGCAAATGTTAAATCCTCAGGCTTTTCATCAGACACTCTTATAGGAATGATGCAGGACCATCTTCTAGAGATATTGGGTGTTCGCGGTGTAGCCATCATAGCAGTTAGATGCAGACTGTCTTCTGTGTTTAACCACAATGGCTTAACACGGTATTTAAAACCATCAACACACCCACAGACACTCGTTATCATAAACAAACTGATAGGAACACACCACGACCCCCTGCGTCATAAAAAAAAAAAAAAACTCTTGGTCAGGAAGAAACACAAGGATCATAAATTAACCAGGCCTAGAGAAACGTCAGGTCCGAGAAGACCGTGATTGACATCTACTTCTTCCACCGTGATTGACAGTTGACAGAAAGTACTGGCCATGTTGAGACCCCCCGTGTGTGGGCGTGTTAGAGAGAGAGAGAGCGAGAGAGGATGTCTGAATACACGTATGTGTGGGCCGGGGTTAGCGAGTGAGAGGTTGGGTTTCGTTTCAACTTCATACGGCTTTTCCACATCGAATGGAATACATCTCTGGAAAATACTTAGCTCCTAGTTTAAACATTACGGAGATTCTTTTAGACGACACTTTAACATTTTTTCCCCGTAAGGATCTTTGTTTTAGAAGTCATGTGATACGCGCTATTCTTTTTAAACTGCTCTTTTCACCATTTTTTACAGCCTAAAGTTTTATGTGTTTTTGGATACCTGGTAATACGGATTTTTTTTAAACAGATCTTTTAATACTTTTTCCTCGTAAGGATCTTTGTTTAGAATTCGTGTGATACCGCTATTCTTTTTAAACACATTCTTTTTTAAACTTTGCTTTAACTCCTAAACTTTTTATTCAATGGTAAGCAGGGATCCTAAAAAACCTAATCAACATTTGTTTTCATCATTTTCACAAAATAAATATTCTAATTCTATTCTATTCCTATTCCTTTTCTAACATTGTCTTTACACAAACGAAATAAAGTCACACAGTAACACAAGCATATCCCCCATATTAAAACATTTATTTATTTTCAGACGTATTTCATCCCGCCAAAAAACCAAACTCATTAACATAAACCCCGCGTTTTGCTGGAAGGGGGCTATTCCCCCACACACCCCTCTCCCCCAATGTCCAGACACAAAGGAGCCAGATTGATTAGCTGATATGACCGATAAGGGTTACCCCCTCACCCCCCTCACCACCCCTCCGACGACCTGTCAATCAGGGAAGGACAGGGGTCATAAATTACCAGCACAGAGGGTCATAAATCATCACTTTGACAGAAAGTGTATGATATAACTACTAAGGTGCACCAATATATAACCTATATTAAATGTGCAATAGGCCACCTATTAAAGTCAACACATATTAAGCTATAAGCAATTTAGTTTAGTACAATTTCTCCTGATAGTGTACAGAGGTATTTATTATCTTACACATATTGCAGGCGTATTATCTGCTGATTACCCCAAAATCGTCCTTTAATCAATCATTGCATTTACAAGTTCCAACAAATGTATATCCTTTAAACAGCAAAGGTTGACCAATTGTGTTTTTAATATGTTGCAAATTACAAAATGTGGCACGTGGTGCCAATACATTTATACGCACACACACATCGTGTGTACATTATACATTGAGTCTACCTCGGCCCATACACTCAATCATGTATCGACCTCCAACCACGACACAGAAGAGGAAGAGAACCCGCACTGACGTTCTCCTCTCAGTCCCCGCCCCTATACACGCACGTGACCCGGGCGCTGCCTCTAGCCACGCCCCCAGCTGGTAGCCCAACTCGTGTCTCAGCATGAAAAACTTGTGCAGCTCTTTTTCATTCACACGACTCCAGCTGGACATGTTTTCCACCGCTCACATACAAGGATCAGAATTTTCTCTGGCACTTCAACTGTGTGGTGTACGCGATTTGTGTCAAAACACATTTGGATAAAATTATTTTGAAATCATTTCGCTACAAAATCTTCCATATCACAACTGATTTGAAGAATAAGATTTGAAGAATAATTTTACTAAAGCAGTTTCAGTCATTATAGCCTATAATTCAATGGCTATTTGGACGCGTTGTTGGTGTTTTGTTTGTTTTTATTCGTATTAAATTGCCTACGAAAATGTGTTTTTACTGGTGTTTCTCTAAAAATATGGTGTAATAAAAGCATTTGCATATTTCTGGGATATTATTTTTATATACCGTTGTTGATGTTGTTGTTGTTTTTTTAAATACCAAATATATACTGTGTGTAGTTTCGAACAATCAAATCTTACATTTATGAGGATGGGATTAAATTGTTCTAGGTAATTTATTAGTGTATTAATGACTCAGTAAATATTCATGGGTTTAAGCACGCATGACCATCTACAAATCTAAATAACCTCAAGGAAAAACAAACTTAATGCATTACACTAATCACATTTCTTTTTACCAATTTGGATAAAATGGCATGCTATAATTGCAATGCATCTTATTTAGAAGTTTTGGTCCATTTCTCCTTCCTCCACTTCTAATACTTCTTCTTCTTCTTCTTTATTATTATTATTATTATTATTATTATTATTATTAGTAGTAGTAGTAGTAGTAGTAGTAGTAGTAGAGGTAGTAGTAGTAGTAGTAGTAGTCTTGTTGTTGTTATTGTTGTTGTTGTTGTTGTATGTACTGTTGTGTTTTAATCTGTGACACTTAACAGATTCTTCGAATGAAAATGACATATAGTTAATCAAACAACTCTATAAGATAGCCAGGGATCATGAATATGATTTTTCATGTTGCACATTTGCTTCATGAGATGTTATCTTTATTCAGTGGACTTAGCATTCCTAAATAATCGTGACAGGTGAAAAAATTGCCTTGATGTCTGTATCGCTTTGGTTCTTTCGAGCTACTTGATGAGCCTTTTCCCTCTTCTGACTCATGCACGGGTTTCCTTCCGCTCCCAGATGGTGCATGTGGCTTCCCTTTTACCCCCTCTCCCTTTTCTCTCTTTCTCGCTCTCTTTTCTCACTTCAGAAGGGGGGGCTGACAGCGGGCCAGTTGCTATTGATGGGTATTGATGACTGGCTGAGATGGTAAGGAAATTCGTTAAGAGGTGGGAAGCTTGAGGCAGTATGTTTGTCTCTCTCTCTCTCTCTCTCTCTCTCTCTCTCTCTCTCTTTACCTTCAGATGAAACCCATTCATCCTTTACCCTCTACCTCTTCTTTCATTCCCCACCCCGTGACTCTTTAAGCAGGCGGCAGCCCCCTGTTTTCCCTACCCCTAACCCCCACCCCCAGGCCCTAACCCAGCCCCCTGCTGCAATCGTCCCTAATTGCATGCATGACATTCCAGCTGGGTGGGTGGCATGAAGCCTCCCACTGCAAAAAGCCTTAGTGCTAAAACATTGGCGCTCGATAGTGGTGGAGATGCGCAGATTCACACTTAAAAACCGCAACTAGGCTACTGATACTGTCTATTTCACGCACAAGTGCACGTGCACGTGCACACGCACACACAAACGCTCAAGCGCGCGCGCGCGCGCAATTACAGACATAAACATCAGATGTGTACGCACACGCATAAGAGTACGGATAATATAACACACACACACACACGCACACAAAACATTGTCGGGTTTTTAAAATATAAATTGGGTTCTTATAAGTGTCAATTATATTTAAATAACCTTTACAACCAAATTTCTTGTATGAATGATTAAATCTCTGGAATAGTTTGTTTTTCAATAAACAATTTAACACATTTGATCAGTTTGATGACTGTAGAGAAATAAAATTAATGATTTCCACTATCATAAATAATAATAATAATTTAATAATTTATCATTAATTAGCCTATTATACTCACTTTACACAATGATTCAATTTAGCGTTGCTGGGATTTCTCTAAAATAATCACAATTAAATTCATTTTTGAGATCATTTTTAACCAATCATTATCAGTTTAATCATCTTCCCACAAAATAACAGATATAGTCACAACCTAAAAGAAAAAAAGGTGTGTATCGACGCAAAACTGATCACGGTTCTGATTTACTTGATGCCAGAGGCGTTCGATGGCCATAAATCATAAATTAGGGACCTTAGTAAACAGTTTAATGTTTAATAATGAGCAAAGAGATCAGCCCGAGTGTGAAAAGGGGGACAGAGCCTTATAAACAGCTCTGTTCTCCTCCTCAGAGCCTCACATAGCTGAGATTAGCATGGGACTTTAAGCTAGCCTATTCATAATGAGTATAGCACATAAACATTTCCATAGGGGCCTTTCCTTCTCCTACCTCCCCCTACCAACCGCTTTGATTTTCTCTCTCTCAGTCTCTCTCTCTCTCTCTCTCTCTGCCTCATACACACACACACACACACCGGGCATACCTTGAATCTCTTTTAACCTCGGCACAGGAAATGCTTCCATGAATGGAAATGTAAATAATAGAAATTCGCCATCGTTGCCAGATGTGGGTTGGGATGTCATCGACGTTTTTTTTTTCTTTCTTTCTCATTATGGTTCTCTCTCCCCTAGACCACCCCCCCGAAAGAGGAAACTAAGGGACCTCCTGCTGACCTCTGACCCGGTGAGGTCAGCATCCACAGAATTCCCAGATGTCAGAGTTCAGAGAAGCCGTTCAGAGGCTCACGTTACGTGCGGGGCTGTGTGGCGCCAGGGCGCTTCTACACACACACACACACACACGCACACACACCAAGCTTGGCCCCTACCTGCCACCCACTCCGTATCCAGACCTCTCAGTCTCCTGTCACTATCACTCCAGTCCCTGGGCTGCCATTACGCTCAAAAGCTCGCCATTTTAGTCACCCATGGAAATCACTTGGAAATCACCTGTATGGGTTTGATATTTGAAAGCCCACCTAAAAAACTTTGAATATTCACAGAAAACATAAAGACATAAGGACACAATTAAGACGATTTCAATTAGCCTTTCATAAATAAAGGTCATAAACAAACTGTAGGCAAGGCCTACTTGTCCTTAGCCTGCTTTACCCCTTCTGTACCTTTATTATTTACCTTTCACCTCTGATTTCTACCTTTAATTAGCTGTTAATGAAAAAAAAATAGTCCATAAGGTCTTTATTATTGACCTTAAATTATTTGTAAATCTCCCTAACAACAAAGACAAGTACCATACAATTTACCTTTATTTCAAAACAAGCACGCCGGAAGTGGAAAATCTGATACTTGCTGTTTAGTCATGTCACCACAATGGAAGTGATGAATCAGTTTTGCACTAGTGTCTTGTAAAAAACAAACAAAACAAAAAAAACGTGTTTGGGTAATAATTCTCTGGAAATTTAGATAGAGTGTAAGTGCCATTATCACGGTGTCTGACAAGCTCTGATTCTCCAATTTACAGAACCTATGCAAAGTGTAAAAACCCTGCATGAACATCACACGTGAATAATCACACGATTAGCTACACACGTGAAATAATGACGTGCAATTTACACCCAATTCACGTTTTGTCTCACACGTTTTCTGTTGTGTTTATTTTACATTCACGTGAATCTGCGTGATTCGTTTGTTTTTCACATGATTCAATTGTTTCATATGTGGTGACAGATGTGGTTTTCTCACGTGAATCTTTTTTTTTCTGTTCCACGTGAGCTCATGTGCAATTTCAAAGGGTGTGCCGAAATACTGAAACCTTTACATGTTTATTTTCCACATGTGATCACATATTAATCATATAATCACATGTGGTGTGAATTTTCCCCAAGAGCAAATATGTTGTCTCAGAGACAAGAACAAATTAATGTTTTATTTAATTAGCACATATAACAGATCGGGAACCCCTTCCCATATATATATATATATATATATATATATATATATATATATATATATATATATATATATATATATGTGTGTGTGTGTGTGTGTGTGTGTGTGTGTGTGTGTGTGTGTGTGTGTGTGTGTGTAATTATAGAAGCTGTTTGCAATGACAGAGCAACTAAGCATCCAAGGCTCTTTTGATTAAAATTAGCCTCCCCCACCCGCCAGTCAGCATCATGCATATCACCCCCAACCACCAACCAAGACACAACACACTACACACCACACACGCCCCCAGTAAAAACCACACACACACACACACACACACACACACACACACACACACACACACACACACACACACACACACACAGAGCCCTAATCACGTCTGAAAACGCCTTTCCACTGCCAGTGAAGCTGAAAATATCTTCATAAACAAGGTATGCACAAGACACACAGTCTGAAAGGCTGATGTTTTGTTTGTTCAAAATTAAACGTATTGTTGAGTTTAATTTTTCAAAGCGAATTGTTTGGGAAATTCACAATTCGTTTCCATACCCACACATTTCTGAAGCGATTAAAAGTACATGCAACTGATTCATTGTTAATGCTGCAGATTGTTTTTTTGTTTTTTGTTGTTGTTGTTGTTGTTGTTGTTGTTGTTGTTTGCTTTTTAGTTCCTTTTGAACCACACGGATCTTGCTGCTTTTTCACGAAATGACCCACACGCCAATTAAAATAACATTTGTGCTGTTTTTAATTAAAGTAAATGTTTTTAGTTTCACAAGTAGAACGCCACAGTTGGTGCGCGAGCAGCATTCCAAAGTGGGCGTGGCCGCGCTCGGCGTCAGACTTCCTGCCTCTGAGAGGGAAAAAAAACCCACCACACACACACACACACACATACACACACATACTATCCAACAGTGTTTATTCTGCATTTTAGTTCATTATTTCATGCTGCACCGCGTTGTCATTTAATATTTCGTTTGTCGGAGATATTTTCTTGTTTTCTGTACTTATTTTAAGCGAGAAGTTGCTTTATAAATGTAATAAATAAATAAATAAACTTCCTGACGGGAAAGAATTGAGCGGTAGGAATATTTCTCATGTGAGTTCATCCAAGTGAACTCAATCCATAATTCCTGCTAGGATATTTAGTTTACCTCATTTGGATGAAACCAGGGTTAGATATATGTCGAGTTACAATCCTGTGTAAACGCTTTAGGCTGTATGTGTATCCATTTATTTACCCAGACTAATTAATTGCACATTCATTTAGTAATTACACCGAAATGAAACGGATAATAATGTTTAATGTATAGGGCATGATCGGTTTTAACGAATTATTGCTTCTAAGTCCAAATGAAAAGACACATTTATTGCAGACTAACAAAACCAGACATATGAGGAGGAAAGCAGAAAGTTTGTGTCTTCTAAATATTTCTAAAATATCTGCAAAATCGTATTAATATACTTGTAATGAGAAATTGGATCTGAAATTGCTGAAATAATAGACTCATTTAATGCACAAGCAGCTTGGCATTTTCATTTACAGTCTACTGTTTGTGGTTTTTCAGACAACTAAATACAGGAAATAATAAGAAAATGATTGATTGTTGATTGTTGTTCTGCAAAGTGGTTAAACTGAGAACTTGGAAATGTTATTGAAAATTCAGTTGTAGTGTGGACTAAAATTATGTATATATATATATATATTTTATATATAATATTTGGCAACAAATTTTCCAAAGAAGAAAAGAAAAGTTCTAAAGTTATAATGTATACAGAGAATTGCACTAAAATCTTGTTTTAGAAATTTGTTTTATGTTTTACAAATGATTGCGAAGTTTATGTTTCTTTGTCCTTATGCCCCTTTTCAGCGACTTAAAACATTTAATTACATATCACTTCACTCTAGGTAGAATATTTAATAATAATAATAAAAAAAAACACTAAAATGACAGTGTGCTGTCAAACTATGTAACACTAGCATCCTTGGAATTTGAGAAAACACAACACCTTCAGGACATCTGGAAACACCTTATTCATGACTAAAGAGTAGTTCTCATTTTTTTCTTGTACTTAAAAAAAAATGTGTCAGGTGTAAGACCTAATACGTGTTAGTCAGTTTACTGGTGTTAAAGTTATTACCCATTACCCAAGTGTGGTAATCTGAAGTTTATGGATTTGAATGGTTTCTTCTGTAGTCTTCGAACATTAGCTCCTTCAGGCAGCGAGGATGAGGATGATGAAGAGCCTCTCTGACAGCAAAATGAAAGAAATAATGGCAGAGTCCTAAGTGATTGATTACTTCTCTTATTGATCACGTGTGATTGATTGAGTTTCACAGGGGGGAGGGGGGAGCTGTGGGCTCTGTGTGTGGCGTGTGGATGTTGTGATTGAGCAGGTTGGACTCAGTGATTTGAATATTCTTTAGCTTATATTTGCCACATTTGGGTAATTTGACAGGGAGTATTTCGAAGTGCCAAGCACATGAAAGATGTTCCTTTACCATGAGTGTGTTGTTTTCTCAACCACCACTCATGTGTTTATATACTTGCCCCTCTAGTGTGTGTGTGTGTGTGTGTGTGTGTGTGTGTGTGTGTGTGTGTGTGTGTGTGCATGTGTGTGTTAATCCCCAGGTTAGACTTCAGACGAATTCCAGGCCTTTGAGGTCTCAGTGTACATACCTCATGCATCAAAGGTCAAAGGCCAATAGCCTCAAGCAAAAGGAACACCCATGACAAGAGGACTGTTCAAATAACCCTGAAATTCCAGGTTCCCAGGTCGAAAAATGGAAAGGAGGAAAAGGATAAAGAGGAGAGGCAGTGATTGGAGAGGTGTGTCTGGTGAGGTGAGAGAGTTGGAGATGGAGGATGGATTTTTTTTTGTTTGTTTGTTTCCAATTTTAAAAAACCATCTCAGGAAGACGGAGCACATCATCAATTCTGTCCAAAAAAAGGGAGAAAAAAACAGTGAGAAACTTAGAGAGAGGAGAGAGAGAGAGAGAGAGAGAGAGAGAGAGAGAAAGGTGGTCCCTTAATGTATTATTGAAAGCACCAGGAAGTTGAGATAATCTGCTAAGTGAAATATCAGTGTGTTCTCAAAGTATCTTCACACTTTAGAATAAAAATAAAATTCTTAGACTGCTAATATTTTAGACTTGTTCTTTGACTCTTTTACTGCTGAGATGATGAAGATGTAAGCATGAGGGGGAGAGAATGAAATAATAAAGATTCCTTTATCAGAAATATCTGATTCTCTAAAAGCATGCAAAACAGAGATAAAGAAGTACAAATGTAAGTTATGCACCTGAAAACAACAAAAAGGTGTAACCTAGAATTCAGAAACATTGTCTCTTTATGAACCCTTCAAGATTCTGTGTAGAACTCTATGAAAAAGGGTTTCAGGTTGAATGAGTGTTTATAGTCATACTCTGTATTTCATTTGTATATGTTTTCAAATGTTAAAATAAGACACACACATTACTGTGCAAAAGTTTTAGGCACGCTAATGTTTTTTTATACTCATTTTGTCTTAGATGTTTATTTGATGCCTTCTACATTATTGGATTCATAACATTTAGAAAGTAACATATTAATTAATAGACTAAAAAAAAAAAACATCAGTTTGTCAGGGATTGTATCCAGAAACAGATGCAAGTGTGACAGTCAAAGTCTCCAGAAGAACTGGAGCAGGTTCTCAGTTTCCTTATAAAACTTCACAAAATGTAGGCCTATGTGAGATTACTGATACATTTTTAAAGGCAAAATTGTTATCATACTCTTTATATCAGATTTGTTTCATGTAGAGAATATTTAATTTCATAAATTTTGTTCATCTTTTGAGCACAGCTGTGGTTAAAGATACAAAACATACTCCTGCTGTTCATCCATTGATTTCGTCTTTCCTTTTAAAGTGCAAACAAATTGGAAATCAGTGTTGTATAATAAAAGATTCAGAAACAATTATATCCAGGTGTCCTATTCCTTTTTTATAATTTCCACTAAATTCCTATTCTCGAATATTATTCACTCAAAGCAATATTCTGCTCTTTTTCAACCTAATTTCTATCGACAACACACATCTGTAGTGTATGTGTAAGAACAATATAGAATAATTTGTATATATATATATATATATATATATATATATATATATATATATATATATATATATATATATATATATATATATATACCAGTCAAAAGTTTGTGGACACTCAACTGAAATGTTTCTCATGATCTTAAAAAGCTTTTGATCTGAAGGTATCTGATAAAATGTTTGGAATCAGTGTTGTAGACAAAAATGTAATCGTGCCGACGTATGCGTTTCTTTCATTAGAAAACAAAAAAATCTAATTATTGATTTTTATTATTTACAAAAAAAAAAAAATTTTTAAACGACTCAGAGGGAAATATTCCGAAAAGCAGCCAATAAGTGTCCAGCTTAGGTGGGAACTCCTGTTATAATGTTTAAAGAGCATCTCAGGGAGATTCCTTAAAAAATTGTGTGAGAAAATGCCAAGAATACATTTCTGGAAATTCTAGGCGAAAAGGATGCGTCTACTGTGAAGATGCTAAATTAAAAAATAAATTATTTTGATTTATTTTAAATATTTATATCACAAAATAATTCCCATAGTGCCATTTGTGTCACTCCAGAGTTTTGATGACTTTATTATTATTCTAAAATGGGGGGGCGGGGGTAAGTAAATAACGAATGAGTGTGTCTAAACTTTTGACCGGTAGTGTATATACATGTATGTATGTATGAATGACTTTGTTGCAAAAAAGTTGTAATATTACAGTATCATATAGATACGATGGTTAATTATTGAAAAAGGTTTTTATTCTGCGTATCTTTGAAAGGTACATGAAGTGTATAACCAAAGAACCCTTATAGAGTCACCTTAAGAAGGGTGTCACCTGAGAAAAGTAGCGTATTCAACATATAGACCATCATATTTAGAATGATGATATAAAGAAAAAATGTAATGCACTAAATGTTTCATAATTTGTTTTGTCATACTGGAATGTCGTTATACATTGAAAACATGTGCACGTTTGTGCATAGGTCTGCAGGTACACATGTGCTTACATTTGCATATATTGTGTGTGTGTGTGTGTGTGTGTGTGTGCGCTCAAGTCTCTTCACATGGAGCTGTAAGGTGCTGTGGCCTTCAAGCAGAGACAGAGGCTCCTTCACATTCTTCCACTCTTCTGTGAAATGCAGGGTCAAATGGAGTGCAGGATGTCACTAAAGAGAAAAAAAGAGAAAGATCAGAAAAAAAGCCACCCAGTGAGAGAGAGAGAGAAAGAGGGAGAGGTGGGGGAAGAGAGGATGGAAGGCTAAAACTAGTCCATCTAGTTCCTCTGTGTCAATATGGTTGTCGTTCCATTACCTCAGTGTACCAGAATATCTTATCTCTCTCTCTACCATGTCTTCTGTCTGTTCTCATTTATGTCTTTGGTCACTTTTTTCCCTTTCATGCTTTCTACATACATTTCTGATCTAACCTGAAAACACAAAAAAGGCCTATTTAGCCACTGTATTGACATTTTTTTTGTACAATGTAGCCTTGTAGAAAAGTCACATAAACTTCACGTTAATAATCATGTTCCACATGTGCAGTTTCAGAGCATAAATCTTTTTCACGTGATCAATTAAAAAATCGCATGTGACAAATGTGTGATTGTTCTGAAAGATATCATTTAAAAAAGTGATTTCTTCTTATTTATTTATTTTTGGCTTAGTAGTGTATTAGTTTTCTTTTAAATGAAACAGTCAGGAAAGGAGGAGATGAGAGAAAGCAAGAGAGTATAAAATCTGAGAGGGGAGAAAAGAGAGAGAGAGAGAAAATAGACAGAAGAGATAAAGAAACTAAGAACAAATGAGAGAATTAACCTAAACGTCTAAAAAGAATGTGCATGAACAACAAATGAAAGAAAAATGGTCAGATTCATACAGATGAAGCTGTAAGTGCAAACACTATCACTACCTTTAAACGCGACTGTATCCTTCCTCTGAGACATGCACATTTTTAAGAGAAGTGAAGAGAAAAATGAGAAGAGAAGAGAAAGGGAGAAAATGGGAGAATCGAAGAGCAGAGAAGACAAGGGGAGAAAAGAAGAGGAGAAAATGAGAAGAGAAGAGAAGAGAAGAGAAAAGAGGACGGAAGAGGAGAAAGGGGAGAAGAAAAGAAAGGAGAAGAGAAGAATTGAAGTGCAAACACTATCACTACCTTTAACCACAAACTTATCCTTCATCTGCGTCATGCACACCTTCAAGTGAAGAGAAGAGAAGAATAAAAATGAGAAGAGAAGACAAGGAGAGAAGACAAGACAAGATATGAGAAGCCAAAATGAGAAGAGAAAGGGGGAAAGGGAGAAGAGATGAGAAGGGAAAGAGGAGAAAAGAGGAGAAGAGAAGTGAAGAGAAGAAAAGAAAAAATGAGATGGGAAGAGAAGACGATGCAAGACAAGAGAAGAAAAAATGAGAAGAGAAAAGAAGAGAAGACAAAAATAAAAAGAAAAGAGAAGAAATTAAGAGAGAAAAACAGAGAAGAGACTAAATGAGAATAGAAGAGAAGAGAGGAGTGATCAAGAGAATCAAGGAATGGGTGGGTGTGTTTGAGAGAGAGAGAGAGAGAGAGAGAGAGAGAGAATGTCCCCCCTCATTCGCTGTTCTTTCTTATCTCTTCTTTTTTTAAAAACAAAGATACCACACACAATCCCTCACTCTGCTTTAACACCAGCTCCATACAGAAAGGCAGAAATGTATACAGTATGGGTTCCTGCACATCTCTCTCCTGCTTTTCCTCTCCATCTGTGGTTTTGTGAGGAGCGGAGCTGCTCTGTGATTACGCTTCACTCGTGCTGTGCTGTGTGATGTGGCGTGGATCAACGTGGAATACTGATGAACTGTAGGCTGTAGATCAGCCAGTTACACCAACCATGACTCATCACATTACCCTACAACCACCACACACACACACACACACACACACACACACATCAATACAGATGCAGCAATGGGCATTTAATTGATCATTTAATTGACCATTCATATGTTAACTTATTCGATAATCTGCTAAATGTTTCAGAAAAATAGCATGCCAGAATTTTCCTGTGCATTTACATTTACATTTACATTCACATCTTATTCCATTTTCTTATACATCAATGTTGTTGTTTTTTATAAGCACAACAAAATCTTTCAATCTTTTTTTATCTTTAATTTGAACTGAATAATAATTTTAATGTAATTAAAGTAAACTTCCCGTTCTTTAGTCCTTTAGTCTTATATTAAAACAAAAAACAAACAAACAAACAAAAAAACAATGTACAATTTGTGAGTTTTTCTACATTTTTTTTTTGTACATCTTTTCTCTCATGTCACAGGGAAAAGTTGTCCATAGTGGTATACACATACATTAGAGACACAGGAAATAGAGAGTGACATCAAAATACTAGATTATTCGTCTGATAATGACGTCTGCTATAGGATGATGTGAGTAATACTTCAGGACATAAAGTAGCTTAACTGTTGTACTTCCAGTCATGCGAAAAAAATAAGTACACCCCATGGAAATTGTTGACTTTTTTGACATATTTGGACAAGCAAACATTTGATCCTCTTTGAAACAGTGCTTATTTATGAAGGTGATACACTCTATCAAATGACACATAAAATGGACATTTTGTAGTCATTTTCACAATATAAATGAACAAAAAATCCAATCAGTCACGTGGAAAAAATAAGTACACCCCAACATTTATCACACCTTCAAGTCCATAAAATAGAATCAGGGGACGTATTAAAGAAACGTTCTAGCTTAAGTCTTATGTTAAGATCTGATAAGTTAAATTAGGAGTTTTCACAAATTCGTATTGCAGAAGCAAACCTTAACTTGATTTAGGATTCTTATCTTATCTTACAAAATCTTAGCTTATTTCTAGTTAAGAAATCTTAAACTTCTCCATCAAGTTTGATAAGCAACTCTCAGGTCTGTTACTAAGCAACCAACTACAACCAACAACTGCGAAGTAAACTTTCGATTAAAATAAAGTATGTTGAGTAGTAAAATCCCGTGATGGTTCCTTGGCTTCTGTAATGTTGCTTGCAATTCTTGAGCTAAGCGCATTATCACATTTCACGGATTTTCATTATTAACAGTGTTTTGTTGTCAAAGCAGAGAAAATTATAGTCTTTCCACCATCAAACTTCACAGTTCTTCATCTTATATCATTAATAGACGTAACACCATTCTCTGACATGGCTGTAGTGATGTGACTGTTAATGCTGGCTTCTGACACCAGTGGGATTGTCCTAAAGTTAAGACACTTTTTAGATTTTTTTTTCCGTCATGTTAGGATGCTTCTGTAATACCCTTTTCCTATCTGTAGTTACGATAAGATAATGCACTTAGGAAATGTTATTCTGTAATAGCTTTTGTCCTAAATGAGGTCTTAACTGAAAATGCCATGGTTACCAAACAGATAAGATAGGATTCTAAAGTTAGGATCTTTCTGTAATACACCCCCAGGTGTTCAAGATTGGGTGCCAGTGATTAGGGATTGCAGGTGGAACCTGTCTTATTTATACCCCTCCCTATCAAGTGTCTAGTGTTCCCTTTGCTATTGAAGTGTGTGGTGTCATCATGCCAAGATCTAAAGAGTTCTGTAAGCCCTTCAGAAAAACATTGCAGATGACTATGAGTCTAGCAAGAGATTTCAAAAGATCTCCAAATTATTTGAAATACATCATTCCGCTGTAAGGAAAATAATCTACAAAGAGCAGACCGTCTGATACAAAATGAAGTCTTCAAGAACCACAAACATTCATCACAGGAACTGTTAGTAAGTCTTGTTTAAGTTAGTAAGTGCATGTTTCTACAATCAGAAAGAGATTTGACCTGCATGGGAAATTTGACCTGCATTAGACAAATTTGACCTGCATGGGAGGTGTGCCAGGAAAAAGCCTTTGCAAGACCACAGTTTGCCAATGAGCATTTAGGCAAAGACTATGACATTTGGAATAACGTGCTCTGGACAGATGAATCAAAGATAGAGTTGTTTGCCCACATTAACAGAAGACATGTTTGCCACAGACCAAAGACAGCTTTTCAGGAGAAGCACCTCATACTAACTGGGATACTAGTGGAAATGTTATGTGTACAGTGCCATACATTATCTGTCCTTACGCTCTGCTCATATCATATTCATATAACCTGGAACTCAAATAGACATTTATGCACCTTGTTTTCCTGCTCAGCATATATTTCCACATATTTTCCTGTCTGAGTCCCTTCAATGAAGATAAAATACAACAGTCCACTCACTGTAGATACAAAATCACAACATTGCTGTCTTCTTTTACTGATGTTCAGTTACGTAGTGACAAACCGCTCCAAGTGGAGAATTATTCGGGGCTAAAGAAAAAATCTTCAGTGCTAAAGCCCCTAATGCCCAGGCCAGGTTATGCTCCTGCTTCTGACTAGTAAAAACCAAACAAACCACCTATTCATCTCCAAAACCTGGGATTGGTCTTCTCAACCCCGAATTCAGCAAGTGACTGAACTCAAATCAACATGGCTGCTCACAGCATCAACAATAAACAAAGTAGCATCTCTTACCTTTAAATGAGTGATAGTGTATATATTATGTAATGTTTGCTTTAGAATGTACATTTTTGTCCAAACACTACCACTACCGCTCATCACAAATGTCTAATGTACAATTTTAAGCCTGTTAACCTGTAATATATTTCATACCGTTCATCTGTACATAAATCTTAGTCTGTAAATATATTGGAGACCTATTGATATGCACAACCCCAGATTCAAAAACATTGGGACACTGAGTAAAATATAAATAAATGTAAATAAAAACAGAATGCAATGATTTGCAAATCTCATGAACCCATATGTTATTCACAATAGAACACAGAAAACATATCAAACGTTGATATGTTTTTATATGTTTTAGAATTTGATGGCCATAACATGTCTCAAAAAAATTGGGACAGGGGCAATAAATGGCTGGAGAAGTAAGTCTTACCAAAAAGAAACAGCTGTAGATTAATTGGTTAATTAGATTTGCAAATCATTGCATTCCGTTTTTATTTACATTTTGCACAGCATCCCAACTTTCTTTGAATTGGATTTGTATATTTTTATTCCTTTTAATATGTGGTGTATTGTGAGTTTATTGTGAACTGTTATGTTAAGTCTTAAGTCTTCCATTTTGCTCTTGGGTTGTGGCACCAAATGTCCCCTTGGGGAGCAATAAAGTACTCTCTCTCTCTCTCTCTCTCTCTATCTAAATCTGCAACACTGTCTATACAGCTGCCGCTTTGATGAGGAAGATACACATCACTCCTCACAGGTAGCTAGCTTGTTGCTAACAAAAGTTGAACATGGAGGCATCCATGTCTGTGTTTTTCCAGCTTCGTAGCTCAAATGCACTGAGGTATAAAATGACATCTGACTTCCCACTCCTCAGTGAAGTCGAATGCAGCATCAGGCTGTATAACTACATCTTACAGCTAGGTTTAAGTCCAGCCAATTAACAGGTGCGCTGCACTATGATTGGTCTGCTTCACTCTGAAAGTGCAGCTATTTTATATAGAATATGCAGCTATTTTAGCCAATCCAGTTTTTAGTACTTCAGAGCAATAATTACCAATAATTGACATTCTGCAGTAAGTAATGGAGTGAAAACAGAATGGTTGTAAGTGCAGTAACAAGTTCCATATACTTTGTTACTCTCCACAAATGATCAGAATCGTATGACTTCATGGAAGTCACATCAACTTGTAAAACAGAATGCGAAAGATTTTGTAAATAATACATTTCACTTGCTTTAGAAAAAAGCTCGAAATCCTATTGGTTCCTATTATAAAAATTATAATTAGATATAATTGTAATATAATAATAATTATTATTATCTTCATTTTATAGTATGTTTCAGGCATTCAGAGACAGTTCAATAAGCTTTTTCGACACATGTCCATGAAGATACATTATGAAGAGCTTAGATGAAATGTAATTAAAATCTAAATTAATTTAAATTGTAAATAACTCTTATGATGTGTACAGAACATAACAGGACCAAAGGTTAACAGTAAAGGATTTTTTTTTACATTATGTTTTATTACATTAAAGTGCAGTACATTGGCCGTTTTGTGGTCTGTATTTATTGTTTGTCTAATTTGATCAATTGCATCATAAATAGTTCTAACACGATGGACACAATTTACAAATCACCTCAATTATTAAAGAGATATATAGAAGAATGCTGAATGTTTAGTCAGTGAGTTTGAAACCTATTCATTTTTTTCTGTTCATTATCTTGAGGATTTCACAAAGTCCCAGTATGCGGTCTGATAATAATGAATTTATGAGAAAACACTGGAAATATCAAAATTGTAAAAAAAAAAAAAAAAAAAAAAAAAATGCATCTGTGTTGATCCAGTTTCACTGAACATCTCTGAAATCCCAGAAGCTTAGAAACAAAATTTGGTACATTTCATTTGACCACAACCTACAAATTTTATACTTTATATTTTTGTTTTATCGATGTAAACTGTGAAAACTGTGATGTGACAATAAATCTGAAGTAAATGTTTATAAGAAAGGTTGCACATGATGAAGCAAGGAAAAAACTGAACATTTTCATTAATCATAAAGCGTAACTAAAACGGCTAGAAATAGAAATGACTGCTGTATCTAGACTGTTAAAAACAAAAGCACATGAAAAGGTTATTTAGACTGATACCATAGAAGAACAATTTCCTGAATAAACTTTTAACTGATAGATCATTAATCATTCTGATGTGGACACAGAGAGCAAAAATAAATATTTTCATTATGTGGAAGAAGCTTTGTTTTGGAAAGATTATCATTCAATTTAATGTCAATAAAAGTTGTTAAATAATTGTGGACTGGAAGTTTCTTTAAGGAATACAACATTTATATTATTTATTTATTTATTTATTTAACAAAGCCAGACAATGCTCCTCCATGGTATTGCTTTAAAGAACCCTCATTGACACTTCATTTTAAAAACTAAGTATTAGTAAAAGTATTTTTGAAGGGATGCAAATGGGACACATGGAGACTGACTTTGAAAAAGGAAATTGCCAGAAATTTGGGACACACCCCAGGACTTGATAGTAACAGATAATTGAGATAACCTGTAAACTGTCCTCTAAAGGTGACAGTTCATGGTGACACTGACAGAAATTCTTAATAAGCTTTCAACAAAAGGTTTTAGTGACGCAAAATGGTTCTTTCATGACTTTGCTCTATAGAATTGTTTTATTTTTAACAGTGTGTTTCATAAGAGACGTTTTGTTTTATATTTTGGGTTTTCTCTTCTCTTTTCTCGTTTTTGTCTTCTTCTCTTTTCTCTTCTCTTCTCTATTTTGTCTTCTCTATTCTTCTCCCCTTCTATTCTCTTCTCACATTTTCTTTGCTACGCTTTTCTATTGTTCTCTTATTTTCTTTTCTTCCCTTGTCTTATCTTCTCCCCTGCTCTTCTCTCCGCTTATTTTCTTTTCTCTTCTCAATTTTACCTTTCTTTTCTTTTTTCTTTTCTTTTCTTATCTTATCTTCTTCTGGTGCTAGAAAAGCGCATGTTAACTCAGATCAATATTCTATCCATTTTAGTTTTACTTACAACAAGGTATCAGACCCCTCCAAAAAAAAAAAAAAACCCACATTTAAAAGCCAGTGTAGCAGTTGATGGTAGTACTGACTAAGGAACTCGTTGTATTTCTAAGCCCCCCCTTGATTTCAAGCTGTTGTTTGAACGGTTAAGGTTTGCTTTGGCGCTCTGTTCTTAATTTGTTGTGATTTGCTGCCACTTGGCGGTTATATGGTGTAACGCCACTTTTACAATCCAATCCAAATAATCCAAGAGCTATTACAAAAAGTCGACAATGATAGAAGTCCTGAAAGAATTTTAAACAAAATGACCAGAAAGAAGTACTTAAATTAAAGCAAGTCCCCCCCACACACACAATTTAGAGCAGATTGTAGTTTTAGACAATACATCTTAATAAAATATACCAGATTTAAAAAATGACCTAAAATACCTGCGTTTTGACATAATTTAAAATATAATTTAACAATAATCAATAAACCTGGGCGCACGGTGGCTTAGTGGTTAGCACTTTCGCCTCACACCTCCAGGGTCCTGTGTATAAGTTTGCAAATCTCCTCATGTCTGTGTGATTTTCCTCAGGGTTCTCAGGTTTCCTCACACTGAACAAAAATATGGATTTAGGTAAGTGTGTGTGTGTGTGTGTGTGTGTGTGTGTGTGTGTGTGTGCGTGCGTGCGCGTGCATGATACCCTGCGTTGAATGGGAATCCCACCCAGGGTGAATTCCCCCACCCATCAGGTCCCTGTGATAGACTCCAGGATGTTGAATGAATAAATGGAAAAATAGCCTAATACTCAGTTCATATCAGATTAATTCTGTCATCATTAAAGTAACAAAGAGCTAAGCTCAAACTCCGATATGGAAAACAACATGGAACAAAACATCCAAACTATGCATCAGCCTGGTGAACAGGAAACATACTGATGGACGATCCTCAAGGTAACTTTAAAAGGCCACCAGCTTCCGCTGTTTTCTCAACGTCCCTTCGAGATATCTGAAACCATATATTAACGTGCACAACACACACACACACACACACACACACACACACACACACACACACACACACATATTTGTATATATGTACATGTGTATTTATGTATAAATAAATAAATATATATATATATGTATATATATATGTAATATATATATATATATATATATATACATATATATATATATATATATATATATATATATATATATATATATATATATATATGTGTTGTGTGTGTGTGTGTGTGTGTGTGTGTGTAAATGTAAATATATTATACTTGTAAGTACTGTTGTTTTTAAACACTTTTCTAAGCACAAAGATTTTACTGAGTTGAACTTTTTGTGCAATAAATAGGATTCAAAATTATTGACACCTTTAAGACTGAATTTGAGGCTGATTTTATAGTTCTTCTTCTTCTTCTTCTTTTTCTTCTTCTTCTTTCCATAAAGCTGTATGATGCATAGCACGAGAGGTTTGTTTACAGAGCAAAATATCTCTGTAGCCCTAAACTACACAGATATATGTGAATTTGTAGGATGGGAAAAAGAAACTAAGTATAAAATCATGTTTCGATTACACCAGATCAGCTGTAGTTATACCAGGGACCAGTTATAGACGGATGTGCCTGAAAACGTCTCAATTAAACACCAATGTAATACTATGATTATCGAATATTATCTGCTTCAAAGCAGAAAGGTCTATGCTTGGATTTTGAAAAGTGGGAAAAAGGTATCTGCATTTATAATAACTTTGATTACGTCAGGTAGTTGAAAGGACTTTTATTTTGTCGAATTGTGACCCGGAAGTAAAAAGGTGTCCTCACAGACGGTTAAAAAAAAAATGCTGCTCGATTTTTAAATATAATTTACACTAAAAAGGTTCAAGATATATTTTCTGTGGCGTAAACTGAGGTTCGTTTATTTCTTTTCGAGGCAGAATTAATCGCGGTTGAATGTATTTGGGTGAGAAATTCAGATCTTAGCTGTTAACTAGTGCAGAGATGAAGACAGTGCTGATGGTGGCTGAAAAGCCCTCTCTGGCTCAGTCCATCGCCAAAATCCTCTCTAAAGGTGAGTGAGAACATCTAAAAAACACATAAATAAACAATAACAACTGTTAAATTAACTATCTTACAGGTTATTTAATTGTTTACATTTCCAGCTAAGCTTTTGCTGCTTCTAGAACAATAAAATTAACATGTAATGTCAAGTACAAAGAAAAATGAAGTCGTTTTCGACAACTTTTATGTCGATATAACAAGAAAATGAAGTCATCACGATAAAACAAGAGTTGTTATGTTGATATCACGAGAAAACAAGAAAGAAAAAAGTAATAAAGCATTGCTTCTTAGGTCTTCCGTAGACATGAGTTAATACATGCTGAAAATATGTCTAGAAGTCGCCAGATAAAGTGATGTACCACTTTCATTAAATCTTTACGATCATGTGCACACCGAAACATGGTGCATGGAGAAGGAATACATTGAGAATAGAATAGTGTTTTAGAAAATAGAAAATTCTACATTATATCTCGCACTATATGCACAAACGTATGGGAACACCTGACCTTCATGCTGTATATGTGCTGGTGTACATCCTATTCCAATACCATTGGCATTAATGAGGAGTTGGACTACACTTATTGCTGTAACGGCCTCCACACTGTGGCTGAATGGGATGTGTGTCATTAGTGAGGCTGGGTGAGAAGGCCGCGGAGGTCAAGTTCATCCCAGAGGAGTTCAGAGGGGTTGAGGTCATGGCTCTGTGTAGGACACTCAAGGTCTTGTACACCAACCTTGGAAACCATGTCTTCTTGGAGCTCGCTTTGTGCACAGGAGCATTGTCATGTTGGAGCAGGTTTGCACCTCTTGGTTCCAGTGAAGGGAAATTGTAATGCTACAGCATCTAAAGACATCCTATACAATTGTGTGCTTCCAACTTTGCCACAGGCTTGTGGCACAAGAGAAAAGGGCGGTTACTCTTTCGTCCAGAGATCGTGAGTTTGAATGTTGACGATGCCACAAGACGGCAAAATTGGGCATCCTCTCTCTTCACTGTCAATCACAGTGACACTAGCCAATCGTATAATCCATATCTGTGAGCTTATTTATGTGGAAGAGTGTAGATGGCGCTTTCCTCTGTGTGTTACTCTGCCTTGTGATGCAGCTTTTTCGAAAAAGATAAGGCTCACTGGGTATCTCAGAGGAGGCGGCGCATGTTGACCCTCCCTGCCCTTGTAACCTTCATCCTCCCTTGTAGTTGTTGTAGAGCTGGAAGATGGGTGGGAATTAGTTAAGACCAAATTAGGAAGAAATGGGAAATGTATGAAATACTGGCTTTATAACATTGAACTTTATAACATACAGTCACAATCAAAATGATTCAACCCCCCACTGCAAATCAGGTTTATTGTCAAAATTTACAGACTGTTTGCAATGAACAATTGAAATAGTTCAACACAACAAATGCTTGAGGTGGTTCCCCCAAATTCATCTGAAAATGCAACTTATAATGTCTTCTCCAGTTTCAAAATGATTAAACCCCCTGAATTAAATCCCTTACAACAGCACAAATATGCAAAACGGGTGTTGTCTCAAGCATGCCTGATACAACTAATCAAGGGCTTCATTATTTGTACCAGGTGTGTTTGAGCTGGAACACATGGAAGAGCTGAACAGGCTAGGGGTAGAAAATGTATGAAATACCTGGACTATAAAAAGGAAGCAATCAATGGCTGCAGATAGATTTCTGAGAAGGCAGGTTGTGGAAAAACCCCTCGAGTGACTGCAAAAGACCTGCAGCAAGACCTGGTGGTAACAGGCACTGAGGTTTCAGTGAGCACAGTAGAGTGCGTACTAAACGCAGAAGGTTTCTATGCCAGAATTTCAAGACGTTTACCACTACTGACCCAAAAGCACAAGAAAAGTTACTCAAAATCATATAAATAAGCCACAGAAGGTTTGGGATTCTGTTCTGTGGAGCGATGAAACAAAACTGGAACTTTTCAGCACAATAGATCAGCGGTATGTCTGGAGGAAGAAGAATGAAGAAAGAACACTCTGTCAAGCATGGTGGTGGCTCTATGATGCTCTGGGGCTGCTTTGCATCCTCTGGCTCTGGAAACCTGCAAAGTGTGGAAGGCGACATGGATTCATTGAAGTATCAGGAAATCCTAGGAGAAAACGTCATGCCGTCTGTGAGAAAGCTGAAGCTTGGGCATCAATGGACCATCCAACAGATCAATGATCCCAAGCATACCTCAAATTCCACCAAGGCTTGATTGCAGAAGATGTCCTGGAAGATTCTACAGGATCATCACAGTCACCTGACTTAAACCCCATCGAAAATCTCTGGTGGGATTTGAAGAGGGCGGTTGCAGCACGCAAACCCAAGAATATTACTGAGTTGGATGCCATTGCTCATGACGAACGGGATAAGATTCTTCAGGAACACCGCCAGAAGCGAGTAGAAAATATGTTTGTCATGAAGGATATTCAATTAATGGATCTTGTATAGTAGCACTACTTGTATTGTTCCCTGCTTGATATATCGCTTTGCTTATTTGTAAGTCGCTTTGGATAAAAGCTTCTGCTAAGTGAATAAATGTAAATGTAAATGAAGGGGTTGAATAATTTTGAAACTTGAGAAATCATTATAAGTTGCCTTTTCTGATAAATTTGGGGAAACCACTTGAAACATTCGTTGTGTTGAACCATTTCAACATGAACCAAATCACATTTTGACAATTTTTTTTGTAAATTTTGATTGCGACTGTATGTCTAATGACATGTCGACTGCCGTCTTCCTCTTTTCTTTTTCTTTGTTTTTTTTTAAGATGCCAATAATGCAAGTCTGAATTAATAATAACCAAAAAAATGATATAATGCAGATTAATATAACGTTTATCATGAAATTCGCAGGAGTTTCGCAAAACTTTCTTAAAAAAAAAAGCGCTTTTGAAGTAATTTGATTACATAAAATGTAGAAGCTATAAAAGAAAATTAGACCAATGATTCATTTGAATTTTTAATGCTTTATTGTCCATTAACTTTGTCAAGTTTTCAGGATATCACTGACACTACATGAGCGTTATTGATGGTGCATTTAAAATAAATAGGACAACTTCTGTTTCTGCACACAGCTGAGTTTAACCAGTAAGTTGCTTTATAATAATAAAATAATAACAGGCGATGTTTAGATCCGTCGTGCTGCTGCACAGATACAGGCGATGGTAACAGACTCGAACTCCATGGAGTGGTGCAGGCATCCCGGGTTTCTCCTGAGCACGGGTATTTTGATGGAGATTGGGATGCTCTCCACACTGAGGCTGCTGTCCACACCATTACACGTGTGCTTCGAAAGGCACACGGCTTCGTGAATGACCTGCGGCACGCGCTCCAGATCGATTCTCTCGCTGCAGATAAGAGAAAGGCAGAACGTCAAGCTGATGAGTTGGAAATGTCCGTGAGTTACTTGAGGGTTGCATGGGCACGTGTGACAAAATTATATCAAATCATATATCAATAGATACCTGCGGGAGCTGCGCAAATTGTGGGGTTCAATATAGCAAAAAATGTTAGGTTTTTAAAAAGAGGCTTGTGGTAAAATCATGAAAATATGAAAGAAATTACAAAGGCAATCTGACGAGAAGATTATGCTCTTCTTGTTCTTCTTTCAAATCCTGAATTTTATTTCCTTAAGCAACAGATTGCTGAACACATATTGCAGGCACTTGTCTGTCATCAATCAAACAAGATTCAATACTAAAATCATAAACTAGCCTTAAATAAGAATTGTCTAACCTGCTTCCGGTGTGTTTGGAGCCAGATTTAAAATGTAGATCTCCTGCAAGTCCCTGAGCACTGGATTGACCGTGTCATTAAAGGGGAAACGACATGCATGATAATCTAAGCTTAATATTATTTCTTTTGGAGTGAAATTCTGCATTCATTTCGTTAGTTTAAAGCTACCTTCTTTAATCTATTTCCACTTTGGCAAACAACTTTTCTCTCACCATTGTGACTGCGCTTGCGATGTCCCTCCCTCTGTGACACGAGAGAGGGACACAACCACTAACTATTCACAAGAATAACTTAAATACCAGAATCACTAATGAAATCAGGAATGTTTTAATCATTATATAATGTGCTTCAGGGTGCAGTTTTCCTCTAACCAAACATGATCAGCAGTACTCACACGTAGGTCCATGCTGCCAGGCTGCGTTCGTTGATGCGACTGGGTAGGTTGGTAACTTGAGTGTAGTAATCCGTCAGACTGGGTATGCAGGCGGGAGATATTGCCTCATCCACTACACAACCCACGGTGGGGCTGCACAAACTCTGTGCCAACATCAGAGTCAGAGTGAGGAGACTCAAGAGCTGCGAGAGAGAGGGGGAGAGAGCGAGAGAGGAATACTACTACTACTACTACTACTAACCCTTTCATGTATAAATTATTTATAAGCATATCCAGGTTTACGTGTTTTGAATGAGTAAAATGGAACATTATAAAACATTGTGTATATATATATATATATACATATAAACTTTTATATATATATATATATATATATATATATATATATATATATATATATATATTAGTTTTATTCAAAGTTTTTTATATTATGAAAGATTAATTTCTCAAAATTCTATATGATAAGGCATGTTAAAGAACTAATATATCATAATAATCAAATAAAAAATGATTTTATCACAAAAACAACAACCCCAGAACCATTAATCCGGAGTTCAAAACACAAATCGAGCATTTTTAATGTTTGGTTTGCCTGTGAATATGTCTGTCCCAGTGAGAGAAGGGTTGACGTTGTCTTCTGTAATATTGAAACGTTTTTTTACACAACTGTATGAATTGTTCTACGTCGTACTGTATCCTATCGCATCTTTCATCCGTTGAATTATCGTTTGTCTCGTAGGTCATTTATACCCCCGATTATGCATTAAATGGAATTTGCCCTCCATGTTAAACTGCCGTTGTAGCTTTCCTATTGTGCAGAAAGTACAGTGGGTCCATCCCGAACTTTAAACGTCCATTCTAGAGGAAAGCAGAGTTCACCGAGACACTCACTCACCTGTTGCATAATGTTCTGTAGTGGAGACGTGGGGAAGCTGCTGCCGAGCGCTGAGATGCAGTCAGTCTGCAAAATGAGAAGCGGCGGGTTGAAGCTGATGCTGTTTCCTTCCTATTTATGTCGTCTGTCCTGAATAGGGTCCACCTGAGGACCTGAGGTAACCCATGGTTTAAGAAGAAAAAAAAAAAAAGGGAGCACATCTTATCCCTCATTATGTTCCCTAATATGCAAATGAGAAGCTCGTCCTTGAGTGAGACACGACAGCAGAACGTTTAACCAGTAGCCACTAGTCAGCGTCATCCACGTCTTTGAGTTTAGATTGTTGGAGTGAGCGAGTGATCGGGAAGGGGATGGTGGAGGTTAAATATTGTATGAATGGCTAGAGAGGAGGTACAATCTGTTTGTACTCATTCACCCATTTGTTCACTGGTTCGCTACGAGTCAGGATGGTGGGAAATGGAAGCATATCTGGCTCCACGTGTGGTCTTTTCACTGTGCTGAGCATATTATTTAAACAGAATTTGGGGCTGTTTCAGGACCGGTGTCTTGAGATGACCCCAAGCCTCCCGCTTACCTTAAAATATACTGATATATTCTGATATTTTCTCTATATAGCAATTCTCCATGTGTAGTTATGGGTAAAATTTTAATAGTAATAGTTTAAAAAAGGATAAAACATTATAATTAAAAAAAAATTTAATCTTCTACTGTTTTGGGGCTTTTTTCCCTATTTTTGGGTGGGGGAATCCTAGAAAATATGTATTTTTGAACCAAATATAGCAATATATATTATTTAAGAAAACGTCACTTATTAATTTTTTTTTAAAGAAAGCAGAAAAACTAAGTTTTTAATATTAAGTTGTTTAATTGAGTCTGAACAAAAATATTTTTTTCTTCAATTCCTTTTTTTTTATGTTGAAAGTTAGTAAAGATATACTGGATGCATTCTGCATTGACTAGACTAGATCACAACAGAAATCAGAATAATGAATAGGTTAAAGTGATGTTCTGAAGTAATTTGGAGGTGCTTCACAGCTTATATTTTTTTTATAAATTATATATATTTTTAACTTAATTTGACTTGGGCTCATCTCAGGTGTTTTGAGATGACCCTAAGCATCCCATTTGCCTTAAAATATACCGAAAAACGGTTTATAATTTGAAAAGTTTGAATTAAAATGTTGAAATATAAATACTGATTTGAGAGTGATTTGAAAATAATGTAATTTTTTTTTTCGCTTTTTGTTGTAGAAACGCTGTATATTTGTAACGCTCTCTGTGTTTAACAGGCAGCTGTTCTAGCCGTAAAGGTCTGAACGAGATGCTCGTCATTGTACAGGATCTTCAGTGGATTCAAATTTTCAATTGAAAAAAAAAAAAATAAAAAAAAAAAATTTTGATTTTTAATAAATTCGCAACAATTTCTATAAATTTGTTTTGTCATTATAGATAAGTGTTTACCCAGTGCAGTTTAGATAAAATAACTAGACTCGAGGTTCACTATTACTGTTTATGGCTATTAAAAATTATATTTAATATAGTTATGTTCTACTTCTTTTGTCGTTATATATTGAAACTCTTTGTGTGTGCGTTCTTTATAATAGGGAAATACAATAACTGGGATAAAGTGGATCCTGCCGAGCTCTTCAGTAAAGCACCGACTGAGAAGAAAGAAGCCAACCCTAAACTCAGCATGGTCAAATTTCTACAGGTACCTCTTCCTTTTCTTCCCCTATAAAAGCCTAATATGAAACCCAAATAAATAAATTGAATTGCAAACGGAATATCTAATCTTTAACATTATTTAAACAAGGTTCAGATGATCACTTTTCCCCTGCTTTTCAGTGTATACAGTGTGTGAAAAAGTGTTTGCCCCTTCCTCATTTCCTGTTCCTTTGCATGTTTGTCACACTTAAGTGTTTGGAACATCAAACCAATTTAAACAATAGTCAAGGACAACACAAGTAAACACAAAATGCAATTTGTAAATGAAGGTGTTTATTATTAAAGGTGAAAAAAATCCAAACCATCATGCGCCCTGTGTGATGAAAAGTGATTGCCCCTAAACCTAATAACTGGTTGGGCCACCCTTAGCAGCAACAACTGCAACCAAGCGTTTGCGATACACGTGCAATGAGGCTTTACAGCGTCCTGGAGAATTTTGGCCCACTCATCTTTGCAGAATTGTCCTAATTCAGTTACATTAGAGGGTTTTCGAGCATGAACGGCCTTTTTAGGTCTACCACAACATCTCAATAGGATTCAGGTCAGGACTTTGGCTAGGCCCCCCAAAGTCTTCATTTTGTTTTTCTTCAGCCATTCGGTGGTGGACTTGCTGGTGTGTTTAGGATCATTGTCCTGCTGCAGACCCAAGTTCGTTTCAGCTTGAGTACACGAACAGATGGTCGGATATTCTCCTTCAGGATCTCTTGGTAGACAGCAGAATTCATAGTTCCTTTTATCACGGCAAGTCTTCCAGGTCCTGAAGCACAAACACCCCAGACCATCACACTACCACCACCATATTTTACTGTTGGTATAATGTTCTTTTTATGAAATGCAGTGTTCCTTCTACCCAGATATACTTGGACACACACCTTCCAAAGAGTTCCACTTTTGTCTCATCGGTCACAGAATGTTGTCCCAAAAGTCTTGGGGATCATCAAGATGTGTTGTGGAGAAATTGAGACGAGCTTGGTGTTCTTTTTGCTCAGCAGTGGTTTTCTCTTGGAACTCTGCCATCAGGCCATTTTGCCCAGTCTTTCCTGATGGTGGAGGCATGAACGTGACTACCTTAGCTGGGAAGTGAGGGCCTGCAGTTCTTTGACGTTGTTGTGGGGTCTTTGTGACCTCTTGGATGAGTGGCTGGCTCTTGGGGTAATTTTGGTGGACAGCCACTCTGGGAAGGTTCACCACTGTTCCATGTCTTCGCCATTTGTGGAATGGCCCACTGTGGTTCGCTGGATTCCCAAAGCTTTGGAAATGGCTTTATAACCCTTTCCAGACTGATAGATCTCAATTACTTTCTTTCTCAATTGTTCCTGAATTTCTTTGGGTCTCGGCATGATGTGTAGCTTTTAGGATCTTCTGGTGGACCTTACTGTGTCAAGCAGCTCCTATTTAAGTGATGCCTTGATTGTGAACAGGTGTGGCAATAATCAGGCCTGGGTGTGGCTAGAGAAATTGAACTCAGGTGTGGACAACCACAGTTATAGTAAATTTTTAACAGGGGGCAATCACTTTTTCACACAGGGCCATGATGGTTTGGATTTTTTCACCTTTAATAATAAACACCTTCATTTACAAATTGCATTTTGTGTTTACTTGTGTTGTCCTTGACTATTGTTTAAATTGGTTTGATGTTCCGAAACACTTAAGTGTGACAAACATGCAAAGGAACAGGAAATGAGGAAGGGGGCAAACACTTTTTCACACCACTGTATATACTGAACCCCCCCACTAATATTTTGTGTTGATTTTGATGTATGTTTTGGATCATTGTCCAGCTGGCAGATCCAAACACGGCCCATTTTAAGCTTTCTGGCAAAGGCAGTCAGGGTTTCATTTAATATCTGTTAATATATGATAGAGAACAGGATACCATGTATCATAACAAAATGTCCAGGTTTTCTGGCAGAAAAACATCCCCAAAACATTATAGATCCACCTCCATATTTAACCGTGCATGAGGTACTTTTCCACATGGCTACCTCTCTGTGTGCGCCAAAAATAGCTCTGGTGTTTATTGAAGACGCAAACTGAAGATACTTGAGTTTGTTTTTGGATGAGAGTAGAGGCTTTTTTTCTTGAACCCCTTCCAAACAGCTTGTGTAGGGGACTTCGGATTGTAGTTTTGGAGACTTTCTGACCCAAAGACACAACTAACTTCTGCAATTCTCCAGCTGTGATCCTTGGAGATTTTTTTGGCCACTCGAACAGTCCTCTTCACAGTGCGTTGAAACGATATAGACACACGTCCAATTCCAAGTTGATTCATAACATTTCCAGTTGACTGGAACTTCTTAATTATTGCCCTGATGGTTGTGTTATTTTCTTATAGCCACTTCCCATTTTGTGAAGCTCAACAACCTTTTACCGCACATCACAGCTATATTCCTCACCCATTGTTATGAATGATTACAGCAATTTGGCCTATGTGTTACCTCATATTTATACCCCTGTGAAACAGGAAGTTATGGTTGAAAAATTTCTTGTTCCTAGTCACTAGGTGGACTAAAAATTATTTTTAAAAATCTTGTTCCTAGGTGGACTAAAAATTATTTTTTAAAATCTCACTGGGAATATACTTCAAATCAATTTTTCTCATATGAATTCATTGGGGTACCAATAATTGTTGCATACCTATATTTAACAAAGATTTTTAAAATATGAAATATGACTAAATATTATGATTTTTAAAAAGACAGTATATTAATTAAAAATAAATAATTGATTGTTGTTTTTTATTTTATTTAAACACCACTGACTTGCTGGCAGTTTGTGAGCAAATCAGTACATGGTGTCCCAAACATCTGCATGCATAGAGGATTATGTGTGCCTGCACCACTTCGGTTATGCCTTCATCAGTGGATGTTTGTGGACGTCTGCTTCTCAGTCGGTCTGCAACACTTCCAGTCTTCTTGAACTTGTTAATAAGTTCAGCAGCAATGTTTTCTGTTAAAGTGTATCACAACCTTATGGAGACTTTTGGGACACCCTGTAATATTTTGGTACATATCATGTGTCAGAGAAATACCTTTAAGAATCATGATGATATATTTTTCTCATATCGTCCACCCCTAGGCTTTAACAATCAGTCCAGCACCAGGTTCCACTAGTAGGGTTTTTGGTACCTGATCAGTATGGGTACTCGCAGGAATCAGCGTTACTTCAGGGGTGTGGCTAAAGGCGCTGTATTGCTGAAAAATGTTCTTCAGTGACTGGTGTGATGTTTTGTGCGGTGAAAAGCAACACTGCACGGTTTTATCTTTCCGCCTGAGTAAATGTTCATCTGATTGTAAGAGCACAAAAATATTTTAAACATGCATGTTTTTATCTGATTCAAAACAGTGTGAGACTTTACAGGGTTTTATGATGCTATTTTCATTTGGCGATCATGCTTATTTAATCAGACAAAGGTATGGTGTAGTAAATATGTGTGAGGTTTTCAATTAAGTCCATTTAACGTTTCATGATCTTTGGTTACTGTAGTAGCATAATCATATGCTGTGACGTTCACACTTACCAGATCAAAACACTTAAGGAGGGACATTTGAAGAGAGAGACTGTGCCTCAGATAGCGTCCATGGAATCGCTGGCTATATGTCAGAATCACACACGGCGATGAAAAAACGGTCACTTTCACTGTCAGCGTTGCAACTGGTGGAAAATTAACTATTGCTTTTGGTTCAGGTTTGGACCAGTTCTTTTTCTGGCCCGTTTTTAAAAAGATATAATGTGTGGGCATGGCAACTTAGTGGTTAGCACGTTTGCCTCGTACCTCCAGTGTTGGGGGTTCGAATCCTATCTCCGCCCTGTGTGCTTAGAGTTTGCATGTTCTCCCCGTGCTTCGGGGGTTTCCACTTGGTACTCTGGTTTCCTCCCCAAGTCCAAAGACATTCCGCTGTAGACTGATTGGAATTTCCGAATTGTCTGTTGTGTGTGAATGTGTGTTTGATTGTGCCTTGCGATGGGTTGGCACCCCGTCCAGGTTGTCCCCTACCTTGTGCCCTGAGTTCCCTTGGATAGGCTCGATTCTCCCAGCGACCCTGTGTAGGATAAGCGGTACAGAAAATGGATGGATGGATCATTTAATTCCTTTAATCTTTTATAGGTTGAAGCCAAAGGTTGTGACATTGTTGTCTTGTGGTTGGATTGTGATAAAGAAGGAGAGAACATCTGTTTTGAGGTAAGTCTCAGTCCAGTATAATTGATGAGAATCTCGCTCTACACATTGTTAATTTTGTGTGTGTGTGTGTGTGATTTAGGTCTTGGATGCCATACAGCCGGTGATGAATAAGCCCTACAGTAACGAGCGCACTGTGTACCGGGCCAAGTTCAGCTCCATCACGGATACAGACATCTGTAATGCCATGAACCAGCTGGGAGAACCCAATAAGAACGAGGCTCTGTCTGTGGACGCTCGGCAGGAACTGGACCTTCGGATCGGCTGTGCTTTCACACGGTAAACAGTCGTACGCCGCCGTGTTAAAAGGGGTAGAATCTGACTTTGGGTTTTGCCGCTTAGTCAGTTATATATGATTTGTATGTACATGCTGTATGCATATATTCTTGGGGAGGATCAGCATTATGGATGTTGGCGTATAATCTACCTAAAATGTTACCTTGATATGTTGTATACTTTTAATGCCAGGATGTGTACAGAGTAGCCAACATATACAGATTAGCGGTAGCATTTACAATTTTTAGCGTTACCAATTAAGTGGGCTCTTTGATTAGTAAAACATTTTTTAAAAAGAGGCGCTGGTTATTTCTTACTGTTGCTTGGCGTATATTTGGAAAAAGGAAAAAAAAAACGGCCATCGATTCCACTGACATACGTTATTGTAAAGTTTTCTGCTTGTTTTTTTTTTATCGCAATATCACTTGTCGTTCATTCAATCCTCGTTCTTAATCCATTCTCATTCCTTCATTCAGATTTCAAACCAAGTACTTTCAGGGAAAATACGGGAATCTGGACTCCTCTCTGATCTCGTTCGGCCCATGCCAGACCCCAACGCTGGGCTTCTGTGTGGAGCGTCATGACAAGATCCAGTCCTTCAAACCTGAGACATACTGGGTTATCCAGGCCAAGGTCAGCATCCAGATCATAGTCACCAGTAACACGGACACGCAGTGTTAATGTTGCAGAGATGGATGATGCCGTTCAACCATGTGCTTTTCGCATTACTCGTGAGTTGTTTTGTTTGTTTTTAAACGCAGGTGTTTAAAGGGAAGGAAAGTCCAATCATTCTGGATTGGGATCGCGTGCGGGTGTTTGACCGAGAAATCGGACAGATGTTTGTCAATATGGCAAAGTCGGCTAGAGAAACCCTGGTGTGTCCTCAGTCTCCTCACTGCCTCTGAATGTCACTGCAATGGAATGTCCTATACATTAAGACAACCCTCTCGTTTCTCAGGTTGAGTCAGTCAGTAAGAAAGAGAAAGCCAAGCAGAGACCTCTGGCCTTGAACACAGTGGAGATGTTACGAGTGGCTAGCTCTGCTTTGGGTAAGAAGCCTTTTACAATAAGACCACTTTCCATTTCCAAGTTATTTAGTTATTCTGCAATGTGTAACTTTTTTTTCTTAAACCTGAAATGGGTAACAACAGTGGCGTAGTGGTGAGTACGATTGCCTTGCACTTTCGGGGTTGGGAGTCCAGCCTCTGCCGTGTGTGCGTGGAGTTCGTATGTTCTCCCCGTGCTTCGAGGGTTTCCTCCAGGTACTCCGGCCCAGTCCAAACACATGCGCTGTAGCCTGATTTGACATTTCAAAATTGTCTGCAGTGTGTGAATGTGTGTGATTGTGCCTTGCAACCCCGTCCAGGGTGTCCCCCACCTTGTGCCCTGAGTTCTCTGGGATAGACTGCAGTCTCACCGCGTCCATGTGTAGGATAAGCAGTATGGAAAATGGTTGTTTGGTTGGATGGATGTTGTTCTTGTGGTGCCATGAGTCAACTTGGAAATCGAATTCAAATTCACAACCAGAGCTTTTGGTTTGTACTTGGTGTAACTTTTCAGACACATACTGCATATGTTGTCATGGATACATCATCCTGGCACAACCTTGGACACACATTAGTGGTTAGTCATTTACGCAGTTTACATATACCTGCTTTGTGTTTGTACGTTTTATGAATTAATGTATATAGGAACGGGGGGAAAAACATCATTATGGTATCCATGCAAGCGAATATTGTGTTTATTTTTGTATATCATGGTTCAATGAGGTTTGTTTGATGTCTGTCGTTGCTTACATTACCCAGCTATCTTTGAATGACTCGCATTCGTAAAACGTAAATAACCAAAATGTTTCAAGCATGTTTGTGTGTCTGTTTGTATGTGTATAGGGATGGGTCCTCAGCACACCATGCAGATTGCCGAGCGCTTGTACACACAGGGATACATCAGTTACCCTCGCACTGAGACCACCCACTACCCTGAGAACTTTGACCTCAAGGGGACGCTAAGGCAGCAGGCCAGCTGCTCTTACTGGGCCGAGACGGTGAGGCTTATCAGGGACGTCCTAAAATGTCCAGAAACAAATTTCTCTCGTGGTTAACTTACTGTCCGAAGTCAAAGATAAATCATTAATCAAACTGTCACAACTACTGTCTGCTATGAAAAGAATGGCTGCGTGACCTGGATACAAAGCAGAGTTTCACGTTAAGCTGCAGTGGTGTTCACTTTGTCAACAACGTGCATGTGAAAACAGGTGAGAGCGCTAATCGCTGACGGCATTAACCGACCCAGGAAAGGTGCAGATGCAGGAGATCATCCTCCCATCACCCCGATGAGGGCTGCCACGGAGAGCGAGCTCGGTACCAATCCACACATACAATATATAAGCAACCACGTTCTAGCAGATTGAACAGATTTATTTGTGTACATATTGTGTGTCGTTCAGACATGTAATTAGCCTGAATGAACTCTTGTACTAGTGTTGAGTTTTCCATGCTCTGTGCACAGGCAGTGATGGGTGGCGTTTGTACGAGTACATCACACGTCACTTCATAGCCACGGTCAGTCAAGATTGCAAGTACCTGCAGACCACTATCGCTTTCCAAATCGGCACCGAGGGATTCTCCTGCACCGGCAAAGCTCTTCTTTCCGCAGGTTCGAGTACCCATGAGTTAGTGATGTTTGCGAACCATTTCTGGCATGGCTCGTTTGCAATAGTGTGACGTTTGTGCCTTAGTTTTGCATTGGATAGACAAAGGTGATTTAGCTTACAAGTGGAAATCTATCATCCAAAATCTTTGCCTCAGACCAAGTCCAGTTCAGTAGTGATGTCACCTAGACATGCTGATGTGGTTTAGGACACTGTATGACTCTATAAACATGAATATGATTTTACTCTGGTGCTCAACATTGGAGCATTATTGGGGCGGCCATCTTTAGCGCAGTTTGGTATCGTTCCACACCTAGGCCAAAAGGTTGAACAAAGAATTGTCCCAGCAACTAATTTACTAATTATCTTATCTCTTATTCGACTCACTGCTGATTATGATGACATTTTTAACATGCTGTATCTCTTCTCCAGGTTTTACAGAGGTGATGCCGTGGCAGGGTATTCCTCTCGAGGAGGCTTTACCATCATGCGAGAAAGGAGATGCATTTACAGTCGATGAGATTAAACTGCTGGAGAAGCAGACGAGCCCACCCGACTACCTCACCGAGGCTGAGCTCATCACACTCATGGAGAAACACGGCATCGGTGAGAGACCGGGGGGGGGGGGGATTCAATTGAGATTCAATTTCATTGTTTATTTATACCCAAGACCTGCTGCTGGAATTATAAAGACTGATAATCCCAGAACTCTTACAGTCTTACTTTTGAAGTCTCACTGCCAAGTATTGAAATACATTGACCAGCTTCTTTAATAGGAACACCTGTACACCTGCGCATTCATTCATTTGTTTGTGAAAATCCTGGGAGATCAGCGGCTTTCTGATGTTTGATGTGAAATATTAGTGGTGGCTTAGCGGTTAAAGCTCTGGGTTACTGATCGGTCACTGCCAAGCTACCACTGTTGGGCCCTTGAGCAAGGCCCTTAAGCCTCTCTGCTCCAAAACGCTCCAGGGTCGCACTATCATGTCTGACCCCAATCTCCTAACATACTGGAGTATGCGAAGAAAAGAATTTCAAAGTGCTCTAATGTAAATGTGACCAATAAAGACTCATTATCATTCTAATTGTCTTACTGTGCTGTTGCTACATGATCGACTGATAATTATGTGAATGAGTAGATGTACAAAAATGGATGTATAGGTTCCTAATAAAGTGGCGATGGTAGCTAGACATTTTGTGCCCGACTGCACCATTTGGATCAGCATATTAACTTATTGTTTTTCCTTGAATTTTTTGTCGTTCCTTCTTCAGGTACTGACGCTAGTATCCCCGTTCACATCAATAACATCTGTCAGAGGAATTATGTAACTGTAGAGAACGGACGCAAACTCAAACCCACCAATCTGGGAATTGTCCTGGTGCACGGCTACTACAAGATAGGTGAGTGAGGAACGAGTTGATGGAATGACGATGCTTCCTGGTTCAATAGCTGTCATTTTGTGTCTACATGTGTTTATATTTCTGTGTTTGCGGGGGATGGGGTGGGGGATCATGGTGGCTTAGTGGTTGGTACGCTGTTTGTTTAATATGTTTGTTAATATGTTTGTTTAATATTATAATAGGAAATATTAGATACATTTGAATACATTCAACTTTCACTTGCTAAGATGTATTTATTTGCAGTGTGATTAAGTAAACTTAAATTATAATTCTGTGATATCTCAAGGCTGTTCTCTCTGATTGGGGTGTGTGTGTGCGTGCGTGTGTGTGTTAGATGCGGAGTTGGTATTGCCCACTATCCGCAGTGCATTGGAGAAGCAACTGAATCTTATTGCTCTGGGCAAAGCGAACTTCCACCAGGTACTGCAGCACACACTGGACATCTTTAAGAGGAAGTTCCACTACTTTGTCGATTTCATCGCTGGTAAGTGACTTAAACTGGCTTTCTGTCTCAATGAATTTTGCTATTCCTAGAACAGGTTTGCAAAATAAAACAGTGCTGCTTTGGTTGTCAAACACAACGGCAAGTTTGAGTTCATATTAGTGTCATATTAGCCTTTTTTGAGGGTTTTGGCATAGGGCCACTTAAAATGGCTTCACGCTGCTGATCCAAAACGCTACTATATAAGTAAGTTTAAAGTTCAACAGGTTTTTTGGTCTATTGTTAACTATATCTTGAGGACCGACAACATCAGAGCCACACTCGTCCAAAAAGCTTGATTAATGTCTGCCGTGCTATATTAATATAGCATCGCAGTGCTATTCATAGTTTTAATAATTAAGTAAGTGAATTTTATTTATAAAGCACATTTAAAACAATGTCCATTGACCAAAGTGCTTTACGACACACACACACACACACACACACACACACACACACACACACACACATATATATATATATATATATATATATATATATATATATATATGTATGTACGGGTACTTTCCACCAGTTACTGGTCTCAAATATTTTTCGCAAACATTCATATACACTCAAATTATACACACATGCATAATATGGATTCATGAAAATACATACGTTTGGAGCTTTGATTTAAAAATGGCCAGAGGTAGAACATTCCAGAGCCTTTGGTTATTTGTTCATGGGACAAGATCGCGCCAATGTGCTTGTCCATGTGCCAGCTGCCGCCTACCTACAGTACAGCATGTACCGTTTTAAAACTTTTTCTGTCTAGCAGCATCTGGGACGCTTTTATGCCATGCTCATGTCGAGCCACAGTAGCATCCCAAAAACGAGTCTGGAGCAGCCAGTTTGAGCGGCCGTGAGCCGCTGATCTGATCAGCTGAGTGGGATCGGATAGTGATGTACAGAAAGTGCTCTTTGATACAGTGCGGGTTGTAAGACGATTCTCGATGGCTCACGGCAAGGGTTGTATCGAAAAAAAACAATTTTAGCTTTAAAGGACGGAGAAAGTGAGGAGGAATTGCTTTGGGATTGAATGGGAGTGCGATTTAAAAACCATCTGTTACTTCAATGCTAAGCTTTCTTTACCATCTCATTGTTTTTTTCCCACCACCCTGACTAGTCAACATGGCGACTAGTGAATGTATTACTCAACTTGTCTAATCTCAACGTGCCATCTCTACTACTGTTATACAGCCTGCATATGCCAGTGATAGCAGCAGCCGTATGTAGTATCTAGACATGTCATGGCATTTCTACAATTTATTGTCGATCCTCTCTGTGTTGTGCAGGTATGGATGAGTTGATGGAGGTGTCCTTCTCGCCGATCGCTGCTACAGGGAAGCCGTTCTCACGCTGTGGGAAGTGCCATCGCTTCATGAAGTATATTCAGGTCTGTACAGAACCACTAATCACTTTTTTTTTAATGAGGTCTGGATTCAGAACCGTTATACCGGACAGTTGACAATCCAGAGAGTTTGCTTGAATGACATGAAAATCCATTTGTCCTTCGCCATGACTCTATACAGGCAGAATTAGTGGCCTTTAGTTTATTAACTTCTTCACTTTGTGGCAGTTATCTTTATTTTATAGCAGGGGCGGACGAAGTTATGAAAAGTTATTGTGATACTCATGACGTCTCAGAGATGTGTAATGTATTGCCACGTAATATTTCTCTCTCTCACACTCTCGCTCACTGTCACTCCTGCGTTCTCTCACTCTCTCTCGCTCTTTCTTGCTCGCTCTTAGAAAAACACACACACAGCTTGTCATTTTACGAGAAAACAGAAAGAGTAAACTTCTCTTTCCTGAACATTTCCTGATCTGGGAAACCGAGTGTCACGAGACTTCTTCAATAAACGTTAAATAAATGTCTCCTAACAAAATCTCACCACGTCAGTGATTTATATTTTTGACTTGATTATACATTTACATGTTTATAAATTCCGTTTTTTGTTTTTTTCTCCTCGGTATGCTTATTACTGGTCTTAGATTATGTGAAGCGTCCACCGTAGAAGTCCCCGTGAATAAGCGGTTATTATAGAAAACAGTAACGTATTAGAACAAGCGCATTAATATAAACCTATTGTTCTAAATTTTTACATTCGCTTCTTTATGTAGACTTTTTATTATTTTTTTTATCACATGAATCACGTCTAGTAAAATGTTCAGTCAGAATGATGTGATAACGTTAGCGAAATTCATGCTTCCATTGACGATGCTCTGAACGACCTTCAGCAGTGGAAATGAATGATGCATATGCATGTGCCCAACTGTTGTGACGTCTCTAACTGCAGTCCCACTGGTATAAACACACACGCGCGCACAATACAGCTCTATTTTTATTTTTAAACTCATGATTTAATCATAAATGCTACTCGGTCTTCTTTTCTCTTTTAATGTATTAAAGAGATGTTTAGTGATTTAATTTGCCTGATAAGTGGTACACTGACTGAGTGACGTTGGACATAACCATTGAGTGTTGACGTCAGTGGCACGTTTTTCAAACTTTTTAAACTTGCAGACCTTTTATTAATTCAGCTATTTAGTTTTACTTCCTGTTGAATCCTGTTGAACATTGAGTCCTGAAGTATGAAGTTTTAAATAAAATACATTGAATGACCAACATGGAATGTTTTGGAACTTGGAATTTTTTTAAATCAACTGGGGTAAGCGACCATGTACTAGCATGAACATGTACTAACGTACAGTAGGAAAGTACTTTTATTTTATTTATTTTTTAATAGTGTTACTGCAATATATAAATGCAATATAATACTGCAGCAGACCCTGGATATCAGTTTAGTACATTCATTCAATTTTATTTGTATAGTGCTTTTTACAATGGACATTGTCTCAAAGCAGCTTTAAAGAACCGTATAAACGCAGGATAGAGATTGTAAGTGTGTGAATTTATCCGAATGTGGTTTGCTTATCCGGGTCTGGTTATTGACCTGAGCAGTTTTGCTAATTAAGTAAAAAAAAAAAAAAGCATTAATTAGTTTATGGTTTTCAGTTTTCAAGCCTGTATAACCCTGAATTCTGGCTTCACCCCATGTGCTGTGTGTTTCTCTCAGGCCAAGCCGAGCCGTCTGCACTGTTCACACTGTGATGAGACATACAGTCTGCCCCAGAATGGAGCCATCAAACTCTACAAGGAGCTCCGGTGTCCTCTGGATGAGTTTGAGTTGGTGCTGTGGACATCGGGCTCCCGCGGGAAAAGCTACCCGCTGTGTCCATACTGCTTCAGCAACCCCCCTTTCAGAGACATGAAGAAAGGTAAGACGAGCATCTTGAAACGTGATGCTAACTCAGGGACATACCTTTTAAAGTAATCAGTGATTTAATATGTTTTGATTTAGAGCTGTTACAGTGTAATACAAAGTGGGGTTCACTGTTGTGCAAACAGTTCACTTCTATCTGAAAAAAGTGGTGACTTTAAAGAGTGGAAGGCCATGTCCTTTACGAGGACTGATGGGCACAGAGGCTGCTTTTTCTTTAATGAGACAGACAGGCAAATAAGACATGCCTCCTTTGCTGTATCTGACAGTCACAGAGGCCACACCTCCTTCAGTTAGACTGACGGGCACAAAGGCCACGCCGTTTTCACGGTGTCTGACAGTCAGAGAGGCCATACCACCTTCAATTTGACTGGTGGACAGAGGCCACACCCCCTTCAATAACAATGACCGGCAGAATGGCCACACCTCCTTCAACATCAATGACCAGCAGAAAGGCTACACCTCCTTCACTGACAGACTGACAGACATATTTGGAAGAGGAGAATTTTGTCAGATATTATTTTATTTGTCATGTGATTTTAACAAGAACTGGCAACATACTCTGTCCCTTTTTCCCTTGCATCACCTTCCCTCTCTCCCTGTCCTGCAGGTATGGGCTGTAACGAGTGCACCCACCCTTCCTGTCCACACTCTCTCAACTCGCTCGGCATTGGTCAGTGTGTGGAGTGTGAGACAGGCGTGCTCGTCTTCGACCCCAACTCCGGCCCTAAGTGGCGCATGGCCTGCAACAAGTGCACTGTGGTGGTGCATTTCTTCGAGCAGGCCCATAAGGTGCAGGTTTCTCAGGAGAACTGCGAGTCATGCGAGGCTTCTCTGGTTATGGTAGACTTCCATAAAGCGCACTCGCCTCTAGCCGACGGAGAGACGCAACACACCGGCTGTGTTTTCTGCGATCCCATTTTCCAGGATCTGGTGGAGCTCAAGCATGCAGCCATGCGACATCCTATGCACAGAGGAGGCGGGGCTCGGAGGGGGAGGGGGCGGGGCAGAGGGAGGAGGCCTGGAGGACGGGGCAATCCTAAAAAACCGAAAGACAAAATGGCTGCCCTCGCAGCATATTTTGTATAAAAATATACGTTTAGAGTATTACAGGATAGTGTGGAAGTTATTCTGAGGATTTTGACTATTAAATCAATAAAATTTTAGTTACATTTGGTTTGTTTTGTCTATTTATTCCTCGTGTAGCTTCTGCTGAAAAAGTTTAGTAAAGACTCAGTCACGGAAAGGTTTCTAAAATGTTACCGATTCAAGAATTTAAGGGAATACGCTATGGTTTTTCAACCTAATGTCTATCCAGCACTCCTGTAGCGTATAAGTGATTAGCACAGATCAGGACTGTCTATACCAGGGGTCGGCAACCCGTGGCTCTTTGATCCCTCTGATGTGTCTCAGCTTTTGAAAATAATTCATGAGTATTTAAGTAAAATGTATTTTATTTTAGTTCGTTCATTTTCAAAATGTAATTCTTTAAAGATTATGGCGATCTTTTAACATCTAAATAAAATGTGTTAAAATATTTTCGTCACTCTTAATACACATCACTGGTTTATCAGTGTGCTTAATATGTAATGAGAAACTAGCTAACAACAAAAAGTCAAATGTCGCAAGATATTTCCAGAATAAACACGCAGCCTTTGCTCAAAAATATCCGGATGGGTATGAGAGAAAAAAAAGCTGTTTCGGAACTGACGCGGAAGGCTGATTTGAGCAAAAATCACTTCAAGAAGTGGATGAAGTCAGCAAATTCAAGTACATATGCTAGTTTTGTTGCCGGTCAAGAAATAGTCAGGCATGCCCCTCCCTAGTTCTGCATTGAACAAAAAGTTCTTGCCCCTATTTTGCCACTGCAAAGCCTTTCCATTAAGCTCACCAGAGAAGTCAAATCACACCCAGTAATTTCACATCTGCACTCATTGTGGACAAGAGTGTCCAGAGTGTTTAATTCTGATATTTATCTCAATGTTGCCTCGAGCCTTTGGCTAAACCCCAAACTACGCATTAATAAGTCCCCTTTTTGTTGGTCAGAGTGGATCACGAGGGGGATTAATATACTTGGTGATCTTTATGAGAGTGGTGTGATGATATCTTTTGAAAAATTGGTTCAACATTTTGGGATTCCCAGATCTCAGTTTTTTAGGTATCTCCAACTACGCCACTTGCTCTGTACTATTTTTGGGAGTAGCATGATTCAGATTCAGAGTCTAGGGGACGGAGTCTCATCCACTCTCAAGAGATTATGGGAGAAAGATTTAAATTTGGAATTGGGGGAGTGGGCTAGCAAGAGTGCGCCTTATACAATTCAAGATCTTACATCGGTTCTATTGGACCCCCTCCAAATGGTCGGTAGGGGGAGGGGTTGTTGTGTGGATTTATGTTAAAAGTTTGATTCATTATGTATGTTTTTTGTCTCTTGGTGTTCACTTGTGAATCAATAAAAGTGTTAATTACAAAAAAAGAAAGAAATAGTCAGGCACGGGAAGCCGTTAACAGATGGAGAATATATATAAGAATCTTTCATTAACATTTCAGAACATCTATTCACGGACTTTAAAAACAAGAGTGAAATTGTGCATAAAATCAGGGATATGCCCCTCTCTGCAAAGACTGTCAAAGACAAAACCATAAAAATGGCAGAAGACATCACCAGACAGCAAATTAAAGACATCAATTCAGCTGTGGCCTACTCAATTGCCTGTGATGAATTTAAAGACAAAGGTGATATTGAACAAATAGCGCTGTTCTGCCGGTATGTAAACACGGGGGGAAGACATCTGCGAGGCTGTCTTGAATTGTTTAAGAGCCAAAGGAATAAACACCACCCACCTGGTGTCAGTGGCTACAGACGGGGCACCGAGTATGACAGGAGCGCACAAGGAGCTTTGTGGCTTTACTGCAGAAGTCGCTGGACAGAAAGTTGCTGACTTTTCACTGCATCCTGCCCCAAGCGGCACTGTGAGCTCAAACATTTCCTCCGGAATGCACAGAAGTAATGAATGTTGTCATTCAGATTGTCAATAAAAGCACGTATTCTGATCTCCTGCTGCACAACAAAGTCCGGTGGCTGTCCAGAGGCGAGGTGCTGAAACGCTTTGCCTCGTGTCTGAAAGAAGTGAAAACCTTCCTGGGCAGCAAAGGGCTCACATTTCCTGAACTGGAACAGCCAGAGTGGCTGGAAAAGCTACACTTCTTGGTAGACATGACAGCGCACCTGAACACGCTGAACCTGCACCGACCCTGTCACTCCCCTAAGCCTCGATCCATCCCTGTTGAATACGACAGCCTTTCCAGGTGTGAGTCCACCTGATCTTGAGATGGAACTGGCTGACATAGCCGACAAAGACATGTGGGTGTCCAAGTTCAAGCGCTTGACAGCGGACCTTGAAGATGTTTCACGTCAGAAGGCTGTTCTTGCTCAGAATCACAAATGGTGTGATATTGAAAACCTCCCCAAACCAGACAAACTTGTGTTCGAAACTTGGAATGCTATCCCCGACATTTATGTGAACATGAAAAAGTATGCACTTGGAGTCCTGTCGATCTTTGGATCCACATATGTACAGTGCCTTGCGAAAGTATTCGGCCCCCTTGAGCTTTTCAACCTTTTCCCACATTTCAGGCTTCAAACATAAAGATATAACATTTTATTTTTTTGTGAAGAATCACCAACAAGTGGGGCACAATTGTGAAGTGGAACGAAATCTATTGGATTTTTGAAACTTTTTTAACTAATAAAAAAATGAAAAGTGGGGCGTGCAAAATTATTCGGCCCCCTTGCGTTAATACTTTGTAGAGCCACCTTTTGCTGCGATTACAGCTGCAAGTCGCTTGGGGTATGTCTCTATCAGTTTTGCACATCGAGAGACTGAAATTCTTGTCCATTCTTCCTTGCAAAACAGCTCGAGCTCAGTGAGGTTGGATGGAGAGCGTTTGTGAACAGCAGTTTTCAGCTCTTTCCACAGATTCTCGATTGGATTCAGGTCTGACTTTGACTTGGCCATTCTAACACCTGGATACGTTTATTTGTGAACCATTCCTTTGTAGATTTTGCTGTATGTTTGGGATCATTGTCTTGTTGGAAGATAAATCTCCGTCCCAGTTTCAGGTCTTTTGCAGACTCCAACAGGTTTTCATCCAGAATGGTCTTGTATTTGGCTGCATCCATCTTCCCCTCAATTTTAACCATCTTCCCTGTCCCTGCTGAAGAAAAGCAGGCCCAAACCATGATTCTGCCACCACCATGTTTGACAGTGGGGATGGTGTGTTGAGGGTGATGAGCTGTGTTGCTTTTACGCCAAACATATCGTTTTGCATTGACTGATCTCTGATCAGTCTTCTCCTTGTCTGAGCTGAAAGTTTAGAGGGACGGCCAGGTCTTGGTAGATTTGCAGTGGTCTGATACTCCTTCCATTTCAAAATGATCGCTTGCACAGTGCTCCTTGGGATGTTTAAAGCTTGGGAAATCTTTTTGTATCCAAATCCGGCTTTAAACTTCTCCACAACAGTATTACGGACCTGCCTGGTGTGTTCCTTGGTCTTCATGATGCTCTCTGCGCTTTCAACAGAACCCTGAGACTATCACAGAGCAGGTACATTTATGCAGAGACTTGATTACACACAGGTGGATTCTATTTATCACCATCAGTCATTTAGGACAACATTGGATCATTCAGAGATCCTCGCTGAACTTCTGGAGTGAGTTTGCTGCACTGAAAGTAAAAAGGGCCGAATAATTTTGCCGCACCACTTTTCAGTTTTTATATAGTTAAAAAGTTTAAAAAATCCAATAGATTTCGTTCCACTTCACAATTGTGTCCCACTTGTTGGTGATTCTTCACAAAAAATAAAAATTTTATATCTTTATGTTTGAAGCCTGAAATGTGGCAAAAGGTTGAAAAGTTCAAGGGGGCCGAATACTTTCGCAAGGCACTGTATGTGAGCAGGTGTTCTCCAACATGAACTTTATTAAAAACCAACATCGCACATGCCTCACAGATGACAGCTTACAATCCTGTGTGAAGATGAAGGTGACGGCATACAGCCCCGATGTGCAGATGCTGTGCGCTGAGGTTCAGGAGCAGAAATCCCATTGACCAAGTATGATAAATATTTTAATTGCCTATTATTTTGCATATATTCATATTTTTTCATTGTTCAGTGAAATAGACATTTTATTATTCAGGTTGACGGGTGACTGCACGGCGCCATTAAAAGAATGATGGCACACAGAGAGAGGACGGCATTTTTGTTTGCTGCCAGTGGATAATTTAAGTTCGGCGTTTTTTTTCCATTACTACAAGGACTCAAATAGACATTGAGTATTTTACTTAACTTTCAACCCAACATCTTTTTTTCGGAGTTAAAAATGTTTTGTTGCATGCAGAAATGTTATTTCATTTTCTCTGCAGTCGTTCATTGATTTCATAAATTTAACACATTATAGTTTGTTTATACACAAAGGCAAAAAAAAAAAACCCGTTATATGCAGTGTTATTTCATTTAAAAATTCAAAAGGGTTTTGTGGCTCCCAGTGTTTTCTTTACTGTGTGAAACGGGTCCAAATGGCTCTTTAAGTGGTAAAGGTTGCCGTCCCCTGGTCTATACGTTCCCTGTACTGAGAAAAAAAATACTCAACAAACAGAAACTGGGTCTTCTTTTCTCAGCGAAGAGAAATATGTTGAAATTCTTGTTTGTGCTTCTCACTCGTTCTGATCTATCGTTTAAGAGATTCAGTATGATACCTGACATTGTGATTAAACCACTTTTAGTTAGCTTTATTCCCTGAAGTGAACAGCTGGTGGCAGTAAGGGGCTGTTAGTGTAATGTAACTGTTTATCTGTAAAATGACACAAAAATATCTTTCTGTTGATCTCGGAGGAAACCATCTTCATCTTTGGCTGGCTGATGATGCTTCCTAACGTCTCAGACATTCAAACAATAAGCAGTGCCCAGTCACAGTGTGCAGAAATGTAATGACTCCAGGATGCAACACAAGTAAACACCCTATTACAGTAAATCTGTGGCTCAGATCAGAACCAAGCTCATTAGAAAAGCTACATTAGGATGGGATGGAGTTTACTCTTTGCTAGTCATGGTTAAAAGATAAGCTAAGATAACTGGACAGTTTCAGTTCTAAAATCTGATTGGTTGACGATTGTAAAAATCCTCAAAATACCCACACTTGTGACCACATCACAACTGAGTTGTGCATTAAAGCACCAGGTTTTAAACCAATAAAACCATTATACTGCCACTGAACTGTCCTTAGAATACCCTAATCAATCAAGAAACCATTACAGCAATTCTAATGGTTTCCACTGCAAACCATCAGTTTACCATTAAAACCATTACCGTATAAATGTCAATTTTTGGTCCTCAATGGTATCCACTAAAATGGCACCAATAAAAGGCAACAAATTACCAGTAGAGACCAACAGGGACCATTACAGTTTTCATTCAAACCAGTACAATTGACATTCTAAACATTAAAACCATTACAAATTCTATTAGGGTTTCTATTATTATTATTATTATTATTTCTTTTTTTAGCAGGGTTGTCCATTATGTTGCTTAGCAACCAAATCTTACTGTTACCAGACTATAGAAGAACTGTTAGTGTGGAATATTAATAATAAATATATTTATTTATTCAACACTAAATTTCATCAAAATTTCATCACCATTTTTCTGAAAGCTCAAAGGTTTGTGTTACAGTGATCTGTATCAGGGTAACGCTTTCAGTTGTGCTTAAAAACACCATTACTGATGATATATAGACCGAAATGTCTCAGTAGCACGATATGAAGTATATCGTAAGGTGTGGGATGAGTTGGAAGTGCTTGGTCTTTGTTTACTTTGTAATAAAGTGATAATGTGGCCAAAAATGAAATGAACACAGTTACCACTCTTACCTCAACTATAGTCAATCGAGACCTATTGTTTGCTTTAGTCACTTTTTTATTGCACGGATAATGTATGTAGCTAATAAGTAAGGGACAATTATAGCTAACAGTTTACATGCTCATCTCAGATAACATCATTTGTCTAAATTGTAAAACTGAATGAGAAAGAAATGACCAAAACATTAGTCATTTGCTACCTTCTCTTGGTGGCATATGTCTAGTGGATACCATTAAGTGATAAATAAACGTCTCACCATATAAACGATTATACGTCTGTTAAATAACGTAAATTTTTTTAAATTTGTTTACATGTAAGCATGGTAGATGCATACAAATCCCTGTACATGTAGACTATTTGGGATTTTTTTTGCAGCTGCTGTCATAGAAAATTAAGCAACACCTTCTGACTAATCAGGTTCAAGAATTCAACAATGTAATCTTTATTTATTATAAGGGGGTGATGACGCAAAGCAACCACTAGGGGCAGAGTTCCTGATGATGCCTCCACAACAAAAACAGATCTCACAACCAAATCAGACCTTCACTCTCCTGGAACGGCAGTTGCTCGGTCAATCCGGATTGGTTACATTGTCTTTTCTGCCCATTTCCGGTCTCCGACTTCCTGCAGAGTCGCATTTGAGCTGAGCTGAAATCTTTTATATTCGAGAGAAGGGAGTGTCGGAGAAGGACTGAGGGTTTTCTCAGGTACGTATCACGTTTGTGCACGTGTACAACAAGCTGTGCTTTCCTGTGCATTCATCAGACACGCTGTGGAACCGGAAATGAAAGTTTGCAGGATGTTGATAAAATTGGCCTGCTCGTGCACTGTTACACTGTTGCAGCTCTTCAAAACGCAGAGCATTTCTAATGATTTAACACTTAATATAAGAGGGAAAAGAGGTTAATCATCAGCCTGGTGTTTGTTCTGTAGGGAAGGCTTGCAAAATAGAGATAAGTGCAGAGATTTACAACAGTGGCACAGTGCAGAAGATGACACACAGCAGGGCGGTGCAATGTATCGTTTATCAATTAGCATCGCGATAATATTGATCTCTGTGACATCGATATTGCAGACGACTGTACACACTCAGTACGTTTCCATGGACAACAATAATCCGATGTTATCCCGATTAAGACGATACCCTGGTTAAGAAACTAGCATGTAAACGGTGATTTCTGATTAACTTAATCCGACTAAAGTCATACTCGAAGTAAACACAAATGGAATTAAGATGTGTGGAGTATTCCTGTTTTAGTTGCATTATCGACGTGCATTATAGACACCTTAATCACACTATTAACGTCGTGTGGGAGTTTTCACCGCATTCTGCGACAGGACACGATCACGCACGGCAGCGCTCAACTGCTCAACCACCAAAAGTACACGATACCACGGTGTGGTGTATTAAAAAAAAAAAAAAAAAAGATTAAAAACTCTCCTGGAGGACATCCTCCTCTGGCTGATAATGGCAAAAAGAGAGAGAGAGATGGAGAAAGGGGTATTTTTGTTATCAAACACTGTCTGACAATGAGTGGATGTGCACTCCTACACACACACACACACACATTTTATACTCTGAATGCAAGCATTAGTTTATATTCACTGATCTGGTGGCAGGCCAAAATGATTTATTAAAAGCATGAACATTTGAATAATTATTAGTGACATTTGGCTACATTTAGCTGACAGGACACGGGCTGAATGGCGATGCATGGTGGCCCATTAGGAGGTAGTCTATAACAGCGGTCCCCAACTCCCGGTCCGTGGGTCATTTGGTACCGGGCCGCACAGAAAGAATAAATAACTTACATTATTTCCGTTTTATTTACTATCTGGATCTGAAAAATGACCGGATTCTCTCCGTTACATCCTTCTACGACTCACTCTTGACGCATGTCAAGACGCTTGTCTCGGTCACGTGATCCGTTGAAACCTTACCATAGAGACCAGAGAGCGTTATGGGGGGAGAGAGGATGTTACGAGGACGCTACTAATAAAGTTGCGATTTCACATTGGATTCACGTTTATTATTATATTTTTAAAAATACCCCAGTTTTTATGCCAGTCCTATCATTTTATTTTGTTGTATTTATTCGCCACACCTTAAAGGCCGGTCTGTGAAAATATTGTCTGATATTAAACCGGTCAAAAAAGGTTGGGGACCGCTGGTTTAGAACACTGCAATGCGTTAGCGTTGTTAACAAATAACAGGCTATCGTTAACATTACATGGAGCGTAACGCTAGCTGGTTTCACAGCACGATGCAGCTGCCTCAAACAAATATAACATAGGACTGGCTTTCAGGTGCTTCGCCAAATTCCAGGTGTTTCCTCGCTTTGTTTGAAATGAACGATTGCATCGGTTGTTCACCGGAAACCGATCCTAGCTTTCCTCTCAACGAGTCCGGGCAGAGCTAAACTTCTGTAGTTTTCCCCGTGTGCTTGTAGGCGTTCTTCTTCTTCACCACTTGTGGACCGACTAAAACACTTGCGCATATTTGCTGCCCCCATCAGGTCCGGAAGAATTGCCTCTTGGTACCAACATTAGAATCAATTCCAATGCTAGTGCAGAAAAACAAGTACCGTCACGTTTTAAGAATGTTGGGACCGATTTGGTACCGAAGTATCGGTTCTCGTGACATCCTTATGCTGGATTATTTTACTGACAAAGTATTTTATACGTAGATATACGGTGCTAAATACTAAACGCCAGTTTTGTCATTTTGAAGACGTGTGTAGAATATGCAAGCATTAACTACCCCATGCAAGAGGAAAGCTGTTCAATCATGGGGTCTGTGCTGCAAATTGAATTGATTTGATTTGATTTATTTATGTATTTATTTGGGTGGCTTAGCAGTTAGCACGTTTGGCTCGCACGTCTAAAGCTGGTGGTTCGAATCCCGCTTCCACCCTGTGTGTGCAGAGTTTGCATGCCTCAGTGTTTCCTCAGGGTACTCCGGTTTCCTCCCCCTGTCCGAAGACCGTAGTATGTGAATGTGTACGCTTGTAGGATAAGCAGTATGGAAAATAGATGGATGTATTTATTTATTTTTGGATGTCAGTCTACATTTGGTGTTTAGTTTCTATGGTTTGCATTCTTGTCTATATGTGTATAATCTTGTTGAGCTTTGCTTTATTAAAATAAAAATTAAAAAAATACCTTCTTCTGATCCTGTATAATTTTAAGTGATAAAACTCAAAAGTTAACTGGGGGGTGTGGCTTATTTAACACAAGTGCTCACTAAACACATTCGCTTGTGTTCATGCAGTCCAAGAGAAAAACAAGCCCCTTTTTCTCTGAATTAAAATTGAGAGTTTGAAGAAGGACAGCGTTGTATGCAATTTTGCAACCAGACTACGTCAGGGTCCAGTAACCTCTAGTCCGGCGAAAATCAGTGATCGACTCTACACTTGAACCAGCACATCTTGTTTAGCAGATCCCCTGTAGAAACTAGCTACGGCGCTAGAGACGTAAATCGTAGATTTTTCGTTTCATTTATTCTCTCAAACGTTCGTGACAGAAACAGAATGTTAAAAGATGACTGGACAGAGAGGTATGCATTTATTCTGCTCATGTCAAATTCAGAACAGGTGTGTCTAATCTGTTCAGAGCTCATGGCTTTGCCTATTGAAACACTAGCTGTTTGGATTTTGAGCTTTAAATGATGCGTGTATAGGTTGCAAGGTATTGCAGAGCATTGGTGCAATCGCTGTAAGCGTGTAAGGCATTCATAATGGCATGGTGTCTGTATCACACAGCTCTGACTCACACGCTTCGGCTTTGCCTGCATTCCAGCGGTCGAGTGTGCTCATCAAAACACGGACTCGCAGGATTAAACCTGTTCAAACAAAACACTGTAGTGAGACGGCAGTGAGAGAATGTGGAAAATGTGGACTGTGTTTGTGTGTGGTTGATTTATTTATTTTTTTTTTTTTAGGTGCGAACAGGAACAAGGCAGTTTGCAGAAGTGTCGACTGTGAGAGAGACGGACCTGTCATCAGTTTGATCACGTTCACGAGATCGCGATGGGGATGAACGAGCAGGACGGAGCTCAGAGTTTTCTGAAAAGTTTTGTGGAGGAGTTTGCGAACCCGCTGGGCCAAGATGACCCGCTTCCTGTCAATCCACTCAGCCGCACTGTGACCCTGGAGGAGGTGAAGGGTGAAAGCCTGGACCTGGGCCTCCGGCTGCTGTCTTCCAGGTGAGTTACATGGTGTGTGTGTGTGGCAACATACAGTAAATTTGATGTGAACTTTCAAATCCGTTTGTAGCAGTTTTCCGTTCTTGCACTTTTGTCTATGACAGAAATTTCACTCTCCGCTGGAGTGAAGTTGATCTATAACTGTGTTCATTTCTGAAGCAGGTTGAGTTATGTTCTGTATTTATCACCATGTCATTAGGAAAAGCAATAGCATCGGCTGTCCATTTGTGTCCTGTGTGTGTTTGGCATGGTACGCTATGTTTTTCTTTTTTCTAAGGCATGCGGTGTGGTGATCGTGTTTCTTTTACTGTTTGTGTGTGTGTGTGTGTGTGTGTGTGTGTGTGGAGTCACACCTGCCCCTCTCAAACCAGAAGACTTCACACATTCCTCTAAATCCGCTACACTTTCCTTCACTCTTGCTTTTAAAAAAGAAATTTTTTATTGATAGCGGCTGCACAATTTAGCACACTTGGTGCTCTCTCTCTGTGTTCTTGCGCATGTCTCTCGCCCATCTAAAGCAAAACTCATACAAATAGTTTCCTATCTGTTCTCTCTGTCAACCTCTCTCTCTCTCTCTCGATCTGTCAACTTTTTCTCTCTCTCTCTCGATCTGTCAACCTCTCTCTCTCTCTCTCTCTCTCTCGATCTGTCAACTTTTCCTCTCTCTCTCGATCTGTCAACTCTCTCTCGATCTGTCAACCTCTCTCTCTCTCTCTCTCTCTCTCTCTCGATCTGTCAACTCCTCTCTCTCTCTCTCTCGATCTGTCAACCTCTCTCTCTCTCTCTCGATCTGTCAACCTCTCTCTCTCTCTCTCGATCTGTCAACCTCTCTCTCTCTCTCTCTCGATCTGTCAACCTCTCTCTCTCTCTCTCTCTCTCTCGATCTGTCAACCTCTTTTTTTTTTTTTCTCTCTCTCGATCTGTCAACCTCTCTCTCTCTCTCTCTCGATCTGTCAACCTCTCCTCTCTCGATCTGTCAACCTTTTTTTTCTCTCTCTCTCTCGATCTGTCAACCTTCTCTCTCTTCTCTCTCTCTCTCTCTCTCTATCTCTACCTCGATCTGTCAACCTCTCTCTCTCTTGATCTGTCAACCTCTCTCTCTCGATCTGTCAACCTTTTTCTCTCTCTCTCTCTCTCTCGATCTGTCAACAGTCAACCTCTCTCTCTCTCTCGATCTGTCAACCCCTCTCTCTTTCTCTCTCTCTCTCTCTCTCTCTCTCTAGTCAATTCAAAGTACTTTATTGGCATGTTTACATACAATATTGCCAAAGTATCAATATAGGTAAGTAGAGAATTAAAAACAATAATAATAGAATAAAAATAAAATAAAGATGATGATAGGAATAATAATAATTAAAATAAAAAATAGTAATCTGTCACTCTCTCTCGCTTTTGTCTCTCTCATTTATTATTTTTTTAAACTATTTTGTCCTCTATCTCTGTCTCTCTTTTTGTCTTTTCTTTGTCTGTCTCTTGCTCTTCCCTGCACTCTCACGGTCTCTTCCTCTCTCTCTTGATCTGTAGCTCTTTCCCAGTCTGTTTGTGTGTGTGTGTGTGTGTGTGTGTCTCTTTCTTTCCCATTCTCTCTTTGTTTGTGTCTCTCTCTCTCTCTCTCTCTCTCTCTCTCTCTCTCTCTCTGTCTTTCTCTCTCACTCTGTCTGTATGTATGTGTGTGTGTGTGTGTGTGTTTTTATTTCCCACTCTTTCTGTTTCTGGTACATTCCTCATGGCAGACTTCCTGTTCACGAAAGGACCATTGTTTTAGCCACTTCCTTTCGATCAGAGATCATTTCCTGTTAGCATAGCACTGGGTCGTGTTCAGAGTGTTGCACCGACCACACTTATCTGATTCAACTGCGAATGGACTGGATCAACTTGTTCATTATTCTGTGACAAAATAAAGTGAAACGGTATTCCGTGTTTTTAGGAAGCAGTGTTCTTGATGCTCCAGTGCGCTGATCAGCTTCTCAGTGAAGTCTAAATATGGGAATTATATGAAGCAGAAAGAGGATCTAGGCCAACTACAAGATTCTCTTTTTAGCTGGATAATGTGGATGGGAAAATTTTAAAGGTGCAGTTTGTAATTTCTCAAAAGCGTTTCTATACTGATAATAATAATAATAATAATAATAATAATAATAATAATTTCAGACAGTGATTTGCACAGTTGCAAAGCAACGAATATGTTTCTTAAACTGTGTTCACGCCAGTGTCTTAATTACGAGTTTCTGACTTGTAAATAGTGTTCACATCCTCATAGAACTCGTAATTACAGCTTGTAAACTAGGAATTTTCAGAGCGCTCCGACTTGTACCACCTGACCTAATTCCGACATGGCGTGAACGCAGCGTTCACACGCTTCAGATATCCGTTTACGTTTTTATGAACCAGAAACTAGCTCCGCTCCCAGCCACTTATAAGGTATAAGCAGCTTGAATAGGGGAATGAGGAAAAGAAGGCGGGATCTCATTGGCATATTTGAACTTTAATGCTTTAATTCACTGGGAATTGCTTGGGGAAAAGGTGTGAAGGTGAACTCAAGTCGAAATCCTGGGATGGCATGTACTGTATAACTCCCAGGAGATTAGCAGGAGTGCTCGTTAATTGAGAGACCCTGATATGTTACCAGGAAAGACGATGATGCGTTTTTGACATTGTTTGATTGAAACGTCTGCACTGTATAATAACAGCAGGAAAAGTCAAGGAAGAGGTGGAATCTGGAAAATTAGAGCGATTCAGAAGTGAGAAAAAATTGTTCATCAGATTCATAAACAAAACTCTAAATGAATTGTAGCTATGTTGGATTTTGTTGTATGTCATATTCTATACAGTAAGATACCGTCCAAACACTGCAAGTTTGAGTGACATAAAAGCTGAATATTAGCATTACTCTGATAATCTTCCAGGTTTTTAAAGAAATCTTCAGATGTTTTCAGTAACATTGCAGTTCGCATTACGATTCCACGACGCACCTTTAAATAGTCTGCTTTTCCTGTGCCTGTGTTTGCATGCAGGAAGGCCCCTGGCTGGCTGAGCACGTCGATGTGCCATGCTGCGGTCACTGAGCTTCTGAAAGATGACCTTTCGCCTTTCCACTGCCCTAAGGACCCTGAACAGCAGCAGGAGGCTGAAGCAGAAGTAGTTTGTGAGTGGCAACGCATTTTGGCTTTCAAACTCGTTTTTACGTATCTATCTCATCCATTTTTGCAGGTTTTATTTATTTATTTATTTATTTTTAGAACGTGTTGTATCAGAAATTACACCACTGTAAAAGTGTACTAGAGTGGACAATGCAACATGGCTGCCCTCTAGTGTTCCTATAGAGTACTACAGCCTGGCAGTTTTATTCTTTAGACGTTCTCTATAGAGACTATTCCTTCTCATGTTTCGTAAAATCTGATTTAAAAAAACAAACAAACTCTAAAGTCAATCCGATTTTCTCTCTACAGTGCTGCAGTCCGAGCCTGTTCAGCGTCTGTTTATCAACAAGCTGCGAGAAGTGGGTGTGGCCTGGCAGAAACAGCTGCCCAATCGGACGCCAAGGTCTTCACGGTCCCGCCTCTGTTCTGTCCACGCCATTCGGAACACGCGCAGGAAGATGGAGGATCGTCACGTGTTACTGCCTGAGTTTAACCAACTATTTGGGTTACAGGTAAGAGGTTAGGGTCAGACTTCTTATCACGCTGTGCTAGGTCTTATCACCTCGGCCTGGTTTACTAGAGGCGAGTCCGCTCCTGTGTGAAGTACTGATGTGCCACATCTGAGGGATTGCAGATGTTTTTGTGAGGCAGGAGCGAGTCATCTGAATCGGAATTTAATAGGATAATAAAAGATTTGACAAATATGACAAGAACAAACTCCTTCGCTCCTTCATGGGAAAACGTAGAAATGTGGGGGGAAATGTTTGCGGGGGTGGAGAATACTTGAGTAATGTTACTTTGTTACTGTGCTTGAATATGACTAAGTATTATTGAAGTTGAATAAGTGCACGCTGTCAATTTTTTCAATATTTTTTTCCCCATAGATACAGATTCATAGAGGTTGAGACGACATCTTTGCTTCCTGTGCAAAAAAAATGAAATATGGGCCTTTAAATCAAATTGCAATTAAACCAAAGTTAACTTTAAGTTTTCTAAATTATCCAGTTACATTCTGTAATTTAGCCATTTCATTTAGCTAGTTAAGTATTGTAAATTAGTTTTTTTAGTTTGCTAGCTAGTTATATATTTTTTTTAAATTAGCTCGTAAAATTAGCTAGCTAGTTAAGTTTCGTTTTCCTAGCTAATGCAGTTTTAGCATTCATTCCAGCAAGGTTATTAAACATTAGCTTACCAGCAAGCAAAAATCTTTAGGATTGTTTGAGTTAGCAAAATATTTTCCTCATACCACTAATCGCGTAGCGAACTAGCTAGTCACGCAGGGTCGGGATGATGAACCATCGTCACTTAAAAATATTGACTTTTTACTCTGAATACTTGATTTGGACACTGTTTGCTTTCACTCAAGTAGATTTTCAGCTCCGTAGGATTTTGGCGCAGTACGCGTACGTTTACTGAAGTACAGTTTCTCTGTGCTTTTCCCTCCCCTGGCTGTTTGTTGTACAGAATGTGAAACCTGTAAAAGTTTCTTTCTGAAAACGTTGTCCGAGACTGGTAGGATGCATGATGTCATCAAAAGCCGCAGGGATGGAACGCAGCTTCGGTTTCCACAAGTGTGAAACTTCTCCGTTTTAAGAAGAACAGTGAAAGGTTAAATAATGTGATGACTGAACTAGTCATGGAGCAGTCATGCTAGGACTGAAACTATATTACAAATTCGAAAAGATTTGAAGCCGAGTAGCGAGTAACACAGCATATGGCTGCCTCGTAGAAATGATACGACATCCATCCTTAATCTACTCTCAGAATGCTGCTGATGAATGTTTTCCTCTTTCCTACAGGACGGCGTGGAGCGTGAGTACTATGCTGTGTTTGATGGTCACGGAGGTGTCGACGCAGCCACCTACAGTTCGACCCACCTGCACGTCATCCTCAGCCAACAAGAGGTGCTGAAGAGTGACACCAGCACAGCCTTTAAGAAGTCCTTCATACAAACGGACGACATGTTCAGGATCAAGGCCAGGAGAGAGGTACGAGCGAGCGAAGGAGAGGTCAAGGAACTGTATTTCATGATAACACCCTGTATTACATAAGGGTATAGCGCCTATATAGGTATAAAGACTGTGTCATAAGTAAAGAATAAACCACTTGGGGGCGTGCTGTTATTGGAAAATAATCAATGATGTGGTATTGTGGTGTGGGCCAACGCAAAGTGGAGTCACCCTTCCCACTGTGAAGAGAATTATTTTCCAATAACAGCACGTCCCAAAGTGCTTTATGCTTCTTATGACAGACAACATTTTGTCAACAATGACATTCCTTTTTTCTTAAAAAATGCCAGGTTATACTTTTTTTTTTTAATCCATTTCTAGTTACATTTAACATTGCACCTGTGAAACAAGTGTTCCTGTTATCACTTACGTTCTAGCGATTATTCAGTTTAATTCCAGTTTATTTATGTAGCACTTTTTACGCTGGACATTGACATAAAGCAGTTTTACAGAAACCTGGATATAAATTTGGTGGCAAGGAAAAAATTGCTGAGCCGACAAGAGGACCAGACTCGGATCCATCCATCGGGCGGTGCGATTATAAATCGGTTCAGTCATAATGAGTCGCTTTTCATCGCCTTCTCTTGAAGTAAAAACACAAAGCGCGACATCCTGAAGACTTTCCTGAAGCGGAAAATGGGATGCGGTAGAGATGTGGTAAAGACGTTGGACTTTTGATCGGAAGATCTTGAGTTCAAATCCCAGCACCACCAGCCTGCCACTGCTGGGCCCCCGAGCAAGGCCCTTAACCCTTTTGTCTCAACACACAATTAAATAAGTCGTTCTGGATACCATAAATATGCCATAAACGTAATTGAAACCGCTTTACTATTACAAAGCCCTGACACTGGAGACTCCTTCCATGAATGTTAAATAAACATCTTAACTTAAATAGAATTTTTTTCTATCCCTTGATATCTGAATGAGCAAGTTTTGAATATTTGGCTAAAATCATAATTACAATTATATTGCTCTATATTAAAAATTATTATTGTTATTTATCCGAGATATGTAGACGTTTTAGGAACAAAATAGTTTGAAAACAGCCTTTCACTTTGCACCTGAGAAACCTGAATTCCTTTAAATGTATACATTTCTGAAGCATAGGAAGTGAGTTATTAGTCACATTTACTGTGTGGGTCTTTGAAAGGTTGAACACAAATAGACTTAATAAAGTAATAAATATACCACCTGAGTAGCATGATTATAATCCCCAGAGTTAATAAAAACCAAAACAGCAGCTCAGACGCAACAAACCCAATCGTATCGAGTTAACAGAGCGATCGTGATTAAAATACGGTTAGTAGTGTTATTAATATACTGTATAATTAATGGGACATTGAGTTTGAATATCAGTTATGACAATATTGTATATGGTGGTACAGCATGGGTTAAGATTCTGTCCCAGAGACCTGAAAGTTGTGAATTGCAATCCCGGGCCTAAAATAGAGCTAGGTTTTATATTCTGCCAAAGGAATAAGTATAAATGTAAGATAAAAAGTGCTCAGAGCAGAACCATCAAGCATTATAGGGACTCGGCCAAGCCTTAAGAACCGGTTTCATCCTCAGGTGTTATTCCAGTGGAAAGTTTCGATAACATTTGTTTGATTTCTGAGAAAATCTCCTACACATATTCACACAGTGTGGATGGATGTTTGGTAAGAAGCTTTCAGGTAGTTTTCGCTGTGTGTGTGTGTGTTTGCGTGCAGGTAGAGATATTAGTCAGCATGGTTGCACCGCTGTAATGTGGGCGCACTGAGAGGCAGAGAAAGTTGCATGAAAGGCTTCGAGTTTAGTCAGTCGAATGGAGAAAGCTGTGCTTTTGTTTTTTTTGTTGCTGTTGTTTATTCTGCTCAGTGTTGTTTCTGAGAACAGATCAAATGCTTGGTGCAGCTCTGGGTTGCATCAGCTCTGATTTGATTACAGTCTATGAATGTGTGATTGTGTAACGTGTGTGTGTGGTGCATCTGCAGCGCATGCGCAGTGGCAGTACAGGTGTGGCCATGTTGCTGGCTGCGCTGACATTCACTGATACATTGACCTGGCTGGGCGCCTGGGGGGACGCGCTGGTGGGGAAAAAAAACCCCCCCCCCCCCCCCCCCCCCACAAAAAAAAAAAAAAAAAAAAAAAAAACAAAAAAACACACCCCCCAAACAACAAAAAATTATAAAAAAAAAAACACCCCCCCACTTTTTTTTTTTTTTTTATATAACGCGGAAACCTAGCCCACTAAAAAAAAAAATATAATTTTTTTTTTAACAACCCTTCTTTTTTTTTTGTTTTTTTTTTTTTTTTTTTTTTTTTTTCTTAAACATAAAATTCCTTTCCCCCGATCACACTTTTTTTTTTTTTTTCTTCATTCTGATGTTTGATTGAAATTAAAAAAACCAGCAGCCACATTGATTTTCATTGCTGAACATGATGGCAGATGGATAACTCATAAAAGCAATTGTGTAGGTGTTCCTATTAAAGTGGACAGTGAGTGTTCATCCACACTAAAACGTGAAAATGATGAGGGTCCTTTTGCTTCCATGTTCGATAAACTGCCACCTTACATAATATAATCTTTACAGGAAGATAGCCAAAGCAAAATTACAAAAGAAATCAAAACATTTACATTTTTATTGATGTATATAAAGTTGAAATGTCTTAAAGTATGTAGCATGAATGAACACGACCAATTTAGGAGATAATGGCCTATGGCATGAAAATGATTGCAAATTTTTGGTAAATGATGACTTTACTTTCTTAATATAAAAAAATCTACATGAATTGAACCTAATCGTAGGCTAGAGGCTATTATTGTGTGGCTCAAACTTTCTGTAATCAGGAAAAACACACTTCCAAGTACATTAATCAGCTAATCAAACAGTTTACGCAATGCATTCTAACAGCATTAAACGTGTTTATACATCAGCTGTGTTATGTCTGACGTCCCGTTCGGTGGAAAAAGGGGCATGTAGTTACTGTAACATTGCTGAAGAAATACAAAAGTGGACCAAAAACCATGTGCATATGCAACATCTGGAAACATGAATCGTTTTTTTAACCTTAAAGAGCACAGCAATGGAAAAACTAACTGGATTGAAGTCGATGCCCGCTATATTTGTAGTATATAAGACTGTAGTTGGTTGCATTCTGGACATTTGGCTTTTCTCTCTCCTATTTCTCATGAACAAAACATCCCAAACTGAGATTTTATCCCACCAAAGTAGAAAAAAATTTAAAAATTCTGGGTTTTTTTTTTTTTTAAAGTATACTTTTGCTAAATCTTGCTGAAGGGAATGTTCCAGAAATGGAGATTAACGCTCTTTTAATTTGGAAGGGAATCTGTTAAGTGCACGAAATGGACGAAGATTTATTTTCCTTGGATTTGTTAAGAGGACGCTAAAATGGGTGCTGAAAGGTATTGAAATGTTTTCTTCACCTTAAGTGATTTCATGTGTTTAGCCTTCTTTTAGCCGAATCTGTGGGAGAACAATCTTACCAAGTCATCCAATTCATGCACTTTTTACACGGCCTTTTAACACTGCTTTAACTTTTTAATCTTGGCTAAAATATTATTCCTTTTAATAGAACCTGTAATTCGGCGTGTGAAAGCTGAACGTTTTAACAGAAAAAGTGCGATCTTTTAAATGCTCCAGGTTTTCTCAGTCTTATTTTGGATAAGCTTTAGTTAGCGTAGAATGTAAAGACGTTAGTATACATTTACTTCTCCTAGCCGGTTATTATTTCTGCATGCTCCTGGTGGTCTCTGATGCAGGACTGTCTGTGCAGGACGAGAAGAAGAGAATAGAGGATCTGGGTGGCTGCATTGCCTTCATGGGCTGCTGGCGCGTTAACGGGACATATGCTGTTTCCCGGGCGATAGGTGAGTAACCACAATAACACGTCACACTTTTTTTTTTGTTTTGTTTTCTTTTGTCTGAGTGATCTGACTGGAATCGAGAGAATTACCTCATTTTTAGGTCACTCACTCGCTGTCACTGTAAGTTATTTGTAGACGTCAGTGCAATGTTACTGACATCTACTGATGTAATTTCCTTACGAGGGTCATGTCCTTTGTATGTTATTTCCAACAAGCGTTGGAGTTTTTATATATATACAGTGGTGTGAAAAAGTGTTTGCCCCCTTCCTCATTTCCTGTTCCTTTGCATGTTTGTCACACTTAAGTGTTTCGGAACATCAAACCAATTTAAAAATAGTCAAGGACAACACAAGTAAACAAAAATGCAATTTGTAAATGAAGGTGTTTATTATTAAAGGTGAAAAAAATCCAAACCATCATGGCCCTGTGTGAAAAAGTGATTGCCCCCTAAACCTAATAACTGGTTGGGCCACCCTTAGCAGCAACAACTGCAACCAAGCGTTTGCGATAACGTGCAATGAGGGTTTTTACAGCGTCCTGGAGGAATTTTGGCCCACTCATCTTTGCAGAATTGTCCTAATTCAGTTACATTAGAGGGTTTTCGAGCATGAACGGCCTTTTTAAGGTCATACCACAACATCTCAATAGGATTCAGGTCAGGACTTTGGCTAGGCCACTCCAAAGTCTTCATTTTTGTTTTTCTTCAGCCATTCGGTGGTGGACTTGCTGGTGTGTTTAGGATCATTGTCCTGCTGCAGAACCCAAGTTCGTTTCAGCTTGAGTACCGAACAGATGGTCGGACATTCTCCTTCAGGATCTCTTGGTAGACAGCAGAATTCATAGTTCCTTTTATCACGGCAAGTCTTCCAGGTCCTGAAGCAGCAAAACAGCCCCAGACCATCACACTACCACCACCATATTTTACTGTTGGTATAATGTTCTTTTATGAAATGCAGTGTTCCTTCTACGCCAGATATACTTGGACACACACCTTCCAAAGAGTTCCACTTTTGGCTCATCGGTCCACAGAATGTTGTCCCAAAAGTCTTGGGGATCATCAAGATGTGTTGTGGAGAAATTGAGACGAGCTTTGATGTTCTTTTTGCTCAGCAGTGGTTTTCTCCTTGGAACTCTGCCATGCAGGCCATTTTTGCCCAGTCTTTTCCTGATGGTGGAGGCATGAACGCTGACCTTAACTGAGGCAAGTGAGGCCTGCAGTTCTTGGACGTTGTTCGTGGGGGTCTTTGTGTGACCTCTTGGATGAGTCGTTACGCTCGCTCTTGGGGTAATTTTGGGCGGCGGCCACTCCTGGGAAGGTTCACCACTGTTCCATGTCTTCGCCATTTGTGGATAATGGCTCTCACTGTGGTTCGCTGGATTCCCAAAGCTTTGGAAATGGCTTTATAACCCTTTCCAGACTGATAGATCTCAATTACTTTCTTTCTCAATTGTTCCTGAATTTCTTTGGGTCTCGGCATGATGTGTAGCTTTTAAGGATCTTCTGGTGGACCTTACTGTGTCAAGCAGCTCCTATTTAAGTGATGCCTTGATTGTGAACAGGTGTGGCAATAATCAGGCCTGGGTGTGGCTAGAGAAATTGAACTCAGGTGTGGACAACCACAGTTATAGTATGTTTTAACAAAGGGGGCAATCACTTTTTCACACAGGGCCATGATGGTTTGGATTTTTTTCACCTTTAATAATAAACACCTTCATTTACAAATTGCATTTTGTGTTTACTTGTGTTGTCCTTGACTATTGTTTAAATTGGTTTGATGTTCGAAACACTTAAGTGTGACAAACATGCAAAGGAACAGGAAATGAGGGAAGGGGCAAACACTTTTCACACCACTGTATATATATATATATATATGAGTGTACCGTAGCAGTACGCACTGTCATGATTTATACCTCATTTGTTTTTTCCGTCCCTGACTTTCAGGTGATTTCGATCAGAAGCCGTACGTGTCCAACGCGGCAGACTGCTCCTCGGTTCAGCTGAGTGGAGATGAGGACTACGTCCTGTTGGCGTGTGACGGTTTCTTCGATGTTTTGCGGCCAGCTGATGTTCCTGCTCTGGTGCTGGAGGCCCTGCGTGAGGCGGGTGGCTCGGGGGAGGACGTCGCCCAGAGCCTTGTGGCTCAGGCCAAAGCTGCGGGCTCCAGCGACAACATCACCGTGCTGCTGGTGTTCCTGCGCGAGCCTCGGGATCTTCTACTCTCAGAGATCACAGCAGGGCAAGTGTGAGAGAGACAGGAATGTTCGAGCAGACCACTAGAGGGCTGATGATCTCTTTTCCATCTCACTGTATCTAACATCGAGGCATCACATTGCTCAGTGTCATACTATTATGCTGAAGGTCGTCGAGGAACGAAATGTCGTCAGTGTAGTTCTTAATATCAGACAAACAGTGTTCTTTTTTTTTCCCAATGCTAAAAAGTGATGCCTTTTATTTAACGACAGCTCTTCGAATAAACAGCGTTCTTTAACAGTTTTAGCTTCCTTTTCGCTAATCATGGTTTATGAATGCATTTCCAGAGTTTTCGTTTACGTTTTCAAAAACTTGTTTACGCTTGCGTTCACTATTCAGGCACAAATCTTATGTGTGGGCAGGGCTTAACAGCGATCCACTCTCATTGGCTGGTGAGATTTGGATCGACAGCTGCTTGACGTGGAAGTAGAGCCTTCAGTTCTCTGCATATTTATAAGTGTTTGTACTTTGTTTAAAATATTAGTTAGTAATTTAATATTTGAGGTTTGGCTAGTGTCATACGACAATTTTTTCCGAGATGAGGAGTCTTCATCATCATCATCATCCTCCTGGTTGATGGTTACTCGAGCTATAAATCGCATTAAGCCCCGCCCCCACACCTGAATGGCAACTGTAAACTTGTAGAGCCTAAATGAAAACTCTGTCAGCTCATTCGTAAACCGTGATTAGCGAAAAAGGAAGATTAGAAAACTGTTAACAGAGGGACGCTGTTTATTTGAAGAGCAGGTTACATTTTTGCCACGGGGTTCACTGTTTTCCGTCTCGGAGAGTTTTTCTCCTTTCTCATTGTAGTTTTTTGTTCGTTTCTTGAAAAGTTGCGTTCAATACTTTCACACAAATTTAATTCCATCGTTCCAAAGTTATTTTCGTGACCTTATCAAAGTGTTGGGCTCAATTTCCTGTTAAGATGTTGTGATTTTCCAGCCTGTGTTTTTTATTTTAGTTTTTTTTTTTTTTACCTTTATTTATAGCTGTTACAAAGCAGTATAATGTTACAGGGAACACCAGTCTGTATTGGTCAAAGCGTCATGCTTTTGAAGATGAAATGCACACTTTTTTTCTTCTTTTTTTTGGTCTTCTTAAGAACATCAGTCAGTGTTTTTTCATAACTTTTTAAAAATGTTTTAATATGCATTTGTTAATGACATGAACTGTTAGCAGCCTTTTAGTGCCAAAAAAAAGAAGCATTTTTGCAAGAGTGTAACATAGCCAGGAGTACTTTGTGTATGTAATCTCCTTTAGTGTATATGTATATAATTAATATATTTAACTTAAAGGAGCTGTTTGTAATTTTTAGAGCTTTTTTGGCCTGTGAGCTGAATTGCACTTGCAACAATAATATTCATAAACCCCACCTCCTCTGGTAAAACTACATATGATTTTTTTCCTTTTAAATGAAGGTGGAGGAGCTAATTTCAGGGCCAGAAAACTGTAACCAATTCCTCAAAAAAAAAATTTTGCGGGGGGGACTCAAGCAAAATCTATTATCTAACAATATTCAATATTGCAAACCCCAGTTACAGGCCTAGAAGCACTTCTAAACTTTACAGACAACAACTTTAATCCCTTTTCCTCATTGAAAACAGTGTTATGGTGATTAACGTGGTCAGTTTTCCAGACTTTAATTTATTCTAATTCCAGACTAAGACAGACTTTCTGAGTCCAAGCCTGGAAAAACTGTTCCTCCAAACATGTTTGTTCTGCCAAAGACTGGTTTGTATGTGTTTGTGTTTGAGGAATATTAACATGCAGCCAGGCCGGCTTGCTGTCGGGCCACAGGTCCTGCATGCGCTGGGCCGTCTCGCGTTACCATCGGTTCAGATGTCATGAATATTTGAAAGCCTTGTGACATGGAGCTAATATGACTGGACCGTGGCTTTAACGCGAGCAGGCTAAAAATAGAGCTAACTATATAGAGAGATGAGGAAGGAGAAAGTAGTGATTTTGGTGAATAGAAAATGCTGAGGAGCGTGATTTTCTTTCACATTTTCAATTTTAATCTGTTTTAACAATCTTATGTGTGACTATGAATAACTAACTTACAATATCTTCTATCTGCCGCAGAAATGTGTCTTTAAAGTTGTTCTGCTCAGCATTGCAGTTTGCAACAACGATCGGAGATTTTGGAGTGATGTATGTGTGATCTAACAATACATGTGCATTTTGTATGTGAATAATTGACTTCAGTGATCTTGTCTGTCTCAGTAATGACAGTGGTTGCCATGGTTACTGGTATAAATGGACTAGCAGTGCTAACCTCTATTGTGTTTCAAGGATAAAACCACATGAATAGAGGTTTATCGTTTTTGGCATCCATACCAGATTATTTCCTAGTTAACAAATGTCATTAAGTGAAGTATTTCAGATTTTTGTAGAACCAGCAACAGTACCGATATTAGTTGTAAGTAAAATACACCGAAGGGTATGAAGAAATGCATTATGGGGCTGATTTCTTTCCAGCCCACTCTGGAGATTCACGCAGCCTATCAGCCTATACCCACGCCAAGGAAAGCACTATCTGCCCTCTTCCGTATACTAGAGCTCTTGGACGCCCTTGATTGGTTAGTGTCACTGTGATTGACACTCGTGAGAGAGCATGCCATCCCTCACATCCTGAGATCACGGCCATGGATAATCGTAGCGTTGTCAGGGTTCGAATTTACAATCTCCTGACGAATGCTTTTCCACGTTCGCCTTAAGAGCATTCGATTTCTAGGCCGAGTTTCCCGAGAACCTTTCTAAATGTTCCTGCGACGTGTTTTAGTCAGGTAAAGTTCTGTCCAACTTTAAACGTTGTGTGAGAAAACTGTTCTCGCCGCCAACGTTTTCAGAAACGTTATTTTTGTAACGTCACAGCTGAATCATAGTAGAACCTGTTAAATATGTGACTGAACACAAGGGTTGGATGCTTTCCTCTCGGGTGCTTTCCTGCTGCTTGTCGTGTCATGATGTTGAAAACCCTTAGATTGATCAGGGGTGCATGTATTTGACTGTGACCTGCTTTGATTTGGCTATCGGTTATCTCTCTGCTGTAAGTCTTTACAGTCATTGTGTGCCCCTTGCATAATGTGGAAACTTTATCTGTCTGATCTCACATTTCCCATCAGACCAGTAATACTTCATGACTTCACTGGAGATGTAATCAGACTGGTTTAGATAAAACTAATATCCTGCTTAACCGATGTATAATGTTACGTGCATCAACAAACGCACACCTTTTTATTTTTTTCTTTCTTTTTTTGCAGTTGGATACAGTTTCTCATCACGCAAATAGTTTTTGAGCAGAGTTAACGTTTATAATATCGAACATCATGTATTCTGAGATTTTATTACCATTGAACAACCTGTGGTGTTACTTTCTGATGCTGAAACAAATCGGTTCATTATTGACTGGATGCCACGTTCTAAAGGAAATTAGTAGCTTCTTGACGTTTGTATTATTAGAGGACGTGAATCCAGAACACTTAACCCATGTGTAACGCATATCTCACACTTTTGTGCCTTATTTTGTTGTAATACAAAAACTGCCAATACACACAACTGGTTTCTTTTCATATGTACTGAACCGACCGGCTTGTTTATTCCACTTGAACTTTTCTACGTGCTGTTGTGCCTGTTTTAAACGGTTTATACACTTTTCTACTTTATATCGACGAATAACTTTTGATTCCACACTGTTTTTGTATGTCGTTAATACGTAATTTAATGATAACATCGGTCGTTTAGAATTGATTCAGGTTTCTGTTAGGAAAAGCCAGTGGATATATTTTGGTAACCTTTTCCTGGAAAGTATTACATCTGTGTTTCATTTGCATTCAGTAAAACGAAAGTTTGAAATCTAATATTCAGTCGGAATATTAAATAAACGATTACCACATGTCTCGTTTGCAGGTCTCATTTGTTGCACTTTATCGTAAACTCCTTACATAACAGCTGCTGTAGTAGGCCATCATTTTCCAAGGTGGTTTAATGTAATTGGTGGTTAAAATAATTAGTGCAAGTCAAACATGGCCAGTTTTCTTACACGTACTGTACATTCTCACTTTCCACTCATAATAACTTCCAAACATACTTGAATAAACATGTTCGTTTCTTTTTTTTTCTCTCCTGTTAGAATTTCAGGTGAATGGAGGTATTTATAGCCTAGTGTCCTGATAATTATGTGAAATATAATCCTAAATTGTGGTTCTGTAAAGAGCCGGTGAAGAAACTTAATATTACAGTCTGTAATGTCTCAAAGCACCATGGTCCTCGTGTTCTTGCCTGTGTCTGTGTGGGGGTTTTCTCTGGATTCTCCGGTTTCCTCCCACGTCCTAAAAACATGCGGCTAGGTGAATTGGCTGTGCTAAGTTACCCCTAGATGTGAACGAGCGTGTGCAAAAGGAACGGTGTCCTGTCCAGGGTGTGTCCCTGTCCTATGCCATGTTCCCTTACCGGGATAGGCTCCAAACTGGAGTTCTTACTGAAGATGAATTATTGGATATACTGAAAACATTTAAGAAACACCTAGTAGCGTAAATTTAAGAAAAAGGGAAATGATTACTCACAAGGAAGTAATTTTGCCAGTAATCTGTGTGTGTGAGATTGTAGTTGTACAGTCCCAGTTGTTAATAATTGCTTAGGGTATATGGACTGAGACCAGATCCATCAGTAATTAAAGGGAACAGAGTTCTGGCCCTGTGTTAATGATGTGATTGTTAGGCTCAGTAGGTGTCCGTTAAAAATTACACAGACATACACTTTAAGAAAAAACCTTAAAATAAACACTCAGTGTCAGGGGAAAAAAAAGAAAAAATTGCTCGAGCAGGATTTTCAAACTTTTTGCAGCCCTTAAAGGGACCCCTTTAACTGTAAAATGAATTTCAATAATAACTTTGCTTTAAAGATTCTTTGGATGAATAAAGGTTTGAGCAAAAGGGTTCTTCTTGAAACCTTTTCCGAAAGGAAAGCAGTGTTTTGTAAAGCTTCACCTTTTATTTGTTATCCCAGAGGTACAACCTAAACTAGTTTTAGGGCGTTTATAATAATCCCTGCTGGAAAAAACCCCAATAGAAACCTTCATAGAATTTGCAATGGTTTTAATGGGTATAAAGGGAATTGTATTGGTTTTAATGGAAACTGTAATGGTACCTGTGGGTCTCTACTGGTAATTTGTTACTTTCTACTGGTGGCATGTTATGTCTAGTGGATACCATTAAGCACCTACGTCAATAATACCTCTTACTACGTAATGGAAACCATTTGGTAATGGTTTTAATGGTTAACAGATAATGGTTTGTAATGGTATTTGAACTGGAATTTGAAATTCTGTGATGGTTTCTATTTATTTTTTTTCAGCAGGGATGATACATTACATTACATTAATTTCTCCAAGCCGATGTGCAGGACTGATCAACAGTTACCGCAAACTTTTTGTTGTAGTTATTGCTGCACAAGGGGGTCACACCAGATACTGAAAGCAAAGGTTCACATACTTTTGCCTCTCACAGACATGTAATATTGGATCAATATTTTTGTCTGATTTGTTTAACTGGGTTCTCTTTATCTACTTTTAGGACTCGTGTGAAATTCTGATGATGTCTTAGGTCATATTTATGCAGAAATATAGAAAACTCCAAAGGGTTCGCAAACTTTCAAGCACCACTGTAAATTGGTTTCTTATACAGCTTCATAGCAAAATGTTGGATGAGAACCAGTTTAAGACATCAAAGGTCATGTACTATGTCACATCGTGCAAAACATTTAGCCTTAAGTGTTTCAAGTTAATTTCCTTTCAGCATTTTAGAGAACATTGTGTACCTTACTGCATCAGAATGTTTCCACCGTCTATATATCTAACCTATAAATATGATATCATGGTTAACTAAAAATGATACTAGCACTTAAGTACTGTAGGAAAACATGATACTATTATTCATGGGCGGACTTTATCATCAGGCAAACGTCGGCATTTGCCTTGGGCCCCCGATCTACCAAAACCCCCAAAAACGCTGCATAAAGAAGGTTTTATTTTTACTTTTCGCTAATTAATTATGTTTGAAAAGTCCAGGGCCACTTTTCGGTCCCAATCCACCCCTGATTCTTGCTATTAATCCATCCATCTATCCATCTTCCACCGCTTACTCCTTCTTCAGGGTCACAGGGAACCTGGAGCCCAACCCAGGGAGCATCTGGCACAAGGCGGGGTACACCCTGGACAGGGTACCAGTCCTATTGCTATTAATGCAAAACAAAATAAGCTGAAAATGTAAATATCGATGTTAAAACACTGAAATGAGGGCCCCATTCTTAAATTTTTCCTAGGGCCCCCAAATCACTAAATCCGTCCCCTGCTACTGTTAGTGCTGTCAGCTTGAACCCGTCTTGCCATTCTTCTCTGACCTCTGAACTTTCACCTTCTCTCTGCTGAACTCCTGCTCAGTTTTGTTTGTTTTTTTTGCACCATGCTGTGTAGACTCTACAGACGTGTTAACGTGTGTGTGTGTGTGTGAGAGAGAGAGAGAGAACATGCCCATAACGGTGCTTCGTGAAAACTTCAAACCTGGCCCCCGTCAACCACGTGCTTATTCTGATGTCCGAGTTGATGTTTGATTACCTGAAGCTCTTGACCCGCATGGTTTTATGCCCTGTGTTCCTGACACGTGATTGGCTGATGGCTCAACCTGCCTGGTGATCACCACCTATAATGAGCAGATATACAGAAAACGCTCCTCATCCGACTCGACACTGGATCTTGTACGAGTTCTTTGTGGAGTTCTTCACACGCCGAGCAGCGCTGATGAAGGACCACGTGACCTCCCCCGTTATTTCCTGCCGCAGCGGTTTAGCTCGCGCTCCGCTCACAAGCTCCGTCTGCAGTCTCCGTCGCTTTCACTGCATGTCAGTTCTCTCTCTCTCTCTCTCTCACACACACACACACTCGCGCGCGCATTATACACTTTTTCTCCCCCACCTCCTTTACAGCCATTTTTCTTTTCTTAAAAAAAAAACTGCGGAAGAGTAGCGCGTTCAAACTCGGAATACGTTCTGGGATCTATTTTGGGACTCTGCTGTATTAACACCTGAGGTTCCAGTGCGTGCGGGCGGGTGTGTGTGTGTGTGCGCGCGCGCCGTGTGGTTTATTTATTATTATTTCCCCCCCAGCGATGTCGACAGCAGCTGCAGCGGCGGTGTGTGGCCCTGCTCTAGCCGGCGGCGGCTGCCCGATCCCCGGAGCCGGAGCCGAGCTGGTCCGCGGGCAGGCCTTCGACGTCGGGCCACGGTACCACAACCTGTCTTATATCGGCGAAGGCGCTTACGGGATGGTTTGGTAAGTTTAAGACACATGTTTTACCCCCTAAACACCGTTTTGGCTTTCTTTCCTTCTTGCCAGTAAGCGTCCATTCAATCAGTGCAGTGCCAGTTAGGAGTTCTGGGTCTGCACACTAGCATACTAAACAGTACGCCAGAATACCGCGTTAACGTTACACGACCGTCGCGCACTATTCTCTCTCTCTCTCTCTCTCTCTCTCCCCTGCGTACTACTCAGTGCGCTAGTACGCGCTCTGGAGGTTAGCTCCAGTGGCTAACACACTCCGCGGACAATTTGTACGAGTTCGGGGTGAAGGTTTATTATTAGGAATATTCACTTTCCGTCAAAAAGAAACGCGTTTACCCAATCTGCAGCAAATTAAGTCTCGAAAATGTACGTACTTGAAGCTTTTTTGTTTGTTTGTTTTCATGTTTGTTCATTATTATTTAATAATTTATTTATTTTTGTAAAAACTAGCTAGCTAACTTGCTGTTTGGTCAAATCATGGGCTAAATTCTAAATATTCAGCCCTACGTAGATTTAACAAGCTAAAAAGATATTAGGTTTTTGTTTTGATATATGCTATTCGGTTGTTTGACGAAACTTAAAATGAAATATGGTGATTTAATGTCTAATTTAAATGAAAACTTCAACTATTCAGACATTTTTCTGTAAATATTCAGGATTTGAGGCACTTTTCTTTCTTATTTTTGTTCTGAGACAGATTATGCCGCTTAAACCGAGGGTGCTTGCAGGCGAGAGATCGCACTGAGGATATTTTGCAATCTTGGTGCAGTGCCATGTTGCAAAGTAGCCAGTGGAACCTAAATGTTGCTGGAAGTCTCCGTGTGATGTCACAAATCTCATTTGCATATTCCTAGGCTTGTCGCGATCATTTGCATATCCACACATGAAGAAGGAAGATTTTACTATTAAATGTTTAATAATAACGATCAGAATACAAAATAGAATTTCTTCTAGGATTAAATTGTCTTTGATCGTGGTGTCACAAACTGTTTGCGTATTTACAAAATACATTTTCTATCGAGAGTGCAGAAAACAGAAGCCGTGTTATTGAGTAGTCAGGAAATGGATGGAAAGGAAACATTATGGGTGGAATAATGTGCTTTTGTTACTTAAATATTGCCAAGAATATCCAAAACAGCAAAGAGGTGGGACAAACAACAGTGATCGGTGATTGGTCGCTGGGAACATCGGTGATTGGTCGCTGGGAACATCGGTGATTGGTCGCTGGGAACATCGGTGATTGGTCGCTGGGAACATCGGTGATTGGTCGCTGGGAACATCGGTGATTGGTCGCTGGGAACATCGGTGATCGTGATTGGTCTCTGGGAACTCTGTCTTGCGCAAGAGCAACTCGGTCTTTACAGACAGGTGGTGAGTTGAGTGAACCTACTCTCTCAACTTGTATAACCAGCAGCTGTGATTTGATCCAGTGCAGGACTTTCGCGAACGTCTGCAGCTCAGTTTACTTCTCCAGAGGTCTCCAAATTGGCAACACTGGTGCAGTCTATTATCAACATAAAAACTAGGAACATATGATTTCTGAAACACTTCTTGTGTGAATGCTTCGTAACCTAGGTTTATTTGTTTTAGGTTTCATTTTATCGACCAATGCTTGCATGCAACACTCTCTTCTGGCGTTAAATATAATTCACATATGCATTGTATGTCAGTCGGTGATAAAACCTAATGTAGATCAGAATTCCACACTAACTTTATTAAGATTAGTGAAATAAATCTGCGTTTTTCTTTTGTTAAGTGATGAGTTTTTGAGTGAAACAGGCTAGTGTGTGTTTGTTTGATACCTGGAGGTAGGGAGAGGTCAAACATGACCTCTTTATGCTTCATATTATTTATTCTTTGCCCATGAATCGAGAGGTTTTTTTAAGTAATTGATGAAGCATGCACAAAAATGGGCCAGTTTTGATTTCTGCTCGTCCTTAACCAAGTCGAAGCGCACATCCTGTCCGATGCCGTCCATCTGTTCCCAGTGAGAGGAGTGGTCAGGCATCGAGGGTGATCTCATTATTGGCCCTAGCCTGCTTTGGGTTCTCACACCGAGTGGAATGAATGAGCTGCGCCGTTGGTTTACATGCTGTACGCTATGGAGACGACAACAAAAAAACGCTCTCGGCGTAAACTTTGCCTTCAAGCTGCAGTATGTCACTCTGTATGGATGTCTGAATTGGGAGGAAGTGAGCTGCTATCTGAACTTGGCAAGTTGAGACCGACAGGGATGAAATGAATCCCAGTGCATATTTAACTAGCACAGGCATGGAACTGTTGCATTGGATTACACAGATGGGAAGGGTGTTCTGAAGGCCCGAGGCTTTAGGGACAGGAATCAGGACGAGGCCGTCGAGACGGAGAACACGTCACAGCAGCATTTTCTCAGTTTAGATTCAAGTCAGAGGAGTGTTTTTCAGCCCGATTTCTATCACATCTGTAGATCACATCTGTAGATGCTTTTCCCTGTACTGAGCCGAAATCAGAAAGCTGCTTGTTTTTGTAAAAAAAATTAAAGTTTTTTTTTTCTTTTTTTTTCTTTTTTCTTTTTTCTCCCAATTCACTCATCCGGAAATTAGACTATTCTTTCATAGTGAAGAGTTTTCAGATCAGTAGAGATGCATGAAATCACGTTAACCCAGAAAAACAGTGCGATTAATAACGATTAAAATAAACACAATCAGTTTTTACCATCTTTCTTTACGTACATTTTTTTGAAGTCACGGTTGGTTGACCCTCCTGTAGATGTAAATACCTCCATATGGACGTGGATGTTATGGTTTCTATAGTAACATCTCATTCGCATGTATATGTAAGTCGGACACTCCACCTAATCTAATATTAAAAATGTTGGGTATTTTTTTAATGTAAATTACATTAAATCACATTAAATTGGTAATGTGAAGCTATCTGTAAGGAGACATTTATTTAACATGCATATATATGAAAGGAGTCTTCAGCGTCAGTAAGTTTACCACCACAGGAAAGGGTTGAAGACCAAGAACAGGAAAGAATCCTCGAGTTGGCGGATGATAATCCTGCTCTGCGTCGGGTCACGTCACGCCATCCAGCCACTGATCATGTATTCATTTTCGACGAAATTCCAAAAATGTTCCATATACCTCCGATTTTAGTGACTTTGGAGTTTCCGTACTCGCACAGATGCGGTAGTTGGAGATTAGGTTAAAAAATGCTGGAGTGTTCTGGAAAACTCTTTCCACATACTCTCTGTGGGAGCCGTCGAGTCTTAATTATGGCGTGTCGCAGCTCGGGGAGTTCTCCTCCTTCCCCTCGAGTCCTGCAGTCCCCCGTTTGGCAGATCTTGGCATTCGGATGGACTTTCCATCCCACCTTCAGTGCTGAATATGAAACCCTAGTTTCCTGTAGCCTCGCATTGGATCTCCCGCATCATCCGAAAGCAGAAAATCACATCGACCGCGCCTGTCAGCAACTAGCCACATAGTATTCCAGCAACGGGGGCCAAGGTTTGCTCAAGTGCCAAGGATGACTGATTTCGAAACCCTTTTTTAAATGAGTAGACTCTGTAAGAGTACACCCAGATCTGTTGGATTAATGGATAAGACTTTTATAACTAATTATAATAATAATAATAATAATAATAATAATAATAATAATTATACTGCATGTACTGTTGAATTCTGAAATCTGATTGGTCAAGTGATGTTGATTTTTGTTTGATATAAAAGGAGCTCTGAGACAACAAATCACAAGTTTACTCTTTCTATAGAAACAACTGATTCACAGGGATATTTATTTAGCATTTTTTTTGGAAGGAGTCTCCAGTTTTCCAACATAGGACAGTCTTCATGACAGCGGGCTTTGTGGTCTCTCTGTAACAAGCTGCATTTTATTATTTTTTTTCTGTACTGCGGCTCATGCCATGTCCCAACCAGAGGAAAGTACTATCCATCTTCTTCCGCATACATGAGCTCACAGACACCCACAATTAGGTCGTGTCACTGTGATTGACAGGGTAGAGAGAGTGCGCCATCCCACCCACTCGGAGAGCACGGACAGTTTTTCTCGTTTGATACGAAGCTGCGATCTCTAGACAACTGAGCAAATGCCTTTCAGAAGGTTGTAAGTTCAAACCCCAGCTACGCCAAACTCCCCGTATCTGGTTCTTGAGTGAGATCTTTAACCCTCAACTGCTTGATTTAATCCTGTCTCTGTAGTAAATCGCTTTGGATGAAAAGTCAGGCAAATGATGAATTCAATAAGTAAATGTTCATGAACGCTTTGGGAACGTTTCTAACAGGATCTGTTTAGAGTTCAGTTGGTTTCAGAAGCTGAAATGAAAGCAGGGAGTGTGTGATAAGTAAATGTGAGAGAGAGAGAGACAGGAAGAATGGAAACAGGAAAGAGAGAGGGGGATAGTTTGAGGAAAAGAGTTTAAAAAAATGATGGGGTGGACTTGGCAGAGATGGAGAAAGTGAGTGCTCAGAGGGAGGGCATTTCAGTTTGTTGTTCACGATCACTGAAGCGGTGGTTCCTGTAAATGTGTGTGTGTGTGTGTGTGTGTGTGTGTCTGCTCCCAGCCATCCGCATGCCAGCACTCGTGTCCATTGTGTTTGATTTGAACTCGGGGCCTGCTGGAGGTGATGTCACGTCTTGTTCCCTGTGCAGATATGACTGTTGGGCGGAAACGTTATCTCCTGTAACGATCTCCATGCTTGTGCCAGAGCTCCTGTTTGCTTTAGAGAGGTGTTACACTTTAGTCTTCACATCTGCCCTGCAGTGAAATCACTCCTTAATCATCTCTCATGGTTCCTGATGGCTTGATGCTGTGTGTGTGTGTGTGTGTGTGTGTGTGTGATAAGCTCCTATTTTGCTTCACACCCTCGCAGGATTTCTAGAGGAACATGCTTGCTTTGTATTTTCTTTTATGGGGCATGCTGAAAAACCCTGCTTGTTCTGACCAGCTATGAAAAAACACACCGGCAAAGTTTTCTGCAACCTTAATCCGCTTTCTTTTCTTTTCTTTTTTTAACTTTCTCTCAAGTGATGTGTTTATAAGATTTGTAGCCTTTTTTCCCCCTTTCTTTTAAAGTAAACTAGAACAGCCTGGGGATTCGCTTATAAAGACCCGCTTTGTTTACTTTGAATTAGGCATCCTTTTAGACACGTCCATTTTCACCTGCTTGTAAATAATTTCACAATAATGTGCAGGTAAACGAGTACATGGACTTCACTTGTACAAATTCCCACAAATGTGCTTCACTAGTTAACAGCTGCTTTCGTAGTTCGTCAGGGAAGTTCACTGTTAAAATGGTTTACTGAGACTCAGCAGCTGATATTGACTCCTCATTGTGGGCCAAAAAAAAAAAAGGTTTTGCATTTCACATCTTGTCAGTTTTAATTGGATTTTTTTTTTAAATTAAAAAAACCTTGTTTATTGATTTTATTTCATGCAGATCATAGCCAGTATTGCATGTGAACATAACTGACCTTTGAAACATGCTGAATAGGTTATATGAGCATTAAAAATGCCAACAACTGTGCTAATCTTCGTCAGCTCTCAAAACACAAGCTACGGCTTTAAAACCGTGTCTTTTTAATACGTAAGCAATACGGTGCTTTATTCCTGATTCCTTCTGTTTGTGTGTATCTCTTACTAAATTGTTTCAGAAATTAAACCAAAATCTAAGATAAAACAAAGGCAACCTGAGTAAACACAAAATACACTTTTTGGAAGATGTTAATACCTACTGGGCCTCTGTGAAAATATTTGTCCCTGTAGTTATTAATTCCCCAAGTCTATGAAACTGCATTCATAATGGGGTTCGTCTGGACTAGACACAGCCAGGCCTGATTACTGCAAACCCTGTTCACAATCAATTCAACACTTTAAATAGAACTTTTTCGACAGAATGAAGTTGGTTAAAGGGTTACAAAGTGGTTTCAAAGGCTAAAGAACCACAATGAGAGCCATTATCTATAAATGGAAAAACTCTGCACAGTTGTGAATATTCCCAGAAGTGGCCGACCTTCCAAAATTCGTCCAAGAGAACAACGACTCAACCAGCAAGTCATACAAGATTTGTGGACATTAAAGGACCTACAGGCCTCTCTTTCATCAATAAAGGTCACTGTTCATGACTGCGCTATCAGAAAGACACTGGGCAAAAATGGCATCCATGGAAGAGTGAAAACCACTGCTAACCCAGAAGAACATTAAGGCTCGTCTGAACCTTGATGATCCTCAAACCTTTGGGAGAATGTTCTGTGGATTTAATGAGTCAAAAGTAGAACTGTTTGGAAGACAGGGGTTCCGTTACATCTGGTGTAAACCAAACAACTCAACGAAAAGAACATCATACTTGCGGTCAAGCATGGTGGTGGAAGTGTACTGGTGTGGGGATGATTTACTGCTTCTGGACCTGAGCAACTTGCAATAATTGAGAGAAATATGATCATATTTAATAATATTAGTAATAGGTTTTGGATAACCTTTTTTTTTTTTTTTATATATTTTTATAAACCTTTTATATAAAATTACATTTTAAAACAGTGTCTGTTTGAACAAATAAAATCCCATGAAGGGGAAAAATGCAAATCTGATTAGACCGGAAAGGATTATAGTTCTCTAAATACAGCATCCTCTCAGCTTTAGTCTACTAAATATACCTCGCTGGTCAGACCTCTGTGTGATAGTTTCTCACTCTCTGGCTCTGTTTATGTCTGCGTTAGTGATTGAGATGCTTATCAGCGGCCTGTAGTAAAATGAGCCCTGTGCAGCCCTATTGTGTTGGTCGGAAAGCGCAGAGACGCCGTCGAGTTTATTTAGAGGTAAGGGTTAGTTTTGGAGAAGCGAGCCTCGCTTCGAGCTTTGTTGATCGCTGCAACAGACGGGGGTTTTTCTGAAGAGATCAGTGCCCTTGATGATGCGGTTGTGTTTTAAGTATCATTTTAGTCTTGCAGTGCATTTCTCACACACACACCTTCCGTTCTGGATGGTACTCTCGACCTTTGCCTTCTCACCTCCGCAGCTTATCTTTCTTTGTGTACACACGCACAGAGACATGAAGAACGCTCACTTCGACACACCCTTTATGTTTATGCACTAGACACATGGCTGCACTCACGAATGTACAAGCTCGCACCTCTACACACACGCATGCATCCACACGCACTTTGCTTGTAGGGGGCTTACTCAGTGGCTACTGCCAGGACCGCAGTTCCATGCCAGGCACTGCTATGGTGCCTGTCGCCATGGTAACATTCCTGCCAATGACGTCAGTGTACCGCCATTCAATCTGGCTGGACGTAGTGTGTCAGGATGAGGAGAATGAGTGAGTGAGAGAGCGCTATATTATTCTGTGTGTATAATTATTATTATTAATAATAATAATAATAATAATAATAATAATATCATCCCCCCCCCCCGACTCTTCAAACCATTTCTTTTATCAAGCACTGGTTTCGTTTTGTTACACAGAGCCAACATTCCACTTAATAATCTCCTCCTGCAATTTTCTGCCGTTTAGTTGCAGCACGTTAAATTGTCCGTTTCAATTTGCAACAGTATATTCCTCACGCCTGCTTGAATTTATCAGTTTACTGGTGCCTGCCATGCAGAAATATAAGGGGGGGGGGTGAACCCTTTAAACTTCCGTGATTTACTCAGACCTCTAAAACACAAGTACGCCATTTTTAGTACGGTTTATTTTTGGCCATGGCGAGTTCTACTTGGCGTTTTATTAAAGCGGTGAAAACAGCTGGAATCGGCAGATGACTTGGACTCTGACGATGTAATTGCGATTTCGCCTGGTGCTGTGAAAGGTCAGACCCTGGTTAATAAGCCCATGGACGCCAAGGTGCTGTCGCTGTAATGGCGTGTTGGTAAATGTGGCTCGTTTTAATCCTGAAGCGCTAACCGTGATGCTTCATGCTATGCAAATCCGTATAGATCTCCTTAGAAGTGTTCAGGCAGCTGTGAAGCTTACAATGACTGCACACTACTTGCCTTTAATAAAAGATATGTTCGATGAATTCCTGTCTGCTTTTCTAGCACGAACACTTGCAATGAGAAATGCCAGACAGGCCACGCCCACTGTGGATTACCATAACTAATCATGTTAAGGTTAATAAGTTAAAAACTCCACACACATGAGCGACGTTTGTGCATGTGTACGTCGCTTGTGGCTAGTGTGAATGCACGGGTTGATTAGAAAGCTTGACTCATCTTTTTATTTTTCCCTACACACACACACGCACTTTTGTGGTGGACTCTGGGCGTCAGAGCTGCAGATTGCTCATTTGGTTGTTTACAGACTGTAAAAATTGCACCGTCTTTCCGTCAAACCCTCGTCTGTCCCCGAACATGCAGAAATCATTCCTCTTTGAGCTGCTTTATTTATAGATGGATATTATTGTCAACCCCCCAAATTTCACATTTCAGTCTTCCTTTGTTTCTTAGACCAAAGCTGTAAAGAACAAAGTGAGCTCGGTGTAAAAACTCACTACGCTCTGTCGCCGCCCTCCTTTTCGCATTGCCATGGCAACATCCTGTTGCATAACCCCTCGCTGCAAAGTCTTGCCTGTCTGTCTCCGTGGAAACCATATCTCTTTCTCTCCCTCTTTATCTTGCTCTCTTCCATCCTGCTGACTTTTTCTTTTTTTTCTTTTTCTTTTCTTTTTATGCCTCTACAGTGTATCTCTCTCACTTGCTGTTTCTTCACTCTTCATTCCTCTGTGTGTGTGTGTGTGTGTGTGTGTGTGTGTGTACGTACATGTGCGTGCATGCATGCATGGGTGTTGACTGCGGTAGTTTTATATTCACTAAGCTAATTGCTAGCCCATCCTCGAGCTGTCCACTCCTTGCAGTAAGTCACTACATCAGCCTTCTGGCAGCTCACAATTACAGCCAGTTTTAAAGATGCAAAAAGCGTTTTTTTTTTTTTGCGCTCGCTCTGAATGGGGTTCGTCTGTGGAGTTAAGTATATTGTCGAACGCATAACAACACACATTTCTTGTCCGTTACGGGTAGTCCGAAATGAAACGTTACGACTTTGTAAAGCCTGACACGTCTATCGCGCATGTCGTGTGTGCCGACGTTGCACTATCCTGATCGGTTTTGTGTGTTTTAACCATGAATGGCAGATTCACTAGCCAATCACAGAGAGCGACTCCAAAAGAAAGCTTTCTTTATGGCTTTTGCGCGAGTGTTTCTCTGATTTAAAAAAAAATAATAATAAATTATTTTTATAGAAATTGCCAGAAAATAGCATTAATAGTCTGGCTGCTAAACTGTGAGGACATGCAAGTGGGTTTATAGGAAAAGTTATGAAACCATGAGATTAATAAGCAGGAAATGATGATGCGTTTTTCTTATAGAAAATGGTCCAAAAAATATGTGGACACCTGATCAATCAGGCCCATATGTGCTTTGTTAAACATCCCATTACAGATTTAGTCCCTCTTTCCTGTTATGATAACCTCCACTGTTCTGGGAAGGCTTTCCACTAGGTTTTGGAGCGTGACTGTGCGGATTGGTGTTCATTCAGCCACAAGAGCACTAGTGGGGTCAGACGTCAGTGGACTAGTAGGTGGTCCACTTCAGTTCTTCTACAGCAACCTCGACAAGCCATGTCTTCATGTAGCTCACTTTGTGCACAGGGGCATTGTCGTGCTAGAACATGTTTGGGCCGCTCGGTTCCAGTGAAGAGAAGTCCTAACATTCTACACATTTGCCTGCTTCCAACGCTGTGTCAACAGTTTAGAGAAGAACCACATATGGGTGTGGTGAAGAGATATCCAGACAATGTTGGTCACTCAGCAGAAACGCCAGTTCACTGAAGGGGAAAGAAGGGACACGGGATGTGAAAGATGCATTTACTCCTGGCCGAAGTTATGTTAGGTGAAATTTACCGGTGTATTCTCATGCTTCATTCTTGTGAGCCAGTAGAAAGGATGCAAGCGAGATTATAGTCGGCAATAAACTGGAGGAACCGATGATTATTAAGAAGCAGTCACAAGATTTTTGCCTCGTCTCATCCACATGCATATGACAGGGTTGTTAAAATAGTTTTTTTCTATGCTTACTAGTATTTTTTTTTGTTGGCCATGTTGGCACCTCTGGTGATGATCTAAACCATAAAAGTATGAAGAATTTGAAAACCACCCAAAATATATTCCCAAATTTGCATCCCTCAAGACAGCCGAAACCAACCGATGCATCTTTTCTAACTTCGCTTCAGTGCAACAGTGTGTGCTGAGGCGTTACATACTCGGAGGAAAGCGCTATCCGCCCTCTTCTACATGCATGAGCTCGCAGACACTCATAATTGACTTGTGCCTCTGTGATTGACATCGGAGTGATGCTGTCCCTCCCACCCAGAGAGCACGGATGATTTTGCTCTCATGGCCTGATCATCGTCAGGATTCAAACTCTCTCCCGGTTACGAGGCGAACACTTTTTTGCCCCTCTACGGAGCCCAGGACGTGGTGTTAATAGAAGCATCAATCCTGACTACACGAGTCATCACTGCTTCACCATGCTGACGATATATCACTAGTTCTTTTATTTAATTTACATTTAAATATTGATGGATTAATGTGGGAATAATTGAGTGCTCGATTGTGGAGTTAACATGATGGAAAGTACCGTTTATCGTTTCACACCCCTCGGTCACAAACGTGTGAAACACGTTTCCTACTAAGACGCATTGTGTGGTTTTTATTTATTTGCTTTTTTTTTTCTCCTTTTTTGGAGGTTGATACATGTATACATACGAGCCTCAAACCATTCCTTGTACGATCCCGGATTACACAAACGGCTCGCCGCTGGGGTTTAAACTTCTGCGGTTGAAGAAGTTGAAACTAAATAGAGCTGAGATGCGGCAGAGAAAGGGAGGACGTTTACCTCCGAGTGAGAGAATTGCAGCGAGTGTTTTTGAAAGAAGAGATGGATCTGAAGGTCAGCTATAATGGGAGTGTGCGAGTGCCTCTGTTCTACCGTACCGTCAATTTCAAAGAGTCACTATGGCAACACACTTCCAAGCCTTTTCACCGCGCTGAAGTCTGTTGTGTGTAACGGACCATGAGCCGTACACGATCCTTTGTGGGATACGTATACAAGGTAGTATATGGTTTTTATGCAAATCGGTGTCCTTATATTTGCAGTCGTCGTCGTTTTCTCCAGTATATCGTATCGCACGTCGTCGTCGTCTTCTTTGGCCTTGCTGCTGTTGCATGTTTTGTGAGAGTAGTTGTACACATCACTGCACAATATCACAAATGCCTCACTATGCACATAACACCAAGAGGTCTTCCAACAACTAGGGCTGTCGAATTCAATGGTGAGAAACCAATCCGACCCAACGGATCATCCACCAAACCTGTATAGCAATGCACGATGGGAACTTTCACACAAATACCCGGACCAAATCATTTACCTGACTATAAACGTTTTAAAATGAAGATGACTTTATGAAATCCTGAAAAGGTATAGGGATTTTTAAAAAATACGTCGATGAGGGATCGATCTGCTGATAACCACGAGCATACCATATAGATCTTCTGGTGATGAATTCTCTGGGCGAGCACATCATGACGATTCAAACCAAAGCGTCATTCATTTTAAAATGGCGTGTATTAGCTCATCTCCGGGGTCTGAAATCGCCCGGAGATGCTTTTCTGCTCTCCACGGCTGTAAAGAGTGGTTATCTGAGTTACCTTTCCCTTTCTGCCTGGCCGTCCTCCTCCGACATCTCACGTCAACAAGGTGTTTCTGCCTGCAAAACTGGGATTTTATTTATTTTACATTTTATTTATTTTCTACACCATTCTGTGTAAACTCCCAAGATCTGCGGTTTCCGAATCGGCACCATAGCAATGTCATGGCCAAAGTCCCTTTTGAGATCCCAATTTATTCACCACTTCTTTTGATGTGGACTTAAACTGAAGCTCTTGACCTGTGTCTGCATGATTTTATGCTTCGCGCTGCTGCCAAACGATCGGTCGATCTCACCGGGACAACCTTAGGCCGAATTCTAGCTTCATCCTAAGCATTACTGTGTGTAAGTAAGTAAATAAATAAACTGAATATGAAACACTGATGTTTTTCATCTCTGATATTTAGCTACCTTAAATGTTAATAACGCAGGAATACTTTCAGCAGTTAGGTGTCATCTTAAAGACTTTTATACTCGCTATAAAGACTCGGAGAAAAAAATGCTTACTACGTGATTTTATCCGCTTTTGTATTTAATTAGGATGCAGAATTTCTTCACTTGCATGAAGTATGAGTGAAGAACCTGTGTTTGTTCAGAACATGTGTCACTGGAACAACAGGCGTACGTTCACGTGTGGATTTAATTTCTTCTTTTTTTGAATATGTAAATATTATTCAAATTTGAACAATGGAACTTCTGTCTCCTCTATTATTCGTGCAACTGTTTCCTGAGAGGAATACATGAAGTGTTAAATAACATGTTTTTGTTCAATGTGCTGGTGTACTTTGACATGGTGTTGATGGTGGGCTAATGGGCATTGCTTATGAAAATAAGGCTTGTTTTTGTTTTTTCCCTTTAGTTCGGCGTACGACCGGGATAATAAAGTGCGCGTGGCCATAAAGAAGATCAGCCCGTTCGAGCACCAGACGTACTGCCAGCGCACTCTCCGCGAGATCAAGATCCTGCTGCGCTTCAAACATGAGAACATCATCGGCATCAACGACATCATCCGCGCGCCCTCCATCGACCACATGAAAGACGTGTATCCTTTCCGGACAAAGTAGTACAAACGCACTTGCGCATGCACGCACACAACCTCTGCATTGTACTGCTCTAGGTCTCAAGGACGTACACAACTGTAATTGATCCACATCCTTGCCCTCTCAAAACTCAGCTCAAGGTCGACTTAATCATATAGACGGGTCGTATAGGCTGACCTTCTGAAAGTAGCCCGTCTCTGACTCCCTAATCAGATTCCTGTCCATCAATAAAACACCGTCAGGTCAGACAGTCCCAGCGGGTTCATTTAATGTCTGAAAGCTTAGGGTTCGACTGCCGAGTCGGACTTTTTCTCGCCGAAGCTCCGTTTTTCTCTCCTTTACGTAACGTAGTAGATGAGTAGGCAGCGGACCCCGTAGTAAACGGTTAATTTTGGCGCAGAAATCAATAGTCCGTAGGCGTTCGGTTGTTCGCTGGCAGCGCAAGCGTTCCTGTAGAAAAGGATGAGCCTCTTCTGTTCTGTACACTCAGTCCCTCTCGTGCATCGTGCTCAGGAAGAAGCGGCTTCAAACAGCACTAAGAGATCCTCCTCCTCTTCAGCGGAGGGGTTTTTTGGCTGGATGCACACGTTCACACTGTGTGGGATGGCAGCTGAAATGGCACGGGTCGTTGGAAGCTCTGTCTTGAAATGTGCTTCGAGATATTTTTATTTATTTATTCATCTGTTTGTTTAGTTTTCCAGGGTTGTCATTTTCTGTCCTGAAAAGTAGATTATTGAAGGTTGTGATTGTGGATTTTTTTTTAATCTAGGTTACATCCTGATCGATGCTGTTATGAACGAGAAAAGAAACATTTCCGTTTGCGTTGGTGATGAGTTGGCGATCACCGTGTTTGGAAGGTTGCGAAAGTCAGTAGGAAGTACGGTTTGTTTTCTTTTCCTTTTTTTTTTTTTTAGGTTGTTGAACCGACTTGTCCGTTGGGTTTCTACGAATTAAAAGCAGACGCGCCGTCTGCTTATACTGGGTGCCTGATTATTTTATTATATATTTTTTTTCACCACTGAATTGTCAAGACTCTTTCATCCAAAGCAACTTGTAGTGGAGTCAAAACAGAACCTAAGCTTAGACCTGAGCAGTTCAGAGATTATAGTCTTGCTCAACAGTGGGATTTTCCAGATTCTCGACTCAGAACCTTAACCACTAAGACACCACTGCCAGCGTTTTGTACAACTTTGCTAAATAGGATATAATCTGTATATTACTTCATGCTTGAATAGACATTTAAACAGTGATAAACATGCAACCAAGAGGAAACTTTAAAAACCAAACACACTTTTCAACACCCAGCAGTAGAAGCGGATAGTTTTTTTCTGAACCAAACAGCTTTCACGTTTGTCCAAACATTACAACCTTCAGTGTGTGTGTGTGTGTGTGTGTGTGTGTGTGTGACTTGTGTGGGGGGTTCACACTAGAAGTTTCTCTAAACTGTATACAACACATCCTTAACTTGCGCAATCCCCAGCTACATCGTGCAGGACCTGATGGAGACCGATCTGTACAAGCTGCTGAAGACGCAGCACCTCAGCAACGATCACATCTGCTACTTCCTGTACCAGATCCTGCGTGGCCTGAAGTACATCCACTCAGCCAATGTACTCCACCGAGACCTGAAGCCCTCCAACCTGCTGCTCAACACCACCTGCGATCTCAAGGTGCACCTTAATAAGCCTAAGACAACTTGAGTAACCTATTCAGTGATTGTGTTCACCGTCTAAGAATGCTGATTAATTCACCCTGTGCTTCCAGATCTGTGATTTTGGGCTCGCGCGTGTAGCCGACCCGGACCACGATCACACCGGGTTCCTCACGGAGTATGTAGCCACACGCTGGTACCGTGCCCCGGAGATCATGCTCAACTCGAAGGCAAGATGCTTTAATAAAGACGATCCCGGTTTCTTTCAGCAATAACTGACCAATAGCACGGATAATCAGGATTCATTTATTCAAAATTTAAAGTTAACGTATCGGCGTTTGCTCAGTTTGGCTCAGACAGACCTGTGAACGAGGGATATAAAAATAACCTGCAAGTTATTGAAGGCGTGGCAAAAGTCCCCATGAGATCAAAATTTTACGTTTTGTGGCTTTTAATAAGAATGCGTTCGCCTTAAGAAGAGTAGAAGAGAATGGAGAGACACCTTTCTTTGAGGCTACTCTGTTCAGTGAGGGGCAGAGAGGAGCAGCACATTCACTCGGTTCAAACTTTCTCTCCGAGTAATCGTTTTACATGTAAATATAGCCGAAATCGCAGCACAGCTGTTGTCTTTAACTTGCGTGTATGATTTTTATCAGAAGGCATCGGGATGGTGCAGAGCAGCAGCGTAGAAGTGACTGCTGGTGAACAGGACATAATGAATATGCTAATTAGCACATGACATCATCTAGCGATATTTAGTGACTTTCTGCTGAAAGCTGTTTGTGACGTTATTGTGAAGACGAAGTAATGCCTGACGGATGCAAATGAAAAGGTGCCATACTAAAAAAAATAGATCATTTATTTATTTATTATTATAATTTAAAAAATTTTATTGTTTATATTAAAAAGAAAAAATGAAGAATGTATTTGAATGACATCTCTTGTACTTGAAAGTCCTGGAATTTCATTCTGAAGCAGCTGTACGAGCGCTGTTTTAAAGCATTTGTAATGGTCAGTCAGTCGAGTTTAAAAGACTGAGAATAAGTAAAGGATAAAACATGACTGACGTTATAGGAAAACTGTCAACGACGGCTGTCTTATCATGTTGGGGGCATCCCAGGATGTGTTTTTTTTTTTAATCTTATACCACAGTTATTTGCCTGGGTTTATGATTATTTATTTATTTTTTATTAAAGACATTTTCTCATATATATATATATATATATATATATATATATATATATATATATAGAAACAAGTTATCAGTTACATTACAGCAGCTATAAATATTCCTTCAGTTTCTATTGTAGGTAGTAAGAAAAAAAATTGCAGAGAAAAAATTGGACTTTTCTGTGGTTAAAGCTTTCCCTACGACTGTTGCAAAGTGCTGACACTTGTTGACAATTGTTGAATGAACGTTCACCATATCAACAATTTCTTAAATATCAACACCAATCCGCACAGGATTTCACAGGAGTTTTTTGTGATTGTTGCGGCTTTTGAAAAAAAAAACTTGTGGAGTTTTATTTATTTTATTTTTTGTAGAGAATGACTTGTTTTTCAGTGGTCTTTGCCGGTAAACGAGACCTTTTTAGCTGTGTTCGAAGAGGGCTTTGGCTGAACGTACGTCGTGATGTCCGATGACGCATCTCGGCCCGAATCTGCAGAGTTTGCTTGATTTTGCGTTCATTTCTGCGATCGTGAAATCCTGGAGCGACTGATCAACACGTGTTTTTTATGAAGTCCCTGTGAATTAGGTGTTACTATGGAAACGCTGACGTGTTCGCCTAAGCACATTAATATCAACCTGTGCTTTGAATTACAGCCAGCACCGTTTAAGAATACTGAGCGTTTAGATATTTATTCTGTTTTACTTGCAGGGTTATACCAAGTCCATTGATATCTGGTCAGTGGGATGCATTCTGGCTGAGATGCTCTCAAACAGACCCATATTTCCTGGCAAGCACTACCTGGACCAGCTCAATCATATTTTAGGTATGTATTTCTTTTCAAATGCTTAATAATTCAAATGCCTTGCACCATTAAGTAAACCAATAAATATTTACGGTCTGAAGCAGAAGGATTTTCTTAAATGTGAACAAGAAAGGGTTCAATTTACACGCACGCACTGCTTCATTTTGTGTTTGAGCTCTCGGGCCTCGATAAATTCCGGTCTCCATGTGGCCTCCACCGCAGTCACCATCAAAGTGTGTGTGTGTGTGTGTGTGTGTGTGTGTGTGTGTGTGTGGTTTTTAATTCTGATCCATACCGACATTAAATTGTTTAAAATATGAGAATTTTGCATTGAGAACGTTTCACACAGAGAAAGAAGTGTATCAGGAGCTCAAGAGATGTGCACCCTGAAAGTTATGACTAGGTATGGGCTGGTATGCAGCGGTTTGAAAGTCAGTTTCAAAACCACAAAAATTTTCCGTTCCTGCGGGATGAACTGGTTTTATTTATGTCTCTCGTCAAAGACTGAAAGTGCAGAAATCCCTCAGGTTGTGTGCAGCGTAGAGAGTAACATGACCCCTCCCCCTCCTGCTTGGTGCGAGCAGTCAGTCACCTGTGTGTAGGATGGCCGAATGAGGTGAACCCCTGGAACTTTCTCCCACTGTCGAGAAAGACAAAGTTTACCGTACGGTAAGTTTTCGGGTACCGAAAACATCCAGACGGCCGCAGCTTGGAGTAGGAAGGTAATCCGACTTGTAAGACTTGTTTAAGAAGAGTGGTTGCTAGAGGACGCAATACGTCATATATGATCTCCCATCTACATGAGCACCACCTGTCGCTCTTCGCTAAATTCACCGCAACGCTGTCTTGAAATGAACGTTTGCAACATGTTAAGAGAGTTAGCGTGATTAACACTGGTGAAATAAATACTACTGGAGAATTAATTAAGAAAAATTCAATTGTGTAGTTTATTTATTTAATTATTTAACATGACATACATGTTTATGTATGTCAGGTTACAAATTTTGTTTCAAATATTCTATATTTTGGTTAAAAATAAAATAGTGTGTTCAATGGGGAGAAGCAGTTTTATTTATTTATTTATTTATTTTAACCCGAACAATTAAAAATGTAGTCGTAGTCGTGAAACTACCGTGATTATTTTTGTGTACGGTTATCATACCGTCAAAATCTGATACCGGCCCATGCCTCACTATGGCACGTTTAGATAAATAAATAGGAGGAAAGGAAGAAAGCAAAGTGACACCTCTGCACATTTCTGAAATTGTTTTGTGGACAAATCTGCACACTAAGAGCCAGATCAGCCCTCGCTGGTTATCAGATGGAAAAAGTCTGAATCGGCTGTTCCTGTACAGATACTGGAGCCGTATCGGGTAGCTCTCTTTCGCCCTTCTCGCTGATGTACAGTCTGATGTTTGAGAAATTCATCAGCTTCCTGTGTAGTTTCCATGTGAGATATCTATCTCTCTGTGCTCGGAGTTGAGAAACGCTTTAACCTTCCACTTATTGCACTGAAATCATCTTTTTCATTCCCAAGTAGGCTTGAGTATCACCGGTGCAAGAAAGCTACTGTAGAAGTTTAGTTTTGATGAATTTCCTCTCTGTCGTTTGCTCTGACCTGCAATCTAGTGGACGCTGCTTTTAATTTTGATCCTCCAGTGGTACATAAAATACGCATGGAAGTATATGAACAGCGGCGCTCGCCTAGCACCTGCATGCACTCGCGTCTGCGTGCCGAAAGTGAAGTGTGTTTGCGCCGTAAGGTGCTGTTTTGAAGCTCTTCGTGAGGTATTGAAGAAAACCTTGTATCATTATGACTATAAAAATTATTACTCAAGCACCCTGAGTGTGTTGTGTTGAAAAACTCGTCACCGGTTGCTTCAGATCGAGAGTCCAACGCATATCGTGATTTCCCTCTGAGAGTAGAAGCGGTCTCGCTAAAAAAATGGGAACACGTGTCAGTGTTGTGTAAGTGTTGTGTATTCATTTTGGCTCGAGCTGTCTGGAGAAGAGGGCGTGTTGTTGGATGGAGATGGTTATCTTTTGAGATGATGTTTATCCTGTGTTTGGAGGAAGTGCTTTAGCAGTTATGCAACAAGATTCTGATTCTCAGGAAGCCGAATGCAGAAGCACTCGCTAATTTTACGTTTCCCAAGCTGTCAATCAGATGATGCAATAACGACACGGCTCAGGCCTGCGCT